>CP136063.1:181204246-181475198 GCA_032622095.1 Siphonodentalium dalli
AATTTCCAGCAATTGATATGTATGCAGCTTAGACCCCCCCCCCCCCCCCCCACGTATACCACACGCACATGCACTTCTCTTTTCGGGTTTATGGTGGTAACATTCTTAATTTGACTCTTGTGATAGTCATCACGACTGAAAGTTTGCTTGATAATAAGACGAATATTAAATTAAGGACTTTTCAATTTCTGCAATCTGAAAAAAAAGGTTCATTTTCAAGTTTGTCGTCGTGTTTTGAATTAATTTACATGAATAAGTCTATTTCTCTTTATCCGGATCTGAAGCATCTACATATATTTTGCACACATTGGGCAGCAAATCGTTTGTCAATTGATTGAATATGGTATTCCGTGTACAGTGCATGCGCCCCAACCCAGTCAAATTAGCTATCAATGTCATACATTGCCTCAAAACTTAAAAAAAAAACATATCATTGCCACTGACATGTATAATATGCATTCCAAAAACAAACTGTTAATGTAAATTAAATTATTGATACAGATGACAAATCGTTTTTTGTTTAATTTGATACCTTGTTCAATCTAATTTGTTTCGATCAACTAATTCCTATCACGACTGTACTTGCCGGTAACACGCGGTCTTAGTCACGTGATATTACTCATGCCGATCGATATCGCGATTGCACAGACGGCCATTGATTTTATGTCCATATATGGGCATGATTCAGAGCAACTTTATCGTAGCTCTTTCATTGGCTGACCTATACGGATGGCGGGCTCGAATGATGAACCGTCTATTCATTCATATACAGACATAATCGATTCGATACGTCATCACCTATACAGGGGAAATCCCAGATACAAACAGACTTAACGCGGCATATCATATACAACATGTAAAGCATTTTTTATGGCCATATTTTTTAAATGTTTACAATTACCTAATTGTACTTATCGTGAGTTTGAAAATTAATCTGTTCAATGAAATATAAACATAATAGGTGGTCAATTAAACCAGTAAATGCGCATCAATTTAACGCATATACAAACCATGTACATGTTCCAGTTGAATCCACGGTTATGATTACCCAACCCAATTTTAAATTTTAAGCATTCCGACCCAGCCCAAAGACATGACTATCCGCTAGATATATGGTTGTATAGTTCAACGGTCACGTGCACTCATTAATGATTCAAGTACAACTCAAAATATTGTCCACACTTGTACCTTTTTACGTTTTCCAATATATAGGAACATTTATATCAAGCAATCTTCCTTAAAGGGGTACTGTACGCCACATGTTGTTGTTGGTTTCTATAGTCTCCGAGTCGGAGAATAAGGTAACAATTTTTCCATTATTTGAAAGTCTGTTGAGTACGAAGTCATGGTATGGATGACAAATTTACCGGAATGCAAAAATACAAATTGTCGTTGTCGAGTAATTTTTGTAAAGTTTTCAACCAAATTAATCAAATAAAAGTTATATTATATGCATACTAGTCCCATATAATCATTTAAGTTATTGTATCGTCGCTAGTCAGTGAGTGGCTTGAGTGTTCTCCCCGTATCATCATAATATTTTAAGCAATCGTGTGTGCGATCGGTTTAAAAATCCAGTATCCCTCAATTACTATTTTTGATTACGGTAATTCGTAATTTAATTGACGCCATTTTATGGCTCCAGTCATAAATTCAATTTATATCAAATTATTAACTTTTAAATTATTAAATTTTAAGATAGCCTATTAACCTGAGCGTTTACAGAATAAATCTTCGACTCAAATTACTTATGTTTCTATATATTATCGATATTAGATCGTTGTTGTCACCGGAAATTTAATGAAAATGGCGTACAGTACCCCTTTAAATATTCTGATTCGGAACTAGTATAGCAAGCATACATATAAATCTAGATCATGCCATCAATCGCTACTCGGGCTAACGGTCGTTAGCCAGAGTAGATTCGTGGCATGATCTAACACATATTCGTTAGATTTTTTGTTCGACCTGGATAGTTTTCTTGATTAAAATTATTCTGCATAATTTGTCAACTACTAATTTAAGTAAATAGATGTAAAAATAGTTTTGACTTTGTTCTTAATTTCAATATTAATAAATAATAACTCTTTAACTTTTTTTTCCCAAAATCAAAACCTTAGTTGTGTAAACATCACTGTTGTAGTGCCAATTACCAATGAATCGGTCCCAATTGACCCAATAAGGTGGCAATACGATAATTTGGCCAACCTGGGGGAGCGGTTCTGTACTTCAAATGTACGCTGACCCATTTATTGTCATAGGTCCCATCAAGCACATTTTATTTTACAGAAATAGTAGGTGTAATCAAATGTCTGTACTTCAGCTTCGTACAGTTATGCCCCTTGGTTTGCGCACACAAATTTTTAAAGTCTTTAATTTAACCGTTTTATAGACCATTTTTCAACACAAAACAGACGAGGACTGCAATGAGCGAATGTCGGTAAATAAACTTCTTCCACACCAGAGCTTTAAGTGCTGATAAATATTTGAAATGGAAAAGTTGTCGTAGAATTAAAAAAAAGTCGCAGATGACAGAATTCAGGGACAAAAATTGTCCTTATAACCAAACAGTTGGCCTCCATTGAATACGAAAATCATGTTACATATCCAAATTTTTCGCTTTTTTTTTTATTTCCCAGGTTTTGTAACATAAACCTTCAAACCCAGTAAAATTTCACATTTAACATGGGCTACACTGCATGATATGCACCCCCATATACTTATTTTTCTATTCTGACCCCCCCCCCCCCCCTACAACCCGATAAATCGTGTACTGCTACATAAGATAGCAAAAGTTAATCAAAACTTTATTGGAAACATTGGCAAAAATAGAACTATCCAAAAAATATTTTCAGCTGAAATATTGAACTTGCTACACAATTAGCGATGTTTGTTGTCAAATCACTAACAGTTTTGTTTACATAACAATTTGTTATCCAACATTTCTTTACTTGAAACCCAACAATAATGAATATATATAAGAACACAGTTAATCTATTTTTCCATGTTTTCCTAGTGATGTTTTTGCGGACATGTATATTTGTTTGCACATAATCAACTGCGAGTACCTTGAGTTCCTTCATATAATTTTCTGTCGATAATATCTAACCAAAATGTTCAATCTCATTACAGGGTGTGATGGTACGGTATGGGGACAGAAAGACAGCTATGTCGGAGATGAAGCCCCAGAGCAAGAGAGGTATCCTCACCCTGAAATACCCAATCGAACACGGAATCGTCACCAACTGGGATGACATGGAGAAAATCTGGCATCACACATTCTACAATGAATTGAGAGTGGCCCCAGAAGAGCACCCAGTATTGCTCACAGAAGCTCCACTCAACCCCAAAGCAACAGGGAAAAGATGACCCAGATCATGTTCGAAACTTTCAACTCACCAGCCATGTACGTCGCCATCCAGGCTGTGTTGTCATTGTTACGCTTCCGGCAGAACCACCGGTATCGTCTTGGACTCTGGTGATAGGTGTCAGTCACACTGTACCAATATATGAAGGTTACGCTCTACCTCACGCAATAACCAGGTTGGACTTGGCTGGCCGAGATCTCACTGACTACTTGATGAAAATCCTTACTGAGAGGGGTTATTCATTCACCACAACAGCTGAGGCTTGAAATCGTTCGAGACATTAAGGAAAAATTGTGTTATGTTGCATTGGACTTCGAACAAGAGATGCAAACCGCTGCTTCCAGTTCTTCTCTTGAAAAGAGCTACGAGTTGCCCGACGGACAGGTTATTACCATCGGCAACGAAAGGTTCAGGTGCCCAGAAGCCATGATGCAGCCATCTTTCTTGGGTATGGAATCTGCTGGAATTCACGAAACCACATACAACTCAATTATGAAGTGCGATGTTGATATTCGTAAAGACTTGTACGCAAACACTGTTCTGTCTGGTGGCTCAACCATGTTCCCAGGAATTGCCGACAGAATGCAGAAAGAGATCTGTGCCTTGGCTCCACCCACAATGAAGATCAAGGTCATTGCTCCACCAGAGAGGAAATACTCCGTCTGGATCGGAGGCTCCATCTTAGCTTCACTCTCTACCTTCCAACAGATGTGGATCAGCAAACAAGAATACGACGAATCTGGCCCATCCATCGTCCACAGGAAGTGCTTCTAAATAACGCACCAAAAAAAAAACTGTCGAGTCATAAACCACCAGTCATTCATTCCACCACATCGCGTGACTGATGCATCCAAATCGGTACATGATGTCGCGAGCTCGCGATCCGAAGTTCAAATCCAAAGATCTGATGTGAATGGACATGTTGTTTGTTTTTTGTTGAAATAAATGCATTTAAGATTTCAAAAGTTGAATATATTGACGCAAAAATCAAGAAACCGTCAACTCTATTGGGATGTGCTTGGATGGATATCAAACCAGTTGTAATTATCATGCATGTCACGGTCGCTGTAAATTGTAAATTACCTTACTTTGATCAAGGCCATGTACAATTCACAGAAGATCGTGCCAGAAGCAAATTGGACAAATGGAACACGATCAGCCATATTGAGATACCCTGTTAAAATGATATGCAAATAGTTAACCCAGAATCGCTTTGTGCTTTAACTTTATTTTCACAGAAATTATTAACTTCTTGCACATTACTGAGCAAATTTAATTGTTTTAAATCATTTTCCGTTTTTTTTTTTAGCGTGCTGTGCGTTATATTTGATATATATATATTTCTGTGGCACACTTGAATTTGTTATGAAACATCGGCGCCACAACACTTTTTTAAATTACAGCAATCATTTGACAACCAAACCAATCGGCTGGCAACAATTTATTAACAAAGCCAATGATGACTTTAAAGGTGTACTGTACCCAAAATCCGGCCACTTACGAGACCCCCCTCTCCTTTTATAGTCGATCGTCATAAATCTATACAATGAATGACTTTGAGCCATGGATTAGTGCGAAATACATTCACGTGCGCTATCAGCGATGCAAACAACATGGTAATTATGATGTAAATAAGTTTATGACCAAGAGCCATAAATTCATTTGCATTATAATTACCTTGTTTGCATCGTTCATAGAGCACATGAGTGTATATTTGCACTGAGCCATGGTCTAATTCATTCATTTCTTGCATATATTCTGTATTGTATAAAATGAGATGGTCTCATGAATGGCCGAATTTTGTGTAAAGTAAGTAGCCTACCCCTTTAACGGAATATATCGCAATGCCCCAACGGTGTCCGAAAAGTCTGGGCCATGACCACGTGGCAAGATGTTTTTGTTTTTGGGTATTGTTCGCCCAACGTGTTTATGTAGTTTGTACTATACATAAATCGGCTACGAAGGCCTTGCGTTAGCGCAGGTCTATTGACACTTTGGACAAGGGTGGGTACTTTGAAAACTCAATTTCCATTGGCTGCCACGAAACAATTGCAATTCTACATATTTGTGCAATCCAGGCTATTATGTTATTCGCCATTTCCTGGTAATAAGATTCATGAGATTATGTCCCTTCCTCTATTGCAATTTATTCGAAATATGCTTCCAACAAGTTAGACTGTTTTTGATTTTCCCAATTAAAGATCCTCCATCAGATTGGACAACAAATTAGAATTGTCCTACCCGATTGTTTTGCTTAAAGACGGTCTATCTCTTCTCTTCCTGGCACAACTTTGACAACAAATTGTTTAAAAGGAAACTTTTTTGAACACTGCTGTTCCCAAAACAATGAGAAATATCAGATGTTAGAATTAGTGTTTTAAAAGTATGTTCTAAACGGCGGCATAAACTGTTCCGATTCAAAGTAAATAATTCAATAGAAAAATGCATTTCTTGGAGACAAAAGCTATAATTGACTTGTTTCCCCCGGCTCAGAATGTAAATTTAGATTTTGTTTAATTAGATGGGACCTCTTTAAAAAGAATCCGTATCCGATAAATAATTGCCACCAAACCTTTATTTCTAGAACGCACAGAATAATTAACACATTCTACACTGAATACTCGTTGACCAGTAGTTCCCTTAGGAAATATTCAGATAATAAGTTTGAACTTGTTATCTGATTTTTCTGGTCACACCTCTAAATAAATGATAGACTATTCCAAGGTATACTTTTATAACTGAATTGGAAAATATATTTAGTATAGACCGGATTAACTATTCGTGACTTCCTACGATTCTGGTGGCCCAAAATGATGCAGAAAATATCGTTTATCTTATCTAAACTTTTCATTTTCGATATTCGGTTAAACCAAATAATTGGGGGGTGGGGGTTATAATAAAGGTTCAATTGCATCCATTTTAGAACAATATTTTAATAATTGCTGCCCTGGTGTTTGGGAAACAAAATGTTATTATTGTCTGTTTGCAATAACCAACGGTGTCATTATTAATTTATTTTGAATGTTTCCCCACACATAAACACTTCCAAAAAAAAAAAAGTCCCCCCCCCCCCTAATATATTCGGTAATATTTTATTATGAGATATTGGATGGATTTTGACGAATCTTTACGCAAATGTTTAGTGGTATCTGATACACAACCTTTGTGAGGCACCGCCCTGTGAGATATGTTATGGCCGGCTGAACATGAATTGAATGGAAGAGTGGTGCTTTTCAAAAGTTGCAAAACACTGACCTAGAGTTGACAGTCGCTCCATTGTTCACACAAGTTGTTACTGGTTGTAAAAGTGGTCTAAAGTGACACTGTGAGTCCAAGATAACATGCGTATCATCTTCGGGACACAATGTTCCTGGTGAATGTCCAGGCCATTCAGTCTTAACCACATTCCTTTAGAATGACTCCTTGGAGTTTCATGCTGTGAGCAACACCGAGTTAGTGAAATCGGTCTCTTTGAAGCCATTGTTCAGTAAACCATGTAGGCCATTGATGTACCAACAGATAAGGATGTTCCAAGCCTGTGCGAGAAGTGGGGACCAAGGCACAGCTGAATGTCTGGTCTACATGTGTTTTTGCAACATTCGAAAAGTGCCCCTCTTCCATTCAATTTGTGCTCATTCGGCCATATCTCACTTCACAGCACAATAAATAGCATGTCTTTGGTACCACAAATCATTTGTGGAAAGTTTCATCAAAATCCATCCAATATCTCGTAAAATATTGCCGAATATAAACACCTCAAAAAAAGAAAGTCCTCTCCCCCCCCCCCTAATATATTCGGTAATATTTTATGAGATATTGGATGGATATTGATGAAACTTGTCGCGTATGTTTAGTGGTATCTGATGCACAACCTATGTGAGGCACCGCCCTTTGAGTTATGTTATGGCTGAGCGAGCACAACTTGAATGAAAGAGGGGCACTTTTCAAAAGTTGCAAAAGCACAAGGCACAGTGATCACAGATATTCAGCTGTGCCTTTGTTCCTACTTCTCGAAGAGACTTGGAACATCCTTCTCTGTTTGTACATCAATGGCCTACATGGTTTACTGAGAAATGGCTTCAAGGAGACTGATTTCAATAACTGTGTTGCTTACAGCATGAAACTTCAAAGTGTTATTCCAAAGGAATGTGGTCAGACTGAATGGCCTGGGCATTCACCAGGAACATTGTGTCCCGAAGATGACACGCATATGTGTGCCGATCGGTGTATTGATGTAATTATAAAGTGAAAATTAATTTATTACTGGAATCCTGTCATTTTGGACTAAGATTGGAATAGTTTCCCCTTTTAAGTCAGAAATTTAGACTGAAAATGGATATCAGTTGGAAATTAATGGGTCGGTGTAGAGCTGTTAACAGGTTAATAGGTTGTGTATCAGATACCACTAAACATATGCGACAAGTTTCATCAAAATCCATCCAATATCTCATAAAATACTACCGAATTTCTTGAGGTGTTTAGATGGCTTTTGTTCGATTCGTTCAGATTATCTTAATGCCGCGAAAATGCTTAACAACATCATTTGTCCCACCAGCACCGTAGCAAGTCAGCAGGACCGTTTAACCAGGCCTATTACTATTGTATACTTTAATAAATCTCAATGTGAGACCTAATTCAGTGACGAAAGGGATATAGCTATATGGTCGGAAGGAACCGAACTAGACTGGTGCGCCCGCCCCCGTGTACCTTTTGTATTTATGCAGCACGCAAATTTCCCTTATCCACACTTTTGGTGCAACTATATTTCGGTTCGGTCGAAAGGTCGGAAAATGAATTAACCATGCCCATTGTGAAAAAGAATAATGGCCAACTGGAATTTACATAGTCCCCTACTTAACTGATTTAGTTTATACATTCTGCTCAAAAATTTCTCACTTCCAACCTATGTAAAGTTGGACAATTTCCAACTGATATCCATTTTCAGTCTAAATTTCTGACTTAAAAGGGGAAACTATTCCAATCTTAGTCCAAAATGACAGGATTCCAGTAATAAATTAATTTTCACTTTATAATTACTATGTTTGCATCGTTCATAAAGCACACGAGTGTCTTGTGCACAAATCCATGGCTCAAATTCATACTTTTTTTGCATATATTCCGTGGAGTATAAAAGGAGATGTTCCCATAAATGGTCGGATTTAGTGTGCAGTACCCCTTTAAAAGCAGCGTATTCTTTCATTTGGGGACTAGTTTTAATTATATAATTTCCCATCTGCAGTTTCTTCCATTGACCAATAACACGCAATTTAAGAACACAGTGAGAAAATACATGGATTATTTGCAAATGGCAAATGCCGCCCCCCCCCCCCCCCTTACCAGTATATGTACATCACCAAAAAAAAAAATTGGTTTTGTAATAATGACCATGCTAAGTTCAATTTCCTAGGCTTTTCATTATACGCTATAGATCCCAGAAATCCAAGGTCCCATCTACCAATGATGAACATCTTACAATGATACAGGAAATCTATATATCTTTCAATATTCAGGATATATACCATTTAAATTGACAGGATAATGAAATGAGCTGATACAATGTATTGGCATCTCGAGGATAATATGTTCTCAGTGCAATTTTTTCCTCGTATAATGCTGGACCCACCCCATGATATCGTGTCGTGAAATTTTCCTACAATGTATTAATGAGAAATTCCGGAAATTTGTTGTTTTTTAGATCAACATTTGAATATTTTCCTGCTTTGTTCAAAAGTTTGGACTGAAATAGCCATTTATTCAGTTGGAAAATGTTCAACTTTAGGGGAGGGGAGGGTATGTCAGGTTGGAAATCTCCAACACTTGGCAAGCTTGATGTCAGTCTTGGTGCCAGGATTAAGCAATTTTCATGTGCAACACATTCATTTGGACACTATGTATGTGAATCATATAAGTAAGATCACTAACTCGCGGTGAATCCGCCATTTGGTCTCCGGAGGTCAAAGTTAAGACGTATGATCTATTTTTAGCATATTGCTCCAGTCTGGGAATTCCCGGCAAAATGGCAACAGTTCGTTACTGAATCGCAGGTGCGACAACTTCATAAAACTAATTAAATAATCACCTTGGATACATATAACACGTATGTTTCGCACAGTAGATGGATTGATGGATGGATTTTTGTTATCGCAAAGTTCGTTGACAAAAGGGGGCGTCCATCGCTTAAACGTCTGAATGTCCGCATCGTCACCAGGTCCTAACTCTGTATACTCTGTAGATGGCATGGCGACAACACAGTTCTTAAACCCGTAGTTGCACTCAGAATAACTGGAATTATGCCATCATATGCTGATAAAAAAAATGCTCGCATTGTCAAATGTTTACAAATGGATGCTACTTCTTAACTTTTACCTTTTACCGGTGGGTTTGGTAAAATTCTAGGAATCGGACCATATGGAACCATCGGCCATCTTGAAAATCGCGAACCAGTGACAATGCTTATTGTAGATATGTCTCAAAATGGAAGAGTGGATCAACCACAAAGCCAAATGAACATTGAATTTGCACAATCAGATTGCGGAATTTGAAATTTACTTTCTCACCACGTAACTTGCATGTTCAATTTGCGCACTGGAATTCCACAACTGGATTTTGTTAAAATATGTTGGTTTCTTTCAAGTTAAAAAATATTGCTGTCTATAACCGCATATATATTTATACCACATTCAACAATATCCTGATCGCCCATAATATGCTAACCGAACATCACAAACAGCTTAAATGCATGGGTAAAAAAAAGTATGCACAAAATGAGTGGTCTGAGTTTTATGAAGTTTCTCCGATTCCACTGACCTATTATACAACTCATCACAATGGAAGATAAATGTCAAACATAATATACAATTGCTATTAACAAATACCTGAATGCATTACAAGAAAACCAATGTCAGAAATGGTAACGCGCTCAAGATCATATATTATATACCCATGATTGTAATTATAGAATATAAAATATATTGGTTTTGCGAATTACCAACTCAGAATTCCGTTAAAATAACAATAACAACCAGCACCTCGGCCGTCTCCGACCACAACCCCCAAGAGTCGTTATTTCGTGGGAATCCGGATTCAGAATCCGAATACGATTACGGGGGCGGGGCTAATTCCCGATTCTAGGTCAGTGGTCTCCGATACTATACGTTTAATGTTCTCCCAGCGTCAAACATGGCTCATGTATTTGACACAAGTATCATTTGTATCTTATATTTATAATGTTCATGTTTGTTGTGAAAGTCATGCTTTTCTGCTATGTGTATATACATGGCATCTAATTAGCTGCCAAATTGCCAATCCGACTTAATCGCATCTTTTGTTCAAGTTAAAGTGTGTTTATTGATGAGGGCAATAATTTGCTAACAGCTCCAGATCTCCTGAATCAAATTCCGAAGACGTTGTGGAGAACACACGAATGTGGCGACAGGGGTTGGTTGGGTGCCTCGAACCCCCCCCCCCCGAACTTTGGTACAGTTTCCTTTGCTGTACAGTCATTCATACGTGAGGCATATCAGGATTCTTTTCACTAACTGTTCCAAACAATGATACGTACAAGCCAGCAAACGCAACAAACGACCCCGATTTTGAACAAATACACATAGAAACTTATGACTAACTCGGGGGAGGGGGTGACGGTCCCGTGACCGGTGATCTGTATATATGTTCAACTTGTTTTGGTAGTCATGTTGCTTTGCCATTAAGTACTAATTATTTATTTTTCAGTGTAATAACATATGGGAGAGGGGGTACCCTTAAGCGATTCAGTACTTGTCCTCCAATCCAATTGTCTGTATAAACAAATGTATGTGTTATATACCATGTGTTATCTAAATTGGACAAATAAATATGTTTAAACTAAACTTTGGTACATTTCCAGCAGTTGGAAATTTCATGCCTGACACAACATTAGTTGGACAATAATTTGACATCATATATATGTTGGAATTGTTCTCATTGTTTGATTTTTCAACCAGTAAAAGTTGGTAATTTTCCAATCTTAGGGTGTGTCAGGTTGTTTCCAAGGGGGTGCAAATGGAATTCTGCGATTCTGAGAACCTGTGAGTTTGATGTTTTGTTCAGGGGGGGGGGGTGCACGTGTATCTGCACTATACAGTGACTAGTGTGCAAAACGACTGCATTTAACGAAACAAAACATTTTAAATATGAAATTGCTATAAGACTAGATAGTACATACGTGTATCTGATAATCCATCGATATCATATAATCCTACTATTTCTTGAATAAGAAGGAACATATAATAACGAACAAAGCAGAAGACATATCCATGCAGGTTCATGTGAATTCGGTCAATGGTGACGTATCCGCCGAATTTGAAATCGAAATGCGTTCGGGCGGTATTTTATGGATGGAATTATGAAACGAACATGATGAAAGTGACAATGAAATTGACAATGGTTTTCTTCAAGTTCGCCATCAACCGAATTGCTCCCCCAGCGTTATTATCAATAACATTATTAATTTGGCTAATTTCAGTAATATCCTTCCCGTTTACACTCGATAACACAAATTTGTCTACGCATTTAAAATTCTTTGATATAGATCGTTTATATTCTGCAATAATTTGTACACACGGGACGGATTCTTATGTTTTATTGTGTTTTTAAACTCCGATGTGGCGAAATCTCGGTTTGTTTACATTATGACCCTTTGAGTCCGTAATCGGAATCAGAATCTGAATCTGGATTACGACGAAATAACGATTGATTACGATTACGGTCTGTTCGTTTACTGATTCTGGTCTGTTCGTTTAGCGAACCACGTCGTATGGGGTCTAATCCATAATCTGAATCCAGATTATCCCACCAAATAACGACTCAGTGGGCTGCAGAACGAAAAAAAAGTTGAAATATAAGACTTACAAATTATCTTTTTCATTTCTTTTATTTGTAATTGACATATAGCCTGTCACAAACCAAACATCAACATTATTGACATAATAATGTAAAGGACAATAAACGAAATTGAAATTCCCAACTACACCTTTTACCGGACTCGGCCTCAGGTCGCAGTTCGACTTTTAATCCTCCCAAAAATTCCTATTCTATAAATAAAACACCCATGCGCCCAGGTGAAACAGGAATATCGACACCAGTATGCACGTGGAGCGCGCGTAACAAATTGCAATTAACAAATACCTGAATGCATTATAATCTAACTAACCAAGTTCTGGTGTCGCACATAGCAAATTCCAACAGCGCGTGCGACAAATGTGCGATTGCTATATAACGCCCATATAAATGTACATGCATGTAACTATAGAGATTCATAATTTATACAGCACGTGCATGATGAATGTGTTTGTGTCACTGAGTGACACACGTGATAGAATCCTTAAGGGATGTTGTAGTATAGCAATAAGCATTATATAACAAAAATTAGTGCTCCGCTTCGAGTGATAGTGCATCGACATCATCAGCTCATCCTTGTTGCACCGCCCCAAACTCCATACAACGCCCTCTATACGTTATCACTGCGATATAGTATATCAGCGGAGCGATGGGAGATAACACTGCCTGGAGTTTGGCACCGCCCCTGAATCCTGATTGCCAGTTAATATATATAGACTGGCAAATCATGTGTACCAGTTGAGAAATACCTGCAGAAGAGTTCACGCTGATATGCTATACTTTCCACATCTTTGTGAGGTATACAGTCCACCATTTCATGACGGGAGCTGCGCTGGTGCATCATTCAAGATTCTGCATATGTGTCAGTGCATTCTCTTATATAAGAGCCCCCCCCCCCATATAGGGAGCCTCGCATATATAAGATAATGAATTGTGTTACTCGCCCTTTCTTTACAAGAGCATGACAGTCTTGGCCAGACGAGGTTCTCTCGGGTTCGAATCCCGACATGGGCGAAAAGCGGGTCAGAATGTCATGCTTGATTTGAGTTGATGGACATCTGAATGTGCCATTCTGATCGATACATGACCATTTCGATAAGAATCTGCAATTTCAATATCGAATCGAATCTCGAATGGAATCATGATAATATCATTTCATATTTTGTGCCACTGCCAGTATGCTTGAAGTTCGTGAAACTTAAGCAGTTTGGAACTTTGGAGCCAATTGAGTCTGATTCCAGCCATTGCAAACAGACGCTTCAACCTGTGTAAACACAGCAGGCACGCGCGATATCAAAATTGCGCGTGACTTGGGGAATGGAGCATACGCAAACGGTATTACATGTCGGAGCTGTAGTATCCCAACTTGGGTCTGTCTGTCGGAAAGCTGAATGTTCAACAATATTCCATTTCCCGTATAACATATATGCTGCTTAAAGATGTTGGTCAGATTTGGAGACGACATGATGGAGCCCAAAATGTTTAGTTAATATATTTATATCCTTTAAATTTCAGATTTATTTGATTGAGTTGATTAACGCAATGTAGGATTTTTCTGGTAAGAATGTCAGATACCGACATGCAATTACGTCCAACAAGAAATGCACTCGTTTCGGCAGTTGGGTCCTGGCTATATCGCGACAACTTGTTATATATAAATAATGCAGTCTATACGCGGTGTTAAAGGACTTGTATATATAACGATTCGAAATATCCAGAATCACCGACCGCTTTCGAATCGAATCGAATGGGAAGATTCGAAATCGAATCGAATCTCGAAGCTTCGTCGGGCCCTATATAGATAAGACATGAGAATTCGTTAACGCTCACGGAAGCAAGCACATTTGAAGCAATGAATTATCACATTATGAGCCCATATATACCTCCATAATTTGATACATGTATAACTTCAGTATTATATAATTTGATATATGTATCAATTCAGTATTCCATAATTTGATATATGTATTCATTTATTGGTGAGTAATTCTATCAGGAAATGTTCAGATTATTAGGGCAACAAATTTAACAGGCCGTTGTTGAATTTATTATCTATTACTTTATTGAAGTTCAACGAAGAATTACTTGGAGAGTAGGGTGTTAATGGAAAATATTAGATCAACGGGGGGTTAAATCGATGGAGCATATCTGGGTGATTGGCGATAGTAGTTCACGCGTGATAAGCGTTGATTGATATTGACTCGATTCAGCACGAGTTTCCCCGATTGTTCTAAAGTGCATGGGCTTGAACGCAAACAAGATTTTAGCGCGCAT
Organism: Siphonodentalium dalli; assembly: GCA_032622095.1. Lineage (NCBI taxonomy): Eukaryota > Metazoa > Mollusca > Scaphopoda > Gadilida > Siphonodentaliidae > Siphonodentalium > Siphonodentalium dalli. Next base: position 181,218,766 of record CP136063.1, read on the forward strand.
TCTACGTTTAGCTTCTTATATGTGCACGATTGGGCCCACCCTCCCACCCACATTTCGTAACGTAGATAATTATTCGATCATATTGGCTTTTGAAAAAGTTGATCATCAATACATCCGAGAATATAGACTGCAAAAGTTCGTTTCATTGCATGATACATGTTTATAGTATAATATGACAGGTCTTTTGTGATTATTTAATGATAACAATATATATATGATGTGCACAGTTCATGTGAAGCAAATCGTTAACCGGAATTTCAAGATTAAAACTTCGTTTATATAATTCGTAGATGTTATTCTATAAATAATTTATGTTTGTTCGAGTTAAACATAAGAAAAATTCCCGAATATCCCTCCAGAAGAATAATAGTCCACTCCAACATAATTACTGTCACAACTGACGGGATAATCCAAGATATACAGTTCGCCATTTTCGACCTTGACTGAAGGCCTAAGTTGTAAAATATGTTTCATTTTCAAGGATCAAAGTAGCCTACATACTAAATTTGAGTCGGATCTGTCGAGCAGTTTTCGGGTCTATAACAGACAGACAGAAGTTCCAAAATATATAATAGGCGACCCCTTTGCACATGAAACGTATTTTCCATAATTTCTATCGCTGACACCGTCATGCCCTAATTTGTTGATTAATTACACGCACACACATATTTGATAAATTCAACCGGTTTCGAGAGTCGAATGTAATCATTGGAGCGCGGACATGTTGCGTACATTGTGAATAGCCCATTGTGAATAGCACAACTTACGATTTAGAAGCCGATAGTGCTATTCAATATTAAAATTAAATAGAATCTCTTTTCGAGTCCTATAATTTGCTAATATACTAGGTGAATAGTAGGAGGTGTGTTCGTGTCGCTTATTACCTGCCACGTCGTTGCCATATAAGGGCATAATATCGGTGAATAGACATATAAGGGCATAAGATCGGTGAATAGAGACGTTTTTCGTGGAAAGAGGTCACATGAATATTAATTGACACCCGCTGAGCCTGTGTATAAAGGTGATTTATCAAAATATTTTTCTTTTCGCCAACAAGCATCACCCCGCGAGCTTGACATCACAAGTCAGTTGAAATAAATCTTTGCAATATGTGTGACGATGATGTAGCTGCTTTGGTTGTGGATAATGGATCAGGAATGTGCAAAGCCGGATTCGCTGGGGACGATGCCCCCAGAGCCGTTTTCCCATCCATCGTTGGACGCCCAAGACACCAGGTATATATAGATACAGTATTTTAGAGACATGACTCATTCGAACCTCAAAATTATATTCATGTAATTTGCAAGGAGAGATAATGTAGTTCGATAAGTACACAAAATAGTGACCTACAAGATTACGGCAAGAAGTGGCATCTATTTTTATTATATGGATCCACCCAGGGGGAGGGGGTCTGCAAAAAGTGACATGACAGTAGGCTGAAAAAGTTTTTTCCGGCTCTTGGGTACCCACCACCCCCCTATTTGAAGGACAAAATATTTTTTCCAATTTCATGCGGGGTAACCACCCCCGTTTTACCTCCAAATATGTAGTCTCACACCATTTAATCTTGATGTTCGGTATTACAGTTACCCTATTTCCTTCTGGTCTTTCTAAGTCATTCCAACTTTTGTAATAACATCATGATGAAACAGGAAGTGATCTTTAAAAAAACCCTGGAAAAACCCAAAATAACACACATAATACATGTGCTGATCCAGCTGATCAGTAAATTATTGATTTTTTCGTCCCCAAATATTGTCAGAGGTAGCTCATTATTCATGTAAACAAGTATAAAGCATTAGTGTACCTTCTTTTCATCACAGCTAGTGTAAGTTTAGATGTGTCCCATAGTATCACATGAAATTATGTCAATTATGATTTTTGAAAATTAGTATTAGGGCAACACCACCTCGGCACCTGACAATTAACTCTCCAACAATACAGGTATTCAGCTGAAATCCACCATGTATCACAAAACTAATTTTCATTTCCATGAGCTGCACGAGTTCAACTTTATTCATCAAACGAAATCCAGAAACTAGACACGTCTGAAACCGAAAGTATAACAAGATGTACGGGTCAAGGTCACGTGGGATTCCCAGAATTTTAATATTATATCAAATAAAATTCCAATTATTTAACTATACTTTAAAGTTCACTTCTGTTTTTAAATCAGATAAATTTCTTGGAATAGAGAAAATTAATAATTCAAGTGATTCTTCAATACTCTATCGGATATCTATGCATATTTATTTTTTCAAGCCAACATTTGTGAACTTTACTCTCGATGTTTGTCAATCAATCAGCAAGTGCCTCAAAATGTACTGCAAGTCGCAGACGTGTCTAATTTCTGGACTTCGTTTGATGAATAAAGTTGAAAATATCGAGCACAAACACACAAGGTGAAAAATAAGAGAGGTATTGTTGGCTTCAGAATGACTTGTAGAATATATGTGAGCATTTGTAGGTTATGACATCGCGTTTAGATACACGTTCGCGACAATTTATTGCTCGAAAATGTTGATTTTATAACGAGGTCAAAGGGCGCTCGGCGTACACCAGACCGACGAGTCGATTTGTTCGGTAGAATTCGGTACTTTCCGATATCATATCTCGACTTCCCTTCGTTCGAATTCGCCAAGTTATATGCCAAATGAAAGGGAATTTTATTGCCAATAAGACACACTGGGGGATATTTTGGTTGCTGTTATCGATTTCAGCACCATATATTGATACCTGATTATAACAATGGACACGCATCTTAATGGGGAGGCGGACGTTTTGCACAATGGCAAGAGATGTTCAACAAAGAATTTATCTGGATCTATATGGTAAAAATATTGACTTTCACATGTCATCATCTTCATTGTATGTAGATTCTGAGCAATTATTAAGAGAGAGCAAAAACAATTGATTTTAATACATTTGAAAGGTTGAAAATTTTATTTTGTTTCCTTTCGGTACCAAGAATTGCTAGTATAATTAATAATTTCACACATAACTCCAATAACCAAATAGCCTATTGTCTTGGCTCTATGAGAGGAGGCTTCATTTGATTCACAATGTTGAGTTAGATTTTTAATTGCATAATACAGCATCATACCCCATATACTATAATGAAGAATAAATCAGTCACAAATATTCGAGCCCAATGAAAACAAATGTTGATATGCAGTGTGGCCCAATCAAGCAGTGCACAATCAACTGGAAATTAGGCAGTGTTAAGAGATATGGTGGTCAGCATTAACTTGGTTGTGAACCCATGACCCACAACCCATCTCAGCCCAATTGTTCAATGATCAACAGGCATGGCATGAAAATCCTCAAATATAGAAAATTAATTATGGGTAGTTGCCTTTCTTAATGAAAATAATCATTAAATTTTATAGATAAAGAATAATTAAGTCTCCTCTCGTGATCCTGATATTATGGTATCATGGATATATGAACTGCACTTTTGAAAACATATGTTTTACAGAAGTTCTTGGTACCGTAAACCGGGGTGACTTGAGACAGGTTTTAGGGTATTTTAAAGCTAACTTGAAATAAATGTTTTTGACCCTAGCCACATCACTTGACACTTCTCAAACAACCTCTCAGCTATTGATCTCTAATCGGTATAATCTGTTGTAGCATAGTAGGTGGCAAAAATTGTGGCCCGAACAGGTGTCTCAAGTCACCCCGGCAATGGGGTGACTTGACTCACTCAGCAGGGGCTAATCTAGGCCGTTTTTGGACCCGTAAAACGGTTTGGGCGCCGGTAGTTTGGGCACCCAAACGAAATATGCCTCAGAGTTGTAAAACAACATTTCCCAGTCAATCAGGAATTTTTAGATAAAAAGAGACTGCCAACTAATTTTAATACGATGGAAATGTTAATGGAACGCTTATACAATGAAAGAAAACATTGCTATTTATCAACAAATTTGATCTACCGAAGGAACACGGCCCATTTTAATCATAAAAATTAAGTCAGTCGGTTGTTTCGCGAACGAATTAAAACATATGTTTTCCTCTTCCGGTTTGGGTAAATAAATTAAAATTCGGAACGCGCTGAAACGAAACTACTGAAATCCGGAAAGATCCGTACATATCTAAAACAATTTCATTTATAGATCAATCTTACGGTACTTATCAAAACTCCACACCGAGTGCTTGCCGTTACGTGTGCAAATAAACCTTTAAGCGCTTGAAATGTTATTTCCACGACGGTTAAATTTACGATAGCATATCGCGGTACGTGATTACGCGGTACGTTTTTTAACATAACGTGAATTTCCGGTTTATCAAAGTTGACGTCGCGAAAAATTTAAATTAATATCGGACTAAACCAATTTATGGTGCGCCCTAAAACAAGTGGCATTAGTCTCAAATAATTTTATTGCTCATTGGAATTTTCTTTTCTTTAAATTTATCAAACACTTTTTGCGTATAAATTCAGCTAATTTACACAAAAATATTGCTCTGTAAATATTTTTTTGTATTTAGCCTACCTATCTACCCATTGGAAAAACTATCGGTAGGGTAAAGACAAATAAATTTTTAATTATGCCCTTGGGTGTCCATATACAATGTGGGAGGGAAGCTCATCAGGGACAGGGAGAACATTAGAGCAAATTTATACCCATGGGGTGCAAGCAGATAGTATTCTGGCATGGAGTAAGAATAGTGGTGTAGAAACAATTTTGTTATTTTAACCTCACACCCTGGTCTAACACGTAGGAAACCAGAGATATTTACATTTATAACAAAGCATCAGTTAGCAAATTATGGATTCAATCATTTGAGATCTTCTATGTTCTTGTTGTAATTCTCCTTATAATCTGGGCCTATTTAGTCCTTTAGATTGAATCTCAGATGGGGTATTTTAGGCTCATTTTCAAAATATTTCCCGGACCCCCACCGACAAGAGCGGTATGTAGTTGGTAAGTACTAAGATCGTTTATAATTAAAACTAAGAGATATAAAGTTTAACCGGAAGTTTATTTCCGCAAATATTTAAACAAGATGCCGCAACCAAAAACCAGTGGTGTAAAAGTTTCTACTCTCACCCACAATTTTAACACAGGGTAGGTAGAATATATATTTTTGTTTCAAGGAAATATACATATTGGAATAAAAAAGGTGAAACATTCAAAGTGAAACAAATCTTTTAATAAACAAAAGAATATTTCAGCGTGTTGTACAATGATTAAGAGTAGAAACAAACTAAGTTTGGTCGTGACTTTTAGCTATCAGATCAATGAGTATGATAGTAGAAAATCAAAAACAATTAAGAATTTGTTGTCTGTAATATGACTAAATTTACCAACGTGAATAGCACAATATAAAGGTTCAGAATGCCCCAGATTCACTCTCAGGGCATTGGATTTTCAAAAAATTCCCGGGGGAGTACCCCTGGACCCCCCCCCCCCCCATTCTTGGGAGGGGCACCCCCTCCCAAATCCACCTCCACCTCTGGCCTGCGGCCATCGGGATATGGCTACGGCATATCGTATAGGACCGACAGGGTGCCCAAACTTAAAACCTAGATCAGTGTTTATACATTAAAAGCTACTTAAGCGCCATCCAGTTTGTTTTCTTATATATTTCTTGAAGTGTTTATAATAATCCTGAAATAATAGGTATACCTATTATTTCAGGATTATTATAAACACTTCAAGAAATATATAAGAGAACAAACTGGATGGCGCTTAAGTAGCTTCTAATAACACTTTCTTTACTGAATACTCGTTGCCGAGTAGTGGCCAAATAAAATGCTCAGATAACAACTTCAACAAACAGACATAGACCATTTGTATAACTTATTGTCTGAACGCTTCCCCACCAATAAGCGAGATCACTGATTCGCTACCATATTAGATCAATCCAGCCCGTTCCGTGCATTCAGTGCTACAGGTCAAAGTTCTGTCTGGAGTAGCATACTTTTAAATATTCGTGAATTCCATATTGCTACATCAAATAATTTAGGCTTAGGGTTATAATATAGGGCTCACGTTGAACTAGTGAAAGGGTTATGGTTTGCTTTAGGGTTAGGGCACCCTTTAGGGTCAAATCTCACCCCTCGATCACAGGTTTATGGTTAGGGTTCATCCTTTATGGACAAAGCGTATCCCCTCGATCACAGGATTAGGGTTAGAGCTCACACGTTAAGGGCAAATCCCACCCCGCAATCACAGGTTTAAGGAAAGGGGCTCATCCTTTATGGGCAAAGCGTATCCCCTCGATCACTGGTTTATGGTTAGGGTTCATGTTGATCTAGTGAAAGGGTTAGGGTTTGCTTTAGGGTTAGTGCACCATTTAGGGTCAAATCCCATCCCCTCGATCACAGGTTTAGGGTTTGGATTCACCCCTTATGGGCAAATTCCACCCCTCGATTACAGGGTATGGCTCATCCTTTATGGGCAAAGCGTATCCCCTCGATCACAGGTTTAGGTTTAGGGCTCATCTTGAACTAGGTAAAGGCTTAGGGTTTCCTTTTGGGTTAGGGCACCCTTTAGGGTCAATGCCCACCACCTCAATCGCATGGTTAGGGTTAGGGTTATCGGAGATACGAGTCTTGGAGCCATGGACCCATGGCCACATAACGAAGATACGAGTCTTGTATCCGTGGAGCCATGTCTCCACAACGAAGATACGAGTCTTGGAGCCATGGCTCCATAACGGAGATACAATTCTTGGAGCCATGGCTCCATAACGAAGATCTCGTTTGGAGCCATGACATCATACACTTAGGCTCCATTGCTCCTAGACTCGTATCTTCATTATGGACCCATGGCTCCATGGCTAAAATACTTGTATCCTCGTTATGGAGCTATGGAGCCATATCGGAGACACAAGTGTTCGAGTCGTGGAGCCATGGCTCCATAACAAGTCTTGGAGCCATGTATCCATAACGAAGATACGATGTTTGGAACCATGACATACTTTCGTATGGCTCCATGGCTCAGAGACTCGTATCTTCGTTATGGAGCCATGGAGCCATGGCTCAAAGACTCGATTATTCGTTATGGACATATGGAGCCATATCGGAGCCACGAGTCTCAGAGCCATGGCTCCATAATGAAGATACGAGTCTTGGAGCCATACGAAAGTGTATGTAATGGCGCCATAACGGTGATGTATGTATTCGTGTAGCTGTTGATTCGTGGCTTTATGGCACCATGGCTCCATGACACGTATCTCCGTTATGGATCCATGGCTCCATGGCTCAATGCAAGACTCGTATCTCTGTTATATCCTAATCCTGTGATCGAGGGGAAACGCTTTGCCCATAAAATATGAGCCCTAACCCTAAACCTGTGATCGAGGGGGTGGGCTTTGACCCTAAACGGTGCTCTAACCCTAATTCAACATGAGCCCTAACCCTAAACATGTTATCGTAGTACTTGTAGTCAGTCAGCTACATGTATATTATCATTCAATTTTACTTGTGCAACTTATCATGTGCATTAACTGAGATATACTGTAGTAGTTAGCAACTAAATAACACAATCATGTAGCCATATAGAGCCGTATAGACTGTCTATCCAGGGATGAAATATGGACTCGTTGTGCACATTACTGTGCCGTATATGAATATACAAATTTGTGTCTTACGCTTTTGATCGAGTCGGGGCTACCTGTCCTCAGTGATTTTATTCGTCTTTTACAATGTTTTAGCTAATATACATGTAATTTATTTTTCAGATAGGTTGTGTTTTATTCACGTTACTGTTTATGTACATATTCATTATTTTACAAGTCAGTTAAGAGCTTAATGCTCATGTTTGTAATTTAAAATGCCTGACTTTATAAATAAAGCTTTTGAACTTTGAACTGTCTCAAGTCACCCCGAGTATGTCGAAAATCATGTTTTTCTTAGAAAGCATAAAATATGTAACTACATACATAAAATGACAATCTGTTGACACATCAGATATATATTTCTGGAGTCTTGGTCATATTCATCTCCATATAGTCCGCATGGTGTATGTGGTGCAGTGGAAGTTTGCAAGTGGTCAAACTTTGCGAAAAAAAAATCAATGAAATTCTCAGACCAGTTGCTCCAATATTTTTTCAATTGCATCTCATTATTTATAGATTATTATCAAATAAATATACCTGTCATCAGAATAAATAAGATTTATTTGAATGTAAGAACAATAGGGAATGATTATAGTGCCTGAAATATGGCACCATCCAGTTTTGTCTCAAGTCACCCCGCTGTCTCAAGTCACCCCGGTTTACGGTACCTGAAAACAGTGCAATTTTAGATATTTTTATTACCATAAAAGTAAAGTAAATGAGGTTATACTACCCAATTGGTCGATGATTCTTAAACACTGTGTCACAATAGTCGCTTGTATCAAATTTCAAAAAGATATTCTTATTATATTTTGAGAAAATCGATTTTGAAATACCAGGAAATTTTGACAAAACGTACCCTAAAGGTATATGTCTTTCACATCCTTGACACTATAGCTCTCTATCGCGATTTCATGGAATAATTCTTGCTAACATATTCCCAAAATAAAATGCCACAATATAGGCCACATGCCCCCCCCCCCGAACAATGTGGCTTTATTTGACCAGTGGCTTTTTTATAAATAAAGCAGTTTATTGTGGAAACAACCATCGAACTTTGCTTTCGGGGGACAACTATATATATGTAAATCGTGCAGAAGGAACCATATTCACTGGTGGGAAATGTTCAGATAATAAGTTCACCAACCGACATAATTATATGGTCGTTTGATGAACTTATTATCTGAACATTTCATTAGGGATAACTACTCGTCAACTAGTATTTAGTACGGAAAGGGTTAAAGGAATTTTCGATAATAGCTAAACCGAAAATTTAATCTCATTACAGGGTGTGATGGTCGGTATGGGACAGAAAGACAGCTATGTCGGCGATGAAGCCCAGAGCAAGAGAGGTATCCTCACCCTGAAATACCCAATCGAGCACGGAATCGTCACCAACTGGGATGACATGGAGAAAATCTGGCATCACACATTCTACAACGAATTGAGGGTCGCCCCAGAAGAGCACCCGGTATTGCTCACTGAAGCTCCACTCAACCCCAAAGCCAACAGGGAAAAGATGACCCAGATCATGTTTGAAACCTTCAACTCCCCAGCCATGTACGTCGCCATTCAGGCTGTGTTGTCACTGTACGCTTCCGGAAGAACCACCGGTATTGTCATGGACTCTGGTGATGGTGTCAGTCACACTGTGCCAATATACGAAGGGTATGCTCTCCCTCATGCTATAATCCGTGTGGATTTGGCTGGCCGAGATCTCACCGACTACCTGATGAAAATCCTAACGGAGAGAGGATACTCATTCACCACCACGGCCGAACGTGAAATTGTTAGAGACATTAAGGAGAAGTTGTGCTACGTCGCTTTGGACTTTGAACAGGAAATGAATACCGCTTCCACAAGTTCTTCTTTGGAGAAGAGTTACGAATTACCTGATGGACAGGTCATCACCATTGGCAACGAGAGGTTCAGGGATCCAGAAGCCATGTTCCAGCCATCTTTCCTCGGAATGGAGTCCGCTGGAATTCACGAAACGACATACAACTCCATCATGAAGTGCGATGTTGATATCCGCAAGGACTTGTACGCAAACACTGTTCTGTCTGGTGGCTCAACCATGTTCCCAGGAATCGCCGACAGAATCCAGAAAGAGATCAGTGCACTGGCTCCACCCACAATGAAGATCAAGGTCATTGCTCCACCAGAGAGGAAATACTCCGTCTGGATCGGAGGCTCCATCTTGGCTTCACTCTCTACCTTCCAACAGATGTGGATCAGCAAACAAGAATACGACGAATCTGGCCCATCCATCGTCCACAGGAAGTGCTTCTAGATCGAAGAAGCGGTGACTCAATTCTTCGTTATCTGTCCAATAGCGAATGGCACTGACCACATACATTTGGACTCATGTACACATGCTGATGTTACGTATAACATAACATAACATAACATAACATTTTTATTAACATAATACACCCACGCGGGGCAGTTGTCATAATACAGATAATTTAAACACAAGTCAAGACAATTTCATATAAAAAATATATATAACATGTATTTGTAATTCAACACTATATTCTCAATTATTTGCGGAAAACTGCCGAACCATGTTACAGATCAGATTGCAAATTTTCGGGTTTTCAGCCTTCATGAGGAATATAAACTTTTCTTTTTGATCAAAGTTTACGAAAATTGGTTGGTGAAATCCTATTTCAGTGAAAAATCTCTTCCGCAAATAGTTATGTTTTTCACATCTCATTATAAAGTGTTCTTCCGTTTCAATTTCATTTGCTTCACATTTTTTACATATGCGTTTCTCGTAAGGTATTTTTGGCTGAGCGTGTCGCCCAACCTCTACCTGCAACTTATATGTACCATGGCATATACATGTCATATACATGTCATATACATGTCTCAAAATAGAAGGGCCGATCAATTAAAGGCATGGATGGCCTTCGCGTTGGGTATGCTGTTAAAATAGTTACATCGTTAAAACTGCAATAAACAGAAATAATATTAAAATATAGACATATTTTGGTCTTATACCAATCATATATATCGCGTAAATAGTATGTTATTTTCAAGTTCGTGTGCTGTGTTATGTAAACAAAAGCAGGTTCTGTAACATTATTGACTTCCGTTTACATAACAAAGCGTACGAACTTGACAATAACATAATATTTGCGCGATATCTATGATTGGCATAAGAACAATGTCAGTCTATATTTAATATTCTTTCTGTTCATGGCGCTTTTGACTATTTTAACAGCAATTTCCACCGCGAAGGCCATCCGCGCCTTTACATTAACATTTCAGATTATGGGTATTGAAATAGAAATTACTTTCTCGCCATGTAACATATGTTCGATTTGTGTCAGTCTGCAATTCCACAACAGGAATTTGTTAAAATGTGTTAGTTTCTTTTAAGATATAAAATATTGTTGTCTAATAACAGGCTATCCACGTAGTTATATTATGTGCAGCCCTTTGAACTATACATATAGCCTGACTACCCACGAACACCATAAATAGTTCCGGACAAAAAAGCTGTACAAAATGAGTTTTGAAAATCTCGATTTGAAATTATTCAAGTTTATCTGACCTCGTGTAACTCGTCGCCATCAGGGAAGAGAAATATCTAACCTAATTTTATCCCCTAGTTATTGCAATCATGAAATATCTGGTACGCTTTAAAAGTACTCAATCCGATCAGACGGTCCCCATACCACCAAGATACAACAACAATAAATTCAGTATTCCATAATTTGATATAATGTGACCCGCCATATCAAATCCAGTCGTAAGTCGGGATTTTTTTACCCTGTGCCAATGCATTCTCTTATATATGCGAGTCGACCATAGGTCGCCTCGCATTATAAGAGAATGCATTGGCCTAACAATTTTTTACAATTTTAATATAATTTTTCTTGTATTCTTTAACAATTTTATCATTTCACCCATACAGAGCCCCAGACAAACATGAGCAGACGACACTCTTCTATATGCTTCTATATATGTGTGGGGCTCCCTGCAGGGTAATGGATGTTTTTTTATTTTATGTCCTAAAAATTGTAAGAAACATTTATTTAAAAAAATGATAAAAAATTGTTAGGCCAATGCATTCTCTGATATATGCGAGGCGACCTATTGTCGCATATATAAGACAATGCATTGCCACAGGGTAAACAAATCCCGACTTACGACTGGATTTGATATGGCGGGTCACATATGTATTCATTTATTGGTGAATAATTCTATCAGGAAATGTTCAGATTATTAGGGCAACAAATTTAACAGGCCGTTGTTGAACTTATTATCTATTACTTTATTGAAGTTCAACGAAGAATTAGGCTACTTGGAGAGCAGGGTGTTAATGGAAAATATTAGATCAACGGGGGTTAAATCGATGGAGCATATCTGGGTGATTGGCAATAGTAGTTCACGCGTGATAAGCGTTGATTGATATTGACTCGATTCAGCACGAGTTTCCCCGATTGTTCTAAAGTGCATGTGCTTGAACGCAAACAAGATTTTAGCGCTCATTCTACGTTTAGCTTCTTATGTGCACGGTTGGGCCCACCCTCCCACCCACATTTCGTAACGCAGATAATTATTCGATTATATTGGCTTTTGAAAAAGTTGATCCATCAATACATCCGAGAATATAGACTGCAAAAGTTCGTTTCATTGCATGATACATGTTTATAGCATAACAGGTCTTTTGTGATTATTTAATTATAACAATATATATGATGTGCACAGTTCATGTGAAGCTAATCGTTAAGGGTATCCTAAACGTGACAAAGATGGCCGAATGAGTTTTTATACCCCTCTCTCCGATAAATGCCAGCAATTGCAAGACTATGTTTCCAATTTACATGAAATTTCACAAGGATATAGGAATATGATTGAACAATTTTTTGGCATCACATCCATATTTTTAAAAGATATATTTGACTGAGAAAATTAACTGGAAAGTGAGCGAAATTATGCCAATCACCAGAAGTCAAAACTAATAAAGCAAACAGTTATAATTATTGTGGCATCCTATAGATTAGAATTCCATGATGAGGAGAGGGACCATCATTTTATAAAATAACTCACTATTTTAGCTACAAATCCATTGAGTTGAAGGCACCCTCCATCAGATGAACACAAATATGTGGCCATTTGCTTTTTGGGACTATTTTTTTGTATGGGAAGCCAAGTTTGCAATGATGTGAGCTGGATCACAAGGATGTATAAGGCTGTCTATGTTGCCCCTATTTCAACAATACCTCATGCACAATTGATACTGTATAACATATTTAAACAAAAAAATACACTGTAAGCTATATTTCCAACATTCCCTACGAAAATCAGATGCATCATATTTTGTGATACTGGTGCATTTTGACACAAATGGCCTGGCATACATTCATACTTCAGAGATTTTCTAACAGAAATTACCCCAGACAGTTGAAAAACAACATCAAGAAGCTAGCATATATTGTAATTTGCTACAATTCTAGTTTAATTACCCCTAATATTGTTTTTAAAAATATTTTGAACTCATTTAGTCAGCCATTAAAACGAAACCAAAACGATATTTCGACATGTTTTTGTTTTTCTGAGAAAGTTGATCAAACAATACAACAGTCCTAAAAAATAACTTGGATGACCGATTGCGCAGTTATCTATACCGGCATGAATTACATTTGTTGTGGATTATGTCCGCTGTGTATGATGCGTGTAACCTTGTTTTGGTTGCTTTTAATAAGAATAGTTTGCATCTGCAAAGAGGGAAACTCGTGCAACACTAAAAATAGATTTGGGAAAGACCGGGAATCCGTACCCTCTAACAAAATAACACTTGATAGATATACACATTATTTAATAAATTCTGTTTATATATGAATACCGTGTTTTTTGGATGTTAATCTAATGCATATTCCGGTGTTTTGCCATGTTTAACAACAAAAATTATTTAAACAGTGAATTATTTCATACTTGTGAGAAATTTCGTTCGGAGGGTATTCCAAGTTTTTAGTCACGTGATGTTTACAATCCATTTTGTCAAAGTTTGCCTTCAAATATCGTTTTTCTAGGAAATTGTCATTTAAATCAGCGATATTCTAAGGTTAGTTTTGGTCATAAAGTACTTAAGTAGGCTAATTAGTGGTGACTATATATTCTCATATTTTATTATCTGTTAACTACAAATTGAAGTTCCCTATTTTTCGAGTGTTGTTGTGGATTTCGCATATCGAGCGGATACGACCACATTTTACACGGTGAATTTCTGACACAAGAAACATTATAATGAAAAAGCAAGGTCCCTCTCAATATATTGGAATATCAAAGCATCTATCGGTAAACTATTATAGTAAAAACATGCAGTAATTTTACAGATATGAGTACTGTAAGAAAGTGTAAAATTTAAAACAACAATTGTTTCATAATTTTTTTTATATAGATTCCTGTGAGATGGGACAACATTTTACATTTCAAAATGATCTATGTTTTATACTTATAATATTGTATTGGTTCATTTTGGCCATTTTGCAAACCTTATAGTGAATTCGAGCTCATTATTTTTATAAATTTTCGGCCATATTGGAAGAAATTTCAACTCTGTCACGTTTAGGATACCCTTAACCGGAATTTCTAGATTAAAACTTCGTTTATATAATTCGTAGATGTTATTCTATAAATAATTTATGTTTGTTCGAGTTAAAACATAAGAAAAATTCCCGAATATCCCTCCAGAAGAATAATAGCCACTCCAACATAATTACTGTCACAACTGATGGGATAATCCAAGATATACAGTTCGCCATTTTCGACCTTGACTGAAGGCCTGAGTTGTAAAATATGTTTCATTTTCAAGGATCAAAGTAGCCTACATACTAAATTTGAGTCGAATCGGTCGAGCAGTTTTCGGGTATATAACAGACAGACAGACAAGTTCCAAAATATATAATTGGCGACTCCTTTGCACAAGAAACGTGTTTTCCATAATTTCTATCGCTTACACCGTCATGCCCTAATTTGTTGATTAATTACACGCACACACATATTTGATAAATTCAAAACCGGTTTCGAGAGTCGAATGTTAATCATTGGAGCGCGGACACGTTAAGTACATTGTGAATAGCCCAACTTGCGATTTAGAAGCCGATAGTGATATTCAGTATTAAAATTAAATTGAATCTCTTTTCGAGTCAAATAATTTGCTAATATACTAGGTGACTAGTAGGTGTATTCGTGTCGCTTATTAACTGTCACGTCGTTGCCATATAAGGGCATAAGATCGGTGAATAGAGAAGTTTTTCGCGGAAAGAGGTCTCATGAATATTAATTGACACCCGCTGTGTATAAAGGTGATTTATCAAAACATTTTTCTTTTCGCCAACAAGCATCACCCCGCGAGCTTGACATCACAAGTCAGTTGAAATAAATCTTTGCAATATGTGTGACGATGATGTAGCTGCTTTGGTTGTGGATAATGGATCAGGAATGTGCAAAGCCGGATTCGCTGGGGACGATGCCCCCAGGGCCGTTTTCCCATCCATCGTTGGACGCCCAAGACACCAGGTATATATACTATATATAGATACAGTATTTTAGAGATATGACTCATTCGAACCTCAAAATTATATTCATGTAATTTGCAAGGAGAGATAATGTAGTTCGATAAGTACACACAATAGTGATCTACAATGTTATGGCAAGAAGCCATCTATTTTTATATGCCCGTTTGAAAAAATGGTCGTATTATGTAAATGGGTCGTCCGTCCGTCCGTCGTCCGTCCGCTTTTGGTTTCCGGATGATAACTTTAGATTGAATCCAGTGAACTGAACCAAATATAGTATGTTAGTGTACCACACCAAAATACAGATCAAGTTCGAATATGGGTTTCGTCCGCATGATTTTGACTGAGTTATGCCCCTTTTTCGACTTAGATTTTACCTGATATGCGGTTTACAGATGATAACTTTAGATTGAATCGAGTGAACTGAACCAAATTTGGTATACAGATCAAGTTCAAATATGGGTTCTTCTACGTGCCCCACTCTACTCCAGAAACGGGTGTATTATGCCACGCCCCGACGGCGTGCTCTTGTTATTATATGGCTCCACCGGGGAATTCCCAAAATAAAAATAACAACAATGCGGTTCCAATGCAATAAACTATATTATGTCAGTCCTCAAAATATGGTGCTGAATAAATGCAGAATGAGGTCCCCAGAGGGTGAATTTAGTATTGATGCTACCCCGCACTTTGGGCGAGCTTATCTAAATTCACCATCAGCGGACCTCATTCTGCTTTTGGTTTCCGGTCTAATCCTTCATACACATATAATTTACTGATTATTCTAGTGTATAATCAAATAAAAATGGACATGTTAACAGATACATAGACAGTTGGAAGCAATTAAGTTTCCACAATCAAATTTTTCACCTTAGCCTTCACCGTATGTCTCATTTTCTCTGGAAAGTACCTTTATTGTCAAAATAACAAGTTTTTTAGTTTCCTTTGAAACTTCTTTAAAATGTTTCTCTTTCGTTTTTAGTTCAGTTCTCTATAACCCGAAATTGGCAGACGACATAATGCATAATCGAGGTACCCGGTACTAATGGGTGTACATCACCATTTTAAATATGTGTCATGCAGACTGAGGTCCCCACATGCAGGATGAATTTAGTTATGATATGCTGGCCCGCTGTGCTGGGTAGCGCCACACAATTCGCCCTATGTATGGGGACCAGGGTTGGGGTAATCGTAATCAATAATCGTAATCAAAGTAATCGATTACAAAATTTAGGGTAATCGCCTGTAATCAGTAATCATGACATTTCTTGATTACAAGTAATCGTATTCGATTACTTTCAAATTTACCTGTAATCATGATTAA
This sequence comes from Siphonodentalium dalli, assembly GCA_032622095.1. Classification (NCBI taxonomy): domain Eukaryota; kingdom Metazoa; phylum Mollusca; class Scaphopoda; order Gadilida; family Siphonodentaliidae; genus Siphonodentalium; species Siphonodentalium dalli. Next base: position 181,235,191 of record CP136063.1, read on the forward strand.
ATTTTGATTACTTTTTGATTACTTTTACTAAAATATCCAAATGGATGGCTATTGGATACTCATAGTCTCATACGGTGGTACTGTGGAGTGTGCACAGATACAAACAACATATTAGAAAGATAGTACAATTGTGTCGTGTGTTATGTTAGTGGTACAGTGTGTATGTACATTCTGGCACTGGACACAGATAACAACACTCAATTGTTGAATACAGCATGAATGGCAATAAACTTGTGATAGAGACAATGAGAGAGTGAGTAGATGAGTAGATGGGCGCGAAGCGCCCGGGATGGTCGAAAAGATCGAGTGATCTTCTCCTTCACCCCAATAGAGACAATGAAATGTTCTAATATGAATATATAGACTTGCCAACTTCAATGAGGATTAAATTGAATTGGGACTGCTGCAGACAATGGCTGTAGAGTCACACTGGTACAATAGGGGCAATTAACTGAACAAAGCAGGTGTGATGTACCTAATTAGCTGGTTTGTCACTTACTGCACTCATGGAGTTAAGCCTAATTTCATCCTCATCAGGATTACCAACGGATGATCATCAAATAAATCTTAGTGATATCTTCATTGTGTTGGGTAATGAATCTAACAGAACATGCAAATAATTTATAATTGTTTCTGGTGATATTTTCATAAATATTATGCGTTAGTTTAAATGCATGTAAGAAAATATAATAAATGGATTAATAAATATATTTACAAAAATAAATACACATAAAACATAATGTATTCCGAATAAGTTGGTGTATAACTTCATAATGAAACCTTTGCAATACATGTAAATGCAAAAAGTTTATATGTTTATCAAGTTGCTTGCATCTTCTATTATTTCAGTCGTTTCTTGTTTCCATGTTATGCAGTGATATCTTTATTCAATCAAATTTGATATGCTAATTTGAATTATTTCATTATTTATTCACATGTGATCAAAATGACTGGAAACTAACAATTGTAATCAGATGTAATCGAAAACTAATCGATTACATTTACTAAAGTAATTGTAATCGTAATCGATTACATTGAAAAATATGTAATCAGTAATCGTAATCATGTAAATCAAAAGTAATTGTAATCGTAATCGATTACATTGTCATGTAATCGCCCCAACCCTGATGGGGACCTCATTCTACAATTGACCAGCACCACATATTCAGACCTGATTATAACAATTGACACGCATCTTAAGTGGGAAGCGCACGTTTTGCATAATGGCAAGAGATGTTCAACAAAGAATTTATCTGCATCTATATGGTAAAAAATATTGAACTTCACATGTCATCATCTTCATTGCATGTAGATTCTGAGCAATTAATAAGAGAGAGCAAAAACAATGGATTTTAAAACATTTGAAAGGTTGAACTTTTTTTCCCCTTTCGGTACCAAGAACTGCTAGTATAATTAATAATTTCACACATAACTCCAATAACCAAATAGCCTATTGTCTTGGCTCTATGAGAGGAGGCTTTATTTGAATCATAATGTTGAGTTAGATTTATTTATTGCATAATACAGCATCATACCCCCATATACTATAAATTACAATGAAGAATAAAGCAGTCACAAATATTCGAGCCCAATAAAAACAAATGTTGATATGCAGTGTGGCCCACTCAAGCAGTGCACAGTCAACTGGAAATTAGGTAGTGTTAAGAGATATGGTGGTCAGCATTAACTTGGTTGTGAACCCATGACCCATGACCCACAACTCACCTCACCCCAATTGTTCAATGATCAACAGGCATGGCATGAAAATCCTCAAATATAGAAAATTAATTATGGGTAGTTGCCTTTCTTAATGAAAATAATCATTAAAATTCACAAATAAAGAATAATTAAGTCTCCTCTCGTGATCTTGATATATGGTATCATGGATAGATGAACTGCACTTTTGAAAACATGTTTTACAGAAGTTCTTGGTACATGAAAACAGTGCAATTTTAGATATTTTTATTACCATAAAAGTAAAGTAAATGAGGTTATAATACCCAATTGGTCGATGGTTCTTAAATACTGTGTGACAATAGTTGCTTGTATCAAATTTCAAAAAGATATTCTTAAATCCATTTTGAAATACCAGGACATTTTGACAAAACGTACCCTAAAGGTATATGTCTTTCACATCCTTGACACTATAGCTCTCTACGACGATTTTCCTGAAACATTGTATATGTGACTGTTTCTTATAAGTCACACATAATGCAGAACTTCCGGAACACATTATTCTAATTCTTGCTAACATATTCCCAAAATAAAATGCCACAATATAGGCCCCCCCCCCGAACAAGGTGGCTTCATTTGACCAGTGGCTTTTTTTTAATAAATAAAGCAGTTTATTGTGGAAACAACCATTGAATCGAACTTTGCTTTCGGGGGACAACTATATATATGTAAATCGTGCAGAAGGAACCATATTCACTGGTGGGAAATGTTCAGATAATAAGTTCACCAAACGACATAATTATATGGTCGTTTCATGAACTTATTATCTGAGGGATAACTACTCGTCAACTAGTATTTAGCACAGAAAGGGTTAAAGGAATTTTCGATAATATCTAAACCGAAAATTTAATCTCATTACAGGGTGTGATGGTCGGTATGGGACAGAAAGACAGCTATGTCGGCGATGAAGCCCAGAGCAAGAGAGGTATCCTCACCCTGAAATACCCAATCGAGCACGGAATCGTCACCAACTGGGATGACATGGAGAAAATCTGGCATCACACATTCTACAACGAATTGAGGGTTGCCCCAGAAGAGCACCCGGTATTGCTCACTGAAGCTCCACTCAACCCCAAGGCCAACAGGGAAAAGATGACACAGATCATGTTCGAAACCTTCAACTCCCCAGCTATGTATGTCGCCATCCAGGCTGTGTTGTCACTGTACGCTTCCGGAAGAACCACCGGTATTGTCATGGACTCTGGTGATGGTGTCAGTCACACTGTGCCAATATACGAAGGTTATGCTCTCCCTCATGCTATAATCCGTTTGGATTTGGCTGGCCGAGATCTCACCGACTACCTGATGAAAATCCTAACGGAGAGAGGATACTCATTCACCACCACGGCCGAACGTGAAATTGTTAGAGACATTAAGGAGAAGTTGTGCTACGTCGCATTGGACTTTGAACAGGAAATGCAAACCGCTTCCACAAGTTCTTCTTTGGAGAAGAGTTACGAATTACCTGATGGACAGGTCATCACCATTGGCAACGAGAGGTTCAGGTGCCCAGAAGCCATGATGCAGCCATCTTTCCTCGGAATGGAGTCCGCTGGAATTCACGAAACGACATACAACTCCATCATGAAGTGCGATGTTGATATCCGCAAGGACTTGTACGCAAACACTGTTCTGTCTGGTGGCTCAACCATGTTTCCAGGAATCGCCGACAGAATGCAAAAAGAGATCAGCGCCATGGCCCCGCCCACAATGAAGATCAAGGTCATTGCTCCACCAGAGAGGAAATACTCCGTCTGGATCGGAGGCTCCATCTTGGCTTCACTCTCTACTTTCCAACAGATGTGGATCAGCAAACAAGAATACGACGAATCTGGCCCATCCATCGTCCACAGGAAATGCTTCTAGATACAATCGGACGAAGCGGAGACTCAATTCTTCGTTATCTGTCCAATAGCGAATGACACTGACCACATACATTTGGACTCATGTACACATGCTGATGTTACGTATATGTAGCATGTCATATACATGTCTCAAAATAGAAGAGCCGATCAATTAAAGGCACGGATGGCCTTCGCGTTGGGTATGCTGTTAAAATAGTTACATCGTTAAAACTGCAATAAACAGAAATAATATTAAAATATAGACATATTTTGTTCTTCGACCAATCATATATATCGCGTAAATAGTATGCTATTTTCAAGTTCGTATGCTGTGTTATGTAAACAAAAGCAGGTTCTGTAACAGTATTGACTTTTGTTTGAATAACAAAGCGTGCGAACTTGACAATAACATAGTATATCTATGATTGGCATAAGAACAAGGTCGGTCTATATATAATATTCTTTCTGTTTATGGCGCTTTTGACGGGTGTAACTATTTTAACAGCTATTTCCACTGCGAAGGCCGCGGCCATCCATGCCTTTACATAAACATTTGCCCGTCAGATTATTGGAATTCAAATAGAAATTACTTTCTCGCCATGTAAGTTATATGTTCGATTTGTGTCAGTCTGCAATTCCACAACAGGAATTTGTTAAAAATTTGTTAGTTTCTTTTAAGATATAAAATATTGTTGTCTTGATAACAGGGTATATATCCGCGTAGTTATATTATGTGCAGCCCCCTTGAACTATACATATAGCCTGACTGCCCACGAACACCATAAATAGTTCCGGACAAAAAAGCTGCACAAAATGAGTTTTGAAAATGTCGATTTGAAATTATTCAAGTTTATCTGACCTCGTGTAACTCGTCGCCATCAGGGAAGAGAAATATCTAACCTAATTTTATCCCCCAGTTATTGCAATCATGAAATATCTGGTACGTTTTAAAGGTACTCAATCCGATCAGACGGTCCCCATACCATCAAGATAGAACAACAACATTTCTTCAAAATACGCTTTAGTTATCAGAATCGATTTATTGCAACAAAATAATGCTAACCAACTTTATTTGTCAACATTTTGTTCAACAAAATATGGCCGTATTATTAATAAAATATCACGAAATTTGACCGTATTACCACTTGATTTTAGAGTTATCAATCTTCATCCGCAATTTTGTCCGAGATCCTCCGTTTGACCACGTGCTTCTGGGCCACATCGCGAGAAATAAAATCTTCAAAAATCGATATCTGATCACTCTGATCTTTGATGGGTGGGTTCCTCGACTCAAATCAAATATTGTTTACACCCGAAGCCAAAGAAATAGTAATTTAGGAGCGTCTGAACGGATTGAGTACCTTTAATCAAGGAAAACTAACCAACAATTTCTGGTGGTGTCGCACAGCGAACATTACTGCTATGGATACGAAACAAACTTGTGGTGTTGCCAACGCCCCTACGTGTACATGTATGTAGCTATAGTTGCATACAATACATGATTTGTTTATTTATGGTATATATACTGCATCATACTGGATCGTACTGGTGATTTATAATTGAACCCCGTTGAACCAGGCCCATATTTCCAAGCCCGAGAAGTTCCAGGCATCTGGGCCTTGCCTTTAGTTTGGAATTAGTCTGGTACCTTAGGCTTTCCAGCTGTTGCAAATTTCCAACCTAACATCCCTATATTGTTAGAAACTTTTCAACTATACTTGCCATTTCAGTCCAAAAAAAATCGGTAAAAGCAGGAAAATATTCGACTTTTAGTGAAAAAAAAACAACCAAATCCACACTAATTACTGGTCGCAAAATCAAACTATCGCAACAACTTCAACCTATGATCTAAAATGTCCAACTAAATGTTGCGCCAGGCACTGAGGTTCCCAACTGGCGAAACCCCGCCATGCACCAACCCAGTTACCACGTACGTCCCTGGACAGAACACGTGTGTATAATCGACCATTTGACTTGGTAAAACACCGTGTAGGAACTGTTACATCGGAAGTAGTTCTATCGCCGGTTTGTGATGGTTCTTGACTGATTTGTGACGGTTCCTTATGATCGAAATTATACATTTTCGCGACTTTTTGACAGTTAAAACGCAATTTTGGAGCCATCTAGCTGATAATTCGATTAATTTTTCCATTTCCTTCACAGTAGGTGGCCCCAACGATCTTAATAATAACGAAAATTCCATTGTGCGAGTCATAACAACGACGAAAACAGCGAATTTTAATATTTGTTTGTGTTCTCTCCCGATCGAGTCGGTTCTCTCCCAATTTAATCGGTTTTATACGGGTAATACGATGGCTAATATTTGGCAGGATAATGGTTCAAACTGACCATGTCGTGAAATTAACCAAAGATAACACAACAAAATATGCATTAAGTTGAAATTTGTACCACTTGTCATCAAGTTCTATGAAGTACACTGCCTTCCTATGCTTATTCAATAACATGTGTTACGCCTATCAAAATCCACCAAGTCGCCAGCTAGTTTGAAAAATAACGGCGTTTTGCATGCCCAACATTGCCATGAGTCAGTAGCCGGTCCACTATAGTGGCATTTCATAGCGCTGGACTTCGGAAAGCATGAACGTAGACGGGATATATAGAGTTATCTGTCTTGTATTTTATGTTGTCTATTTTCGTCCACGCATTGTAATCAGCAAAAAAAACAAAAAATAAGACGTTAAAAGTTCGTTGACACCCATACATTGTTCTCATTACGCAATTTATGAAGTTTATAGGTTAGGCAGGGGGTGGGGGGGTCGAAAAAAAATTCAGGCACGTATGCTGATTTTTTCCTTCGACCCTTGTTGGGACCCACCCACCCCAGCGTCCAATTTTTGTTTCCATTTTTGGCAGTTTTTTCCGACCATTTTTGGACACCCACCCCTTTTAACACTAAACAGAGATTTGATCAGCGATTTGCGGGGGAAAATTCACTGCAAACATCTGTGTATGAATTTCTGTGCATACTATTTGTCATGGTTGTTAACATTGACATGTAAATAGGAACGAGTCATTTTGGGATCATCCAGCAAAAAAAACATGGCTGCTAGCGGCCATCTTGGATTTCAAAATTCAATCCATTAGCACGGGCTACAGGCTATACTGTTTGTCTGATCATCATAGAATTTGTCATTTATGTTAATATTGACATATAGATGGGAACGAGTCATTTAGGGGTCATTCGGCCAAAAAACATGGCCGCCAGCAGCCATCTTGGATTTTACTCTTTGCGAAACTAAATCCCTTGGCACAGGCTACAGGTCGTACCTTTGGTCGGATCATCATGAAATTTGTATTTTTGTACAGGTGTGTATATTTGATTAGCTTGGTTTAATATAAGATATTAAGACAGTCTTTGTTTAAAAAATTGTCGTTACGAAATTTATATTTGAATTTACCTTGGACTGACAGCTGGGACTGACACCCATTTGCAATAAAATACAACACGATAACTGCCTGCAGTCAGTTTAGCAGTTAGAATTACATTATTTCTCTTATTCTAAGGTGTTTTAAGCCAAACTCATTGCAAATACAGCCAAAAAGACTTGCAGGGGGGGGGGAATAGTTTGTTTGTCCCATCGACCACCCACCCACCCCGGCATACGGGCCCGGGGGGAAATTTCCCTAGAATTCAGGGGGGGGGGCGTGAACAAATTTACACATACAGGGCCCAAATTTTTTTTTACAGCCCTTTGGCTACCCACCCACCCTTTTTGTTCCAAATTTTTTTTTTTTTCCGCCTGATTTTTTTGGACCCACCCCCTAAAATAAGAACAAAATCATTTTAAATCTATTCAGGACCAAATCAAACAGAATCAAAGGTAAGTTTTAAATTGGTCCGTTTCTGGCAGATTCCAAGTGTTCCTGTATTTTGATACAACCTGATAGAAGGGGGATAATTCAAATTAAAAAATCGTGTTTTAATTTGAGGTATTTTGTTAGCCAGCACTCTGCAGCACTAGTATTATTTGGTCATTAGACATGCCAGAGTGAAAATGCCAGCACTATCAGGCACTATTCAATATTAATTTGAGGTGAAATGCAAACCAACACTCCTATTCAGTCATCACTTTTATTGGCATCAGAGAGTGCTTTATCTTATACCTACATATGTTCTTAAGTGTTGGTTAATGTCATAATCTATGTTAGAACACATTTATTAGTGAAAACAACTTAAAACAATGTCCATAATGTGGGTTGAAAAAAATTTGCACAAACAATTTTGTTCAGGCCTCTGAGATGCACCCGCCCCGCCCGGTATAGGTATGTTTTTGGAAGATCTCCCCTGTATTATTTATATCTTATACCTACCCTGTTCCTAAGTGTATGTAAAGGTCATAACCTGCTTTAGAACACAATTATTAATGTATATATTTGAAAACAACTTAAAACAAGGGCAAAAATGTGAATAGAAAAAAAATTGCACAAACTCATTTTTTCGGGCCTCTTCGGACCCACCCACCCCGGCCCTGTATGATAAAAATTTTGTGCGGTCCCCCTGTAGAATTCGTTATTTCTTAATCGCAGTTGTTCTGTTGTTCATGATAATCTGACCGGCAATCACTCAGGGTTTGTTCTAACTTCTAAGCATCAAGACAGTGAAGCCATGCCACTCAGATTCCTGTTAAGAGATATCTGATTACAACCAGTCACCAATCAATCCACTCCCCTGTAAGAGGGAATAATTGTTTTATACAAGTAAAGGCTATCGTTTGTAATATTAAATACAATAAAAATTGGATGAATTGAAAGCAAAAATTATTTGGTCACCCGCCTTTGACTTAATATAGCAGTCTCCCCGAACATGCAAGATCATCCCCGTGGCAACTGGTCTTGGGCATGAGTAGTCACGCATCCTCAGTGATATTCCGGAATGTAAATACGGGTGCCAATACTAAACATTTAAAAGTAACCCAAATCAGTCAATGGAAGTTTTACAAAACCACGTGATTATTGGTCAAAAGAGTACAAGTGAAGTCGGGGCCCATGTGAAGTCGAACCCATATGAAGTCGACCAGAGAGAAGTCGGCACCGATGATTAGATATAGGAATTAAATATTGCTAATATTATTTTAGATGAGCGCGACAGACAATTACACTTTAAACAAACGCATTATTATCACAATGTGAATATGTACATAAGGAGGGACTTCCTCAGTCAGTGTTGTAAACTCAAACTAAGGGAACAATTTCAACATATTGTCGGTGTAAAATTTCCAACCAATCTGGTGTAAGGTATGAAGATGTGTTCATGTCTGGGCGACAAACATGCGTAAATGTCCCTTATAGGCGGGATTTTCGAGGAAGAAATACGTTGGTGCTGGTATCGAAACATGGTCCCACCTGGATCTTTCATTCATGGCCCTGTATTAATTAAATGAATAACATCTCATAATCTCCTGAGATTAGATTTCTATTACCCTTGGTTATTTATATAGGCAGGCAAGATTATGATATTATACCCCTCGGGATTTTCAATATTTGGTTTTTGCCAATTAATGTCACTTACTATTATTATTAGGTATTTATTGTATTATTTCTTAATATACCTGTTGTATTTTGTAACTGGCATAAGCTACAGTCATTATCTGGTTTAAAATGTCAGATACACAGGACAATATTCGGACCAAAGTATAGAAATCGTTCGAATAAATCTTATGTATAGAACCGCCACAGCCGTGATTGGTTTGAAATAGAACCGTAACACGCACACGTGTTGATTACGAGGCTACTGTTCCAAATTATACTTTACACTCAGTATTCGTGTTCATAATGCGTTTCATATTTTATACGCCACAAAAACAAAGCAATTGCGTTTAAGTGGCTTGATTTTCAGTGATAACATGTTGATATTTACGCGTTAACTCGCTAATTCCGAGTTAATTGTGGTCTAGAGTTCAGGCTGCGATAATCTGGCACTTCTGCAGCCTCTGTTCGTTCGGGAAAGTATAATACATTCAAGTTATCTATAATTATGCGTGATTTGCGCCGAAAATGATTATTTTTAATCATAAGGAACCGTCACAAATCAGTCAAGATCCATCACAATACCGGCGATAGAACGACTTCCGATGTAACAGTTCCTACACATTGTGGTAAAAGCCAGATTGCTAACACTATTCTCGAACGACCGATTTGATCTTGCACACAAAGCGTTAAAATTCCACATTTTACAACTATTTCGTCGCCAAAGAGTTTCTTATGTTATACGTTCCAAACTTCCAGTATGCTAGATATATATGCGTTGAATAATTTCATATCCATGGTGGCTTAGCAGAAGTTGAATACACAGTTACGGTACTCAATCCACAATGGATCTAGACAGTTTCAAAAATGAGTTAGGGGAAGTCACTTGTTTTCCGGTCAGTACGAATATTCAGTGCATCACGATCAATGTCCTTAAAGGTGCTCAATCCGATCAGACGCTCCTAAATTACTATTTCTTTGGCTTCGGGGGTAAAAAATATTTGATTCGAGTCGAGGAACCCACCCATCAAAGCTCAGATATTGATTTTTGAAGTTTGTTATTTCTCGAGATGTGTACTAATAATTGGCACAGAAACACGAGGTCAAACGGACAAATTGCGGATGAAGATGGATAACTCTCAAATCAAGTGGTAATAATAAGCACTTGATTTTAAAGTTATCCATCTTATCCGCAATTTTGACCGAGACCACCCTTTTGACGGTGTGTTATTGTGCTACAAACAATAGAAATAATAAACTTCAAAAATCAATATCTGATCACTCGGAGCGTTGATGGGTAGGTTCCTCGACTCGAATCAAATATTTTTTACCCCCGACGCCAAAGAAATAGTCATTTAGGAGCGTCTGATCGGATTGAGTGCCTTTAAGTTTTTAGTTTTAGTTTTCTCTGTCGTCATAAATAGCAAAACTGAGATACGCGTCAAAAGGGGAAATGTCCAGTATAACATTATAATTCTTAGTTTCTGTTCAATTTAGGTTTTCAGTTTTGTGTTTGATATATTATTTTGTCCATGTCGGTTGAAACTTACAAACTTAGAGAAACTGCAATAAAATAAGAATAAAATAGCAACATAAAAATTAGAATAATGAGTTATATCAAAAGTAAAACTCAATCCCATTTAGTCCAAGTCTTCTCGTACTAAAGCCGGCTAAGATATTGGGATGGAGGTGCCGGTCTTTAGTCCGAGTTCGTCCCGTATAGTCTCTTATGATACGACTTACGCCCACGATCTGTGGCGGGAATATGTGTTGTATTTTACTCGATTTACCTAATAAATCAATACATGATGCTATATACATCGGAAAGAGAGACATCTTATGGTCATAATGGTGTATAATAATCTAACTTCCATGTTACATTACGCATAGAATATTCCGGTTGATTGTCACCAACATCGCTGTTTTTATATTTTGTTTAGTTAACTGAAAGCCGAAGTCAGGTTCCGAAGAATTCCGGCATTGTCCGCTGGGTATTCTAGTTTCCGTTTGTATATATAGCGCGGGGTTTTCCGAACAAAATGGCGAAAACCGATCGCCCCAAAGTCCAGTTTCCTATGTGCTTTGAGAACAATTCCCGCACTAAAAACTTAATGACATAATGGAGGATCAGAACGGTAGTTTTGTTGACAATTTTCGCAAGCAACTTGTCAAAATTGGAGCAAATTAGAACTCTTATGTCTGACTTGCCATGCGTGTGATGTGCATTTTGATTTGTGTGTTGATAAAATAATCGGAGAACCGAATCACACAGTTTCGAAATATAGTTCTTCGGTTTCAGTGGGACTTTTCAAACTTAAGGTTCAAAATGTATACAAATTTTGTTTGATTTTTTGTGCGCATAACAAGAGCAATATATTGCCCTGTTCGCTTAGTATATATCTTAATTTCGCGGAAGTCCACCAAATGTGGGTGAAATGTAGCACCATATAAGGCATATTATTTATTCTAATGCTCGTTGTGTTTACACTGTTTTAAACTTTGAGAGGGTTATAATTCCCGTAATTTATTTAATGTATTACATTTATATCTCCAATGTTTAATTAATCTATTTATTTTTTATTTATTGACACACATAATTACGATTACAATGGAGAATTCATCGTAATTTGCGTTGTTAGTCCAAAATCTACGGAATATTTTCAACGGAAAATGCCGAACACAGTTCGCATACTTTAAAAAAATTGTAAACATTGCGATAAATGTCTCTTTTCGCATTAAATTACCGCTTTCAATTCACAGCTGATGTGGGTTTCAGATCAAATAGCATGTCTTCTGTTGAAAATATCCGTTTATTGTCGCAATTGTGATATTTTATTTCATATAATTGTGGTTTTATTTGAGCGGGTCACTAACGCTTAAGTCGTGTCATAGGAATGCACGGGCCTGGAACTCGGACTAAAGACCGGCACCTCCATCCCAATATCTTAGCCGGCTTTAGTACGAGAAGACTTGGACTAAATCCCATTGAACACAATAAAACCATAGTCAGAAATGGTAACGCCACCAAGATCGTATTATTAGCCATAAATATAAATAATAATACAATTATTCTATAAACTAGCTTTCAAATTTTATGCGGGAAATTTGCGTACTTCCATATTTCAAGTTTTCCCGTTTCTCGTGGCATACATTACTTTCATCAAACTGTCTTCTTTATTACACAAGCTGATAGGCCCGACTTCACCCGGGCTGTTTCCCATCTGCTTTCCGGTGAAAGGTGCGATTTGACCTTCAATTGACTATTTCGAAAGTCAAGGTCAGGTCAGGGTCATGATTTGTCCAGTCCAAAACACCCCCACCCGTAGAAAACTACCCATAGGTATCATATTTCGTCGAAATCCGTCCGTTTTACCCAACTTGAACTTTAATTAACAATTTTGAAGGTCAAGGTAAGGTCAGAGTCATGATTTGACCCGTCCAAAACACCCCCCCCCCCCGACAAAAGTACCCATAGGTATAAAATTTCGTCGAAATCTATCCGTTTTATCCGAGTTGACCTTTGATTGGCCATATTGAAGGTCAAGGTCAGGCCGAGGTCACGATTTGACCCGTTCAAAACTCTCCTCGGACCAAAGTATCCCTAGGTATAAAATTTCGCCGAAATTTGTCCGTTTTACCCAAATTGACCTTGAATTGACAGTTTTAAAGGTCAAGGTCAGGTCGGGGTCACGATTTGACCCGTTCAAAACACTTCCCGGACACAAATACCCATAAGTATCAAATTACGTTGAAATCTATGGAAAGCCGAGGAGGACATGTTGGTTGCTTATTGCTAGATATACGACGCGGTATTTTGAAGGTGTTTCAAACTAGGAGATAGAAGTATTCTGCCTTTCAAATGGTGATGAATTATAGTAGTTTATTCAAATTTTATGGCATAAATTGTTATTAAAACCGTATATACTATAAAAAATTAATGACTCGAAAATTAAGTGGGCCTTTAAACAAAGTCACAATTGCATTTAGGCTCATCTCATACTCGTCCATTCAGCGATATTCTACTGCGCAGTTTGTTATAGCCTCCAGTATTTATTGAGCGTTATACCCCCAACTGTTATAATTCGCCTTTAGCAGGCGTACTCTTGCCTCAGATTATTGAGATATTAGGTCACACATAATCACATTAAATCGCATCGTAACATAGCAATTGTGTGGGCTCCTTGGCGTGAATATGTAATGAGAAATAAGGTCATACGTAATGACATTAAACTCAAGAAAACCCTCGAAAACAAAACAAAATCACATTTAATGTTTTACGTTATTTCCTTCATAAAAAGAATCTTTGTGATAATGAACCCTCTCGTTACTTTAGAATATAGAATTAACCTTAAAATAAAAAAAATCTTTGGAACACAGAACCTTCGGAATAACGAACCTTCGGATTGGTGAACCTTCGGAATAGCAAACATTCAGAGAAATTTCGGAATAGTGGACCTTCGGGATAGTGAACATTCGGAATAGAGACATGCCCCCCAATCTTCATATTATATGCCCAGAGTTCAAAGGTATGGACCCATAAAATTCTAAACTTGGCCCTTAAAATATTGAACTCCAAATTGGAGCACACACAGAACACCACTTAAGTCAACTGAACCTATGTCATGTCCCAATGCGGGAGGGTCCATATATACCACAACATTCATAGTATATGCCAAGAATTCAAAGGTATGGGCCCACGTAATGACATAAAATCTCAAGAAAACCAGCGAAAACAAAACAAAATCACATTTAATGTTCTAAGTTAAGTTATTTCCTCCTGTACAATCACCCAGTGAATTATCGATCGACCATGCGATATAAAAAAACCAAAAGCTATAAACACCACACTACGGTGGCGTAATGAGTCAGAGTGTGAGATGGAACTCAACAACAAAGTTCGCAGTCAGAATTTCATAGCGGTCGAGACGCGTGCCCCGTGCTACATGCAGTGTTCTCACACGATGTATGATGCAAGAGCGACTACTCCATTTTCTCAGGAAAACACAGGTTCCCCCAGAGTAGCTTCCCTTAATCGTTTGCTCTTTCTGACGATGAGATGAGTTGTGATTGGGGTTTCATGTTATTTCATGGTACTTCACAAAAAAGTTTCAGCCAACAAGTGTGTAAGAGGACATAAGAATGTGGTGAGATTTCAAATATAAAACACAATCAGGGACATGGCGACATGGTGGAAATGTCATGCTTCAAACTTTGAAATTATTCTTGTAGTTTGTTGTTTTTATACCAAAATTCGAATTATTATATTAGAGACCTTTCGCAAAATCACGATTACGATTACGGATAGGATATATTGTCACATAGTAAGGTGGACACCATCACAATTTACCTATAATGGTGAATTGGTGAGGTGGTATCTTCCCCACTGTATTCAGTTACACATATATTTGGTGGGAAAAGTAATGGGTGTCTCTTTCAGATCCAAAGTTCTTATCCGTGTGTTATACAATACATGGATAATGTTAGAGCGTCCCCAAGCAGGACCGGGGGCACATCTTGCGAAAGGTCTCTATTATATCCCAACTTGCGGCCAAACATTTTAACTGAATAAATGGTCATCAATTGAAAAAATTGTCAACGTTAGAGGGAAGCATCACGTTGAAAAGTTTCAGCAGTTGGGAACCTTGAGGTATACCAGTTGGAAATCTCTGACCCAATTAGAATGTCCTGAACTTGGGAATTTGGGTTAGATCTGGTACAAGGGGTGGGTGAAGTTGGATTGGAACTTATAGGGACACTCCAAAAGCATGTAGAAACGTCACTGAACACAATTCACATTTTGTAATTATATATAGGTGCGAAGTATATTGAAAAGCATTACTCGGCTCGAATTAATCGCCACCAGAACACAATGGTGATGTATTCACGTTACCTTTGAGATGTTTTCCGCCGCGGTCAGAATTCTTGGTCCACCGCTCATACTCAATTGGTAATCTGTGGTTTTGCTGTTCTAATGTTTACGACAAAGCTGGCAAGATAAGGGGTTAGAAACTGCAAATATCTACATAATCCTTGATTCCGTTTACTGCAACAATAAAATTAGCTCTCGCAGAATCAGACGCGTTACACATTTTCGCGAAATGATCATCAATACAAAAAATTGCTTGAAGATGCAATTTCCGAATTAACACTCCCAAATGACTATTTCTTTGGCTACGGGGGTGAAAAATATTTGATTCGAGTCGAGGAACCCACCCATCAAAGCTCAGAGTGATCAGATATCGATTTTTGAATTTTTTTATTTCTCGAAATAAGTAATTATTTGTGGCCCAGAAAAGAGATGTAAAACCGATGGTCTTGGACAAAATTGCGGATGAAGATGGATAACTCTAAAATCAAGTGGTAATACGGCCAAATTTCGTGATAGGCAAGTGATAATACGCCCATATTTCGTTGAACAACGTGTTGATAAATAACACGTTTTGGGGAAATATTACACAACAATTGACAGCGGTTAGCATTATTTTGTTGCAATTAAACGATTCTGATAACAAAAGAAAAAATGTTGTTGTTGTTGTTGTTGTTTGTAACTTGATGATATGGGGACCGTCTGATCGGATTCAGTACCGTTAATGTTATAGACACTATATAGATAATGACGTCTGCGAATCCCATGTTGCTTTATTACGCCACCGTAGTGTGGTGTTTATTGCTTTTGGTTTTTTTGTATCGCATGGGCGATCGATAATTCACTGGGTGATTGTACATTCGGCAAACCTCGTCAGATTCCGTCACCGTTTCATCGTACCGATAATTACGAGAGTACAACTAAGATTGGCACATGTGTTTACGTCACCGGTGTAATTGTGGGGACATGCTTCTATTATGAAGGTTTGCTATCCCGAAGATCCGCTATTCCGAAGGTTCTCTATTCCGAAGGTTTTTGTTATTTTTAGGTTAATTCTATATTTTAAAGTATTGAGACTAATTTGAGAGGGTTCATTTTCACAAAGATTCTTTATATGGAGTGTGCGCTCACATCCGAACTGATCATGCGCGCACACCGATACAGATACAGGAGGAAATAACTTAACTTAGAACATTAAATGTGATTTTGTTTTGTTTTCGCTGGTTTTCTTGAGATTTTATGGCATATACTATGAATGTTGTGGTATATATGGACCCTCCCGCATTGGGACATGACATAGGTTCAGTTGACTTAAGTGGTGTTCTGTGTGTGCTCCAATTTGGAGTTCATTATTTTAAGGGCCAAGTTTAGAATTTTATGGGTCCATACCTTTGAACTCTGGGCATATAATATGAATATTGGGGGGCATGGCTCTATTCCGAAGGTTCACTATCCCGAAGGTCCACTATTCCGAAATTTCTCTGAATGTTCGCTATTCCGAAGGTTCACCAATCCGAAGGTTCGTTATTCCGAAGGTTCTGTGTTCCAAAGATTTTTTTTATTTTAAGGTTAATTATATATTCTAAAGTAACGAGAGGGTTCATTATCACGAAGATTCTTTTTATGAAGGAAATAACGTAAAACATTAAATGTGATTTTGTTTTGTTTTCGAGGGTTTTCTTGAGTTTAATGTCATTACGTATCACCTTATTTCTCATTACATATTCACGCCAAGGAGCCCACACAATTGCTATGTTACGATGCGATTTAATGTGATTATGTGTGACCTAATATCTCAATAATCTGAGGCAAGAGTACGCCTGCTAAAGGCGAATTATAACAGTTGGGGGTATAACGCTCAATAAATACTGGAGGCTATAACAAACTGCGCAGTAGAATATCGCTGAATGGACGAGTATGAGATGAGCCTAAATGCAATTGTGACTTTGTTTAAAGGCCCACTTAATTTTCGAGTCATTAATTTTTTATAGTATATACGGTTTTAATAACAATTTATGCCATAAAATTTGAATAAACTACTATAATTCATCACCATTTGAAAGGCAGAATACTTCTATCTCCTAGTTTGAAACACCTTCAAAATACCGCGTCGTATATCTAGCAATTAGCAACCAACATGTCCTCCTCGGCTTTCCGTAGATTTCAACGTAATTTGATACTTATGGGTATTTGTGTCCGGGAAGTGTTTTGAACGGGTAAAATCAGTGACCCCGACCTGACCTTGACCTTTAAAACTGTCAATGCAAGGTCAATTTGGGTAAAACGGACAAATTTCGGCGAAATTTGATACTAGGGATACTTTGGTCTGAGGAGAGTTTTGAACGGGTCAAATCGTGACCTCGGCCTGACCTTGACCTTCAATATGGCCAATCAAAGGTCAACTCGGATAAAACGGATAGATTTCGACGAAATTTGATACCTATGGGTACTTTTGTCGGGGGGGGGGGTGTTTTGGACGGGTCAAATCATGACTCTGACCTTACCTTGACCTTCAAAATTGTTAATTAAAGGTCAAGTTGGGTAAAACGGACGGATTTCGACGAAATTTGATACCTATGGGTAGTTTTCTACGGGTGGGGGTGTTTTGGACTGGACAAATCATGACCCTGACCTGACCTTGACTTTCGAAATAGTCAATTGAAGGTCAAATCGCACCTTTCACCGGAAAGCAGATGTGAAACAGCCCGGGTGAAGTCGGGCCTATCAGCTTGTGTAATAAAGAAGACAGTTTGATGAAAGTAATGTATGCCACGAGAAACGGGAAAACTTGAAATATGGAAGTACGCAAATTTCCCGCATAAAATTTGAAAGCTAGTTTATAGAATAATTGTATTATTATTTATATTTATGGCTAATAATACGATCTTGGTGGCGTTACCATTTCTGACTATGGTTTTCTTGTTTCCACTGTTTTCTAGTGTTTTCCTGACGAATGATAACCATTTGAACGTGAGTGTAGCTGCTGGGTCTATATTGGAAAGGTGATTCACGATTGCGTAGAAATTTTTCGCGCGACCGGGCCGCCGCCGAAACGGTGAGACCGGACACACGCGTCGGTTTTGTTTTAATAAAAGCGCTCTTCCTCGCCGGAGGGTCGGAACTTGTTTGCACTTAGCTCTAGAATTGCCGCAGTCATCCGAGTAGGATATGCACCATCTAAGGAACATCGACTGATTTAATGACCATTCATGGTTTCGCCATGCTAAGAACCTGCTTTAGACATGCATGGCTTAATCTTTGAGACGAGCATAACAAGAAAACCATAGTCAGAAATGGTAACGCCACCAAGATCATACTATTAGCCATAAATATAAATATAATATAATTATAATATAAAATACTATTCATTAGTTAGTGCTAATATAGGCGCTAACTAATGAATAATATTATTTGATTGACTTGTTAAATAACATCTAATAAATATTCATCTTATTCACAACTTTAAGGAGTCCTTCTGGCACACGAGAATATTTATCGCCGTTTGATTTGCACCAAGTGAACTCGGCGCATATATAATTGTTAGAACATACCTCTATTATGATGATCGTGTCGTTATTTGTTTAAAATACGTATCAATTGACATATACGCACCCGTTCCCTCATTAAAATCTACATATATCGCCCATTTTAGGGGACGTCCGCGAATTCGGGGACCTCCGCAAAGTGACCTCCGCAAATAGGGACCTACTGCAAATCGTCGCACCCAATGCAATTTGTAAACAAATACGATTGACATGCGTTTTAACGAGGTGAGCTTTAATTAAATGAAAGAAGCAATGCTACATAAAACTATTTGTCATGGACTCAGCCAGTGTGTCATATATCTGTGTCAACTAAGGTCGCTTTGCGTGGTAAAAGTGAAAAGTGAAAGTGGAAATTCGGAAAATCCTATTGAAAATGAAAGTACAATTTTGGGAATTTCGCGGCAGATCGAGAGAATCTATACTATTGAAAGTGAATGTACGATTCCTGGAATTCTATCAGATATCGCGACTCTGCTCGTTTTCGTGATCATAGGTTATATAGGGCCTATATGACCACGATAACGAGTCGATTCACGATACATCCATCGGTACAAACACATTGTGTATACGATACAATTTTGACTTGATGAACAGAAAATAAAAGATCGCGGTTACTACAACAGAACAGACATGCGCACTCCAATTAAAATTACCCATAATTCACTTCACTACACCAGGGGCTCCCAATGGGTTATACATTATTTTCAGGCTATCAGATTATTTATATTTTCACAACATATTATTACACCAGTGACTTTAAGTTTACAATTTCAGCCTGTCATGACTCTATCGATACGATTGAGTTCTATTTTCAAAAACATATTATACACCGGTGGCGTTAACTTTACAATTTCAGCATCTACGTGATTCTATCGGTACGATTGAGTAAGGTACAAAAAAAAAATTCTCACACAATGCCTTCGCCCAGTCGACCACAGAATATCAAAATCTGTAAAACAACTTACACCACCTTGTGGCGTAATAATTATGTGACTATACTACTGGCAGGATCAACCAGGTATTCTAACCCCCGATGTTTCCCTAAGACATCACCATTTTATTCAACTGTGTCAAAAAATACGCATTGTCACCGAGTCGCCATATTGGATACATCCAGTCCCTTTCCGTGGGTTTAGTGCTACAGGTAAAAGTTCTGGAGTAGCATTTCCATATATGGAAGTCATGCATATTCAAAAGCTCCACATATCGAAATACTGCTCCAGAACTTTGACCTGTAGCACTAAAACCACGGAACGGTATGGCCACGAGTTAGTGATTAAACTTATAGGGGAAAAAATACATACAGACTGTATTCCTCCAAGATGGGAAACAGCCATTTTATCGGCAACTTCATGACAATTCAAAGATCCGATTTGAGAAAAAAAACCGGAACTACATGCATCGGCGTTTTATTTCCAATGGTGTGTATAAACACAGAATGATACGAGTGTGTTAATATGTTTATGACAAACCCTTTAACACACGTGTCGTGCTGTGTTTATTACACACACCAGGCACGCGGCTTGTGCATGGGTACCGTTGAGGATGTCCAAATTTATCATTTCTAACTCCCTTGAACCAGTCCTAAATTTACAAATCTATGGAATTTCACTTGAACCAACACGGGGTGTGTTGGAATTTTCCTACTGATATACCTAGCACGGCAGTCCAGTAGTTAGCGTGTCTGACCTGTCTTCGCTGTCAACACATGGGCACGCTGATGGAAGATTATGGGTTTCACACAACATTGACTCCGTCGAATTATAAGCGATTGTCAGATCGTACGCTGTTCAAATACCTTTGACAAATGTCGCTCGTGTTGTGACTGCTTCGCACCACTCGTGGGTTAAAAGAGTAATTGGTTCCACGGGTCCCCAGAACAAAAATTGACCCACACCAATAATACTTAAAGGTACTCAATCCAAATTAACGCTCGCAAATTACTATTTCCTTGGCTTCGGGGGTAAACAATATTTGATTCGAGTCGAGGAACCCACCCATCAAAGCTAGGAGTGATCAGATATCGATGTTTGAAATATATTATTTTAATTTTAGGTGGCCCAATAAACTGTCGACGAGAAGAACTTATCTGACCAGATAGCAGATGAAGATCGATAACTCTAAATTCCAGTGGCTTTTTTGTGTCAGATATTTGACAACTGGCAAAATATCGTTGAACAAAACATTGATAAATAGCAGGTTTTGGGCAATTTATACTATAGTTGACTGTGGTTAGCATTACTTTAGGGCAATTAATCGATTCAGATAACTGAAGCGGCATTTAATTTTTTTTTTTTTGTTGGAATCTGATTATATGGGGACCAGGGTTGGGGTAATTGTAATTTGTAATTGTAATTGAATGTAATTAATTACATTTCCCCAATTAATTGGGGGTGTAATTAATTACATTGAGAAAAGGGGTGTAGTTTCAATTACATTTCCAATTACATTCCAATTTCAATTACATTGGGGACCGTCGAATCGGATTGAGTACCTTTAATCCTATAGGATTAAGTATTATTGAGTGTGGAGTAAAAACAAATTCTGGGGACCTTGTGCTTGGTTCGGTTGTCGACAGATCTTGCCAGTGTGTTAACATTGATATGTGCATGAATTTGTTGCAGCTGGGGTGAGGGTGGGCGCGATAATGGTGTCACGTGCCATACGACCGAGGTAATAATTTATGTAAAGTGCATTGGAACTAATTCTTTGTTTATAAGTTGATCGATTATTATTAGTAGTATATTATTAGTATTATTATTTCCGAATGTTGGCCATTCAAGTTAAAACATTTATCGGCAGTTGGAAATACTCGAAATTGATCTAAAACCAGCAATGTTGACACTGGTTTAACTCCCATCTTTCTGCAGACTTGCCTGCATATCTGTAGAAATATATACTGTCCATTTTTAAAATGCCAACGCTGGAGGCGGCGGCCATGTATACAAAAATACAATGTGGTTACTTCATGGAATTTGAAGAAAATGCAGTAGCTTTATAAGGATAATCGGCAACTTGATATATATAACAAACACCAGTGAGATTGACCAATTCAGCTCAAATTAAGATTTTTATACTGTTTACAATCAATTTGTTGTATCCGTAGATACAATTATACTCGTTCGATAATATCGAATAGGGTTAAAGCGGTAGACA
Organism: Siphonodentalium dalli; assembly: GCA_032622095.1. Classification (NCBI taxonomy): domain Eukaryota; kingdom Metazoa; phylum Mollusca; class Scaphopoda; order Gadilida; family Siphonodentaliidae; genus Siphonodentalium; species Siphonodentalium dalli. The sequence goes on from CP136063.1 coordinate 181,256,823, forward strand.
ATAGCGGAAAGGGTTATTAAAACAGTCAGTAATTGGGACAGAGCAGGCGTGATCGAGCTTGATTGAGATTAAGATCACATTGAGCTTGCGGGATAAGCGTGCGAAGTGAATTGCTTTGTCAGGAGTTGCGCGGGATAGCCTATTCATTCTAGAGTTCGACGACAACTATATTTGCGACGAATTAGCCATGATCAAAAATTGTTAATTTTTCAATTTTCAGATGTATTTGTTGTAATTTAATGTTTGGCTATGCATGTTTATTATACATATATGAATTTAATTGTTGTTATATAGAATAAATTATAATTACGATATTTGAGTTAGAGTATATTTGACCCTTTCTTTACTATATACTCATTGACTATTAGTTGTCCATGAACGAGATCACCGAGTCGCGGTATATTGGATTCATTCAGAACCTGTTCCGCGGTGTTACAGGTAAAAGTACTGGTGTATTCCATATACGGGTGCTTTTTAATACAATGCATTCATGATTCCATATATGGAATCATGAATATTTATAAGTTCCATATATGGAATGCACCCCCAGAACTTTGACATGTATCACTTAAACCGCGGAACGCGGGCCGGGTGAATCCAATATGGCCGCGACTCAGTGATCTCATTTATTAGCAGATGTCGTCTGCTTATTTTTCCTAAAAAATCCTCGGGATAAATAACAGACCATTCCAATGTTTACTTTTATAACTTGGTTGAAAAATGGATTTAGTAAAGAAAGGGTTGAAATACGAAAAACCGATTACCCTGAAATATACCAAACACATTCTACTTGAAGTTGACAATAGTTATGTCTTCAGTTGTTTTGTTACAAAACCGTACGCCATTCGTATACGTATATGGGTTATTATTATGCAGAACGAGTTAATCCCACCAGAACATCTGGGAGAATTTAAAGGGGTACTGTAGCCTGAATCTGGTCATTTATGGGGCCATCTCCTTTTTATACTCAACATAATATATATACTACAAATGAATAAGTTGAATTTGAACCATGACGCCAGTCATAAATTCATTTTCATTATAATTACCATGTTGTTTGCATCGTTCATATATAGCACATGTGTTTTTTTGGCACTTATACCTGCATGATTCCAACTGATTCATTTGTTGCATATATTATGTAGAGTATAAAAGGAGATGGCCCCCATATATGGCCGGATTCAGTGTACAGTACCCCTTTAAAGTACACAATCTTTAAATAAATAGCCATGTATAGTGATGCCCTAAATAATCGACTCCTTAACCACAGCAGAATTATGTGTAGCTTTTCAAGATTTAGTCGGAAATATGGCTTGTTGCCATCCTGAAAAGTTACCCAAAATTCTGCTGTGGTTAAGGAGTCGATTATTTAGGGCATTACTGTATAGATCTGGGCCCAAGGGAAACCATTGTTTGAGAACAAGTGAATAGATTAGATTGAAGTTTATTTTTAATTTTTTTTATCAAAAATATCAACAAAACAAGAACTTATTTAATAATGATAATGGTTGATAAGAAGATCTTCTAATATGAATTTGAATGAATATGAAATACAGTAATGCTCTAAGTAATCGACTTCTTAACCACAGCAGAATTATGGGTAACTTTTCAGGATTTAGTCGGAAATATGGCTTGTTGCCATTCACTGGAAAGCTCTCGGGGAGAGCTTTCCTATGAATGGCAACAAGCCATATTTCCGACTAAATCCTGAAAAGTTACCCATAATTCTGCTGTGGTTAAGAAATCGATTACTTAGAGCATTACTGTAGATAGAACGACACCGAGTGCAAACTGATAACATATTCACAACACTGTGTCGTTCTATGTTTATTGCACACCTCGAATGTGATACTGCTTAATTAACTTAAACAAATTCGTGACTTAGGCAGACTTAGCATCATGATGGTGAAGATATTTTCTGTTACAATTGACGTCGTCAATGACGTTGTCAGCGCAGCGTAATCAATCTGTATTACCCACGGACCCAACATATTTTACGTTTTGAAACCTTCTGTATTTTGGTGTATTTCACAAAAAATAACCCATTGGATGTGCAATAAAAGCATGCAGATAGAAACATTAAAAGGACATACAAAATAGTGAGAAATAAGTTACAATTCCAATGGCCATTGGGTAACGAAATGCAACAAGATTGGGAAATGGGTGTCCAGCCCTTTCACGTCGTCGTGGATTAGATGAGCTATAACCAACTCTTGAACCATGCAGACGACCGATGTGAGTTAAACATCAGAACATTGCCATCGTAGATTTAAGAAGGGTGATAAGCGCCATGCAGTCATTGATCTATATCTAGAAGCACTTCCTGTGGACGATGGATGGGCCAGATTCGTCGTATTCTTGTTTGCTGATCCACATCTGTTGGAAGGTAGAGAGTGAAGCCAAGATGGAGCCTCCGATCCAGACAGAATATTTCCTCTCTGGTGGAGCGATGACCTTGATCTTCATTGTGGGTGGAGCAAGAGCGCTGATTTCTTTCTGCATTCTGTCGGCAATTCCTGGGAACATGGTTGAACCACCAGACAGTACAGTGTTGGCGTACAAGTCCTTTCGGATATCAACATCGCACTTCATGATTGAGTTGTATGTGGTTTCGTGGATGCCAGCGTTTTCCATACCTAAGAAAGATGGTTGCATCATGGCTTCTGGGCACCTGAATCTTTCGTTGCCAATGGTGATGACCTGACCATCAGGCAATTCGTAGCTCTTTTCGAGTGATGAGCTTGTAGCGGCGGTTTGCATTTCCTGTTCAAAGTCCAATGCGACGTAGCACAATTTCTCCTTAATGTCTCTAACGATTTCTCTTTCAGCTGTGGTGGTGAATGAATAACCTCTCTCTGTGAGGATTTTCATAAGATAGTCGGTGAGATCTCGGCCAGCCAAATCCAATCGCATAATAGCGTGAGGTAAAGCATAACCTTCATAGATTGGCACAGTGTGACTGACACCATCACCAGAGTCCAAGACTATACCCGTGGTTCTGCCGGAAGCGTACAGTGACAACACAGCCTGGATGGCGACGTACATGGCTGGTGAGTTGAAGGTTTCGAACATGATCTGGGTCATCTTTTCTCTGTTGGCTTTGGGGTTGAGTGGAGCTTCTGTGAGCAAGACTGGGTGCTCTTCTGGGGCGACTCTCAATTCGTTGTAGAATGTGTGATGCCAGATTTTCTCCATGTCATCCCAGTTGGTGACGATTCCGTGCTCGATTGGGTATTTCAAGGTGAGGATACCTCTCTTGCTTTGGGCTTCATCTCCGACATAGCTGTCTTTCTGTCCCATACCGACCATCACACCCTGTAATGAGATTGGAGTTTGCGGTTAGATATTATCGACATTAATTTATGAGAACAAGTGTCCTTGGACATGTGGATTTAATGCATGCCAGTGGGAGTGGCTTCAAGAATGAAAAGATTATCCTTTTATGATTAATAAGGACCATCTATAACTGTGTAAAATCACTTGCTCAATTTCCGATTTTCTACTAAACCTTTTGATCGCTGAGTTGCCTGCGGCGCTCAATTATCCACGTATGCACGTGAATGCACGTGAATACATTGGAATGTTTCATTCTCAATTGTGTGGGTATTCAGCTAGTATAGTCAAACGATCGACATGCATAGAAATAGCACCAACAGTCCATTATAGTAAGGACGTTCAACTAACAAATAAACTGTTTGCTGAAACTATTAGTTGAGCATCGCTGTAAATGAACCGTTTTCAGTTGAATTGAGGCTCAATAGCTGGTTTGCAATCACCAGGTGTTAATGCGCATAACTATATGGTTATGTCATATACACTTTACACAGCGGTGATAAAAAGTTAAGTACCCAGGCAGCATACCATTCATTGGTATAAACACCATATCATAATTTATTAACCGCGAGTATATGTGGACTGATCGACACGCGTGCCATTCATAAAATACGTCATGTAAGATCAATGCTGTGTGTGACCATATATGTATGCATGAGTAACCGAAGTTTCTAAAGAGCCAACCACACAGGAAGCTGACGCTAATATATATACGTCATCGAAGTCTCGGTGGATGAGTAAACCACTTATTAAGATCATTACACATATAAGTATGACATCAGCAACCTGATCGATCTACTCTCGAGCATACTGTATATAACTCAAACTTTATGAATCAGGATGTACACCATCCAAACAATCAAAGTATCAGGAAGCGTCATAATATGTACGATCAATAGCATGCACTTAGCCAGGCCACGCAATCGCAACAGTATAAAAAGACACTTCAACAGACGCACTTGAACTTGAACTTGTATACGGATACGAGCTCTCATGGCGTCGCTAACCTCTCTCACGATATCGATACTGTCCAGATTCCAGAATTTACAAGATTCTTGTAAATTGGAGAAAATACGTGTTCAATAATAATTTTTCGCCGATAACAAAGACTAATCGCATAATACCAGAATCGTGTTAAAACCGGTCCTTAAATAATGAGTTTCCCAAATAATTGTCAGATTTGCATGGGACTATTTTGTCTATATACTTATACCGTAATATTATATCTTCTATAAGCCAGATCACTGAATCGGTACCATATTGGATCCACGCAGCCCCTTTCCGCGTATTCAGTGCTACAGGTCAAAGCTCTGGCGTAGCATTCCATATATGGAGCTTTTGAATATTCAAAACCCCATATATGGCATGCTACTCCAGAACTTTGACCAGTAGCACTTAAGCCACGGAATGGGGGGGGGGGGGGTGGATGGATCCAATATGGTAGCGACTCAGTGATCTCATCTCGCTGATTGCGTAAATTTTGCATTTGAATGACACATTCTACAGAGACAACTTATGCACCGCATCATTTTATACGATACAAGTTTCATGTTTTGCGCATTAACTCGGTGCTATTATTATATTAATTTAATAGCCGACGAAAATTTAATTGGTACATGTATCTTGACAGAGGTGCTATCGGTCAGAGACACCGCTCATGCGCTGGTAGATATTGGTATGGATGGCGTCACGACATCGTGTCGATGCCATTAAAGTGTCCTATTCGATTTCACACAGAGTTATAGTAAAAAAAAAATCCCTAATTTTACTATTGAATTGAACGTCATATGAAACACACCGGCACCAAGAATACGATAAAACATGTTTTCAAAATGTACAAAACAAAAATCATAAAGTCTCTTTATCATAGACATAATTATATGTGATCTTTCAAAATTTTTATCGAACGACCAAATTTAAAACCTTATAAAACTTCCCCTTTTGTAAGTCGATATCCCACCTTCAAAACATTACCAATGAATTGGGTCATCATATATAGCTTCGAGATCGTTTTCTGACATCGGTAATTTACAGATATAGTAGCTCGTAGATCGGGCGGGGCATAATTAAAGGCACATGTAGGCAGGGATGTGGCTAGAGGGGGGGTGTGGGGGGTGTCTCACCCCCCCCCAGCAGAGAGCTATATTTTCAATAGTTGGAAATTTCATACCTGCTACAACGAAATTTCACACCAACAATAGGTTGAAAATGTTCTTGTAGTTTGATTATAAAACAATTTATTGGGGGGAATTTATTGTTTTTCGACCAATATTTGCATATGTTCCTATTTTTGGTCAAAATTTTTGACAGAAATGGACATCAGTTGGAAATTTTCCAACCTTAGGGGGGTGACAGGTTGGAAATTTCCAACACTTGAAAAGCTTGTGTCCGGGTCCCTCCCCCGTGGCCAGTCAAAAACTTCTAGTTAATTTAAGAAAACAATATTGTCATACAATTGGTCAACATTGTCATTGGAATTGTCATCAGTTGGAAATTTTCCAACCTAAGTGGGGGTGTAGGGTTTGAAATTTCCAACAGTAGGAAGGCTTGAGGCTAGTCTAGATGTTAGGATTTTGCGATTTTCTTGTTCAGATTTCAAAATTTTCGCACACCGGGCCGAACCATGGTCGGTCCGGTGTGTCATTGCCCCAGCCACATGGCCAATACAAAACTGCTAATTAGTTTAGCAAAACAATATTTTACTATATTTGGTCAAACTTGTAGACATAAATGGTCATCAGTTGAAGAATTTTCCAACCTGAGGGGGAGTATGAGGTTTGAAATTTCCAACACTAGGAAAGCTTCAGTTGAGGTCAGTCTAGATGCTAGGATTTGCGATTTTCTTGTATATAGTTTTCAAAATTTTCTCACACCGGGCCAAACAACCATGGTCGGCCCGGTGTTTCCTGGTCTGTTGTCGGTAGCTGTGTGTCTGGAATTAGATCACTAGTTGTTTTTTTGGGGGGCAATTTTCAGATTAAAATATCTTAATGTTCTCATACTGGGGAAATAGAAGCATGTGAATATATAGGAAATTAGGCCTGAGCATGAGGTACAAGGTGGGGGGGGGGGGTGCAAATGGAATTATGCAAAAAGTTGTGTTGGTGCGATTCCGACTCAAGGGGGGGGGGGTGCAAATGGAATTATGCAAACTCAAGGGGGGGGGGGGGTGCAGTTGGAAATTCCCAAGGTGGACACCCCCCAGCGGAGACCCTCTAGCCACATCCCTGCATGTAGGTTATTTTCAAGTGGCATTAAAGTTGGAGTGTGTAGGGTAGACGATCTCAAGAATATTGTATTGATTTCATGCAGATTCTTATATATAAATAATATTTCATAATTTAACTTTTTGATAATACGAAATATTTTAAGTCACCAAGCGTTGGTTCCAAATAACTGGTAGAATGAGACTTTTTATAAACATTTGATACACTTTAGCGAGCTCATTGATTATCATTTGTTTGGGGGGGTGGCTTTCTTGAAATGCAAGAACCTGAAAGAGAATCAATATCCCCACACATTCCACCACACCACAACACCATCATCACCACACAGGGGAATACGAATACCGTAAATAAGATTATCAATATATATATGTACGATCCTATAGTTCGTTGGTGGGAAGGTGAAACATCTAAATATTGCAAAGCTTTGAACATGAATGATCGCGGACTATAGGGATATAACCATGAAAATGCGATCATGAAACGTATACGATCTTTGTTGAGATATTATATCTGAGATATTAAGAACAAAACATTTACCACCCCGCCTCAATATTACACGAAATGTGGACTAAGAATCAATGCTTAAATAGACTAACCTGATGTCGGGGTCTTCCGACGATGGATGGAAAGACGGCCCTGGGGGCATCGTCTCCGGCGAATCCGGCTTTGCACATTCCTGATCCATTATCCACAACCAAGGCAGCTACATCATCGTCACACATGTTGAAAGTTGGTTCAAGTTGGTTAATACCGTTAAATAAAGAAATAAGTTTTACGTGTTATCTGTAAGGCGTTCTATCGGATTGTGACGGCCCGTTGCGGGTATTAAGTTATATATAGGCCACAACGATTCAGTTAAGTACAATAATAGTTATTGCACACATTTCCACGAAACGCGTTCGCCTTATCGATAATATAGCCATATAAGGAATTGATGACTCGACGTGGCTCCCATATATGGGTGTATTGTACACCCTAAGGGTTTGATATATAATTTAAAACTAATTCACATCGGGGCCTATCTATTGAGTAGAGTGTACACTACATTACACGCGAAGTTATACATCCGTACAAAGGCTGACTGAAGTGCCATACAAACGCAATAATTTTATACCCTATTGAGGTCGCTCTTATAAATGTCTGTCATTGTGCCCATGTCATTATACATGATAAAACCTGCATGGTTGTTAAGAAATATAATATTCACTGTGCATGCATGGCGTGGTCTGAAGTTAAAATCTAGGTCAATTTAGTACATAGAAAAATGCATGCATGGCGAGCATCAAAATAAGCATAAAATATTTGTGAAAGCTTTCCCCAACATATATAGTTTCATTATGCATGCAGGGAACGGTGTTTCGCTGAAAGTATACCAGGAAGTATAACAGGAAGTTTTCGAGAACGTTGAACAATTAAATAGGTGGTTACCCACGAATGCAATGGGGCTGCATGCATGCAAGGCTTTGTATTTCGTCTTTAGTTTTCTTTGCTTTTTTGTGATAAGGCTTTTTTCTCGGATCCACGTCATATAGGATATGACACAATATAGGCCTATTTGTCAGTTAATTTATAAACTGCATCTATAGTTCAGCGACAACATCGAAAAATGAGCTCCAGTTTTTTGAGATACCATTACCTACGACAGAACAAGTTGAAACCAGATTCTTTTTTTTAAAAGAATAAATATAATATTTGGTTCACGAAAATGCAGTAAAAATAATGATGGAATTGATTGACGGACGACAAGCAAGACACACGAATGATAGCCACCAGTGACGCAGAAAGGGTCAGGTTACATCGCGAATCGGGCGGCTAGTTCGATTGGGACAAGAACCAGTCTTAAAAGGCCACCGCAGACTTGATAGACTGAGAGCCCAGAGGGTTTAAATTACACTATCGCGTACGAAAGGGTTGATGCTCTCGATTTGGAATCACCCTTGAACCATCGCGGAAAACACATTTCTTAAGTTTCGCAATCCTGGTGTTTAGGGGCTATATAGTGGCGCTCAAAAAAACAAAAAACAAAACAAAAACAAAAAAACCCTAAACTAATTTTCAATTACACTATCGAGTACATCCACAATTTTGGGTTAAATATCCACTGATGTTTAATGATCATAAAACCATAACTTAAGAAATAAAATTTCCCGGCGTTTATATATAAGAAGGGGCACTTTAGTACCAATACAACATGTGGCTGGTTTAGGACATGGGGAATTTTTTATTATTTTCGTGGCCACGAAATACTAATTCGTGGCCACGAAATAGCTTAGAAATGACTAATTCGTGGCCACAAAATACTAATTCGTGGCCACGAAATACTAATTCGTGGCCACGTAATAAATAATTCGTGGCCACGAAATAACGAATTCGTGGCCACGAAATAGATAATTCGTGGCCACGAAATAGCTAATTCGTTGCCACGAAATAACTAATTCGTGGCCACGAAATAACTAATTCGTGGCCACGAAATACTAATTCGTGGCCACGAAATACTAATTCATGGCCACGTAATAAATAATTCGTGGCCACGAAAAAGCTCATTCGTGGCCACGAAATAACATTTGTGTGTGCCGAATCTGGCCGACAGTCGCATGCATTGGTGTAACGGACGCAGATAGATATGATTTATTTGCATACATAAACACGCAATATGGCACATTTGTCTGGGCTATCAGGGCTACGTATGTTTCTTCGAGATATCTTTGATTATGCCAAGTACATGCATGTAACATGCTATTTTTGGTTATATGATTGTATCGCTCACTTGGCACTCCGTATATATCAATCACAAACGTATGTCAGATACATGGTGACATAACTATAGCGTTTGGTGATGACTCGCCCCTACTTATTCCGAACAGCTGTAAAGTGTCAGGAGTTGAGTTCCAAAGTTATTTTGACAAACGTTTGAGGTGGGACTATAGGCCTACAGTATGTGTCGGCGGGAATGGAATGGGACACCCACATATTGCAATGTCCCTGTGCATGACATTGCTAGCTAATACAGCAGGGTATATACGCAATTAACGCAGTCATAAACGTTACATATACTGCAACAATGAAACATCCGCGAAGTTACATCGGCGCGCGAATACATACATCCTGAAAAAAGTCTAACGCATTTTGCGAGTACGTCCCTTCAGTTGTTACTAAAGTAAGATAATAATACAGATTTTGTGGGGTTGTATATACGAATGTGCCATCATTACACTGCATGCTACTGAATAATGCATGAAATAGCATGCATGCAGAATAATAATCAGACCACAATTGTCGATCTTCGTTACATGGTTCGAGTACGAAAATACCCAAGTACATTTCTAAACATATATTTGCCCATAGCTCTTATGTCCTATCACACGTCAAAAACACCTTCACAGAATACACCGGGGGGGGGGGGGCGTAATAAAGCCGCTACTAGATCATGCGTATAATAAATAACACTCGGGAGTAGTATTGGCGGCCACTCTGGCCCACTCTGGCCAGAGTGGCATCGAGCGAGGGAGTTGGCCAGAAAAATAAATAAAAAATCCTGGAGCTGCCATGGCCCATGGGCCAGAGTGGCATCGAGCGACGGGGTGGGCCAGAGTGGCAGCCAATATATACTACTCTCGGGGTTGCGCGCAGTATATCAACAGACTGCAATTATTGTTCTATGACTGGCTACGATCTCACATCATAGAGTTTGAAACTCCATTGTCTTAATTCCTACATTTGTTAGAAGTTTAGCACCGCTAGCATTGAGTTTGAAACTCTCTTTTCTTAACTCGGATGCACTTAGCACCTAAAAATATGAGTATACACCTTTTTTTTTACCACGTTCCTTGCCATATTAGTACAGGCGAATTAGGGTTGAACCCAAAACTAATTGCAACACAAATGGCAAAGGTGCCATCATATAGAGTAAGTCAATATATGGAACATACTCAAATCATAGAGAACAATATTTGGGACATAATTATAGCAAAATTTCTGTTTCCATGGCAACGAGGGGTGATTTTAACTGAGTGTGGAAACTAGGTGTTAAATTGCGTCTATGGCGAGAATTATTTCCAATATCTCAAATATTATGTTGGTTTATATGAACACCCATTGTTGTCTAACTTTTGAAACGAGATTTTCCTCTTGAGAAGGTCAAGGTCATATGTAAAGGTCAAGGTTATTGCACAAAAACGTGTGCTTTTTCCGATACTATCATATAATTTTGACCAACTTGATTGAAATTTAAGATATTGAGAGACGAATATATATTTAAAATAATTTGGAGGACCACCGCTTTGTGCAGAAATATAGTTTTTCCAATAATATCAACTCATTCCCGAGATATATACCTTCAAAGTTGGTGGTACCATTTCGTAATAAGCAAAATTCTATAGTATTTTGACCAGAGACATGGTTACATATAAGTGAGCGGCCAGTATAGGAAAAGGGGCATATTTAAAGAGTTTAATGCAAATTCGGATATAAGTGATTATTATATACCGCTGGAAAGCTTGTGAATTGTCCATTATCATTAGCCATGTTGTAGTGAGCAAACGTGGTAAGAAAATGTAGATATTATTGTTGCCATGGCAACAGACACTATTTTTGTCAAAAAATGGAAAAAGGTCATATCTAAGCCTTTGAATATAATTTGTCTGGGTAAGATTAGTTTATATACATATACATATGGGTGAAGGTCCTACACAATGTGCCATCATCTGCTATGTTTATAGGTCAAGGTCACACATAAAGGTCAAGGTCATTCAGGAAAAGTTGATAACATTGGTTTGCTCACATCAAAGCACATATATCTGCATCATGCATGCATGCACACCGTGAAGAATAGTATAGTCTGATATTTCTTGACAGGCAATGTCATAAATATTCAATATAAACCTTATTATCTGAAAACCAAAACCAAATGAAAAGAACAACTAAAACTAAAACGTGCCTATTGCATAATGCTATCTCTCTTTAAAGGCACACTTAATTTTCTCATCCCAGATCACATTATATGAAATATATGCCATATTATATACTATTTGAAAGAGAAAGCTCCAAAACATAAAGAATACATACAGTTTTTGTTTGAATACCGAAATATCTCATAAGTACATACATGTCTATAGTAAGAAATATCGAATTTTCACGAGCGGCTGCAATCCGTTTCAACTTTACAGCGTGTGATTTTCTTCGGAAAGTTTGTCGCATGTTTTACTTCTGCCGTCTACTTTTAAAAGGTGATTCTCCTGTGAAATGACGGATTAAATTATCAGAATAACTCTTGTTTCGAATAAGGTTATGGGTTATAACCGAAAAGTTTGCAGACAAGTTACATATACGCGCGGAAAAGAACGAAACCTACAGTTAAAGGTACTCAACCCGATAAAACTCCTCTCAATTACTATTTCAATGGCTTCGGGGGTCAAAAATATTTGATTCGAGTCGAGGAAGTCACCCATCAAAGCTCAGATTTGTTAGATATCGATTTTAGAAATCTATTATTTTTCATTATCGGGAATACTATCTGGCCCAGAACTCAGTCAAAATTGCGTTAAAATTACCACTTGATTTTAGAGTTATTCATCCTTGTCTGTTTGAATAGATTTGGAGTACACATCCAGAGCAGATTACGGCGGTTATTAGTTCTGATCTCGAGAACATAACAAATTTGAAAAATCAATATCTAATAACTCTGAGCTTTGTTTGATGGGTTCCTCGACTCGAATCAAATATTTTTTACCCCCAAAGCCAAAGAAATAGTAATATAGGACCCTCTGATCGGATTGTTGTTGTTGGAATCTGTTGAGATGGGGACCCTCTTTACGGGTTGAGTACCTTTAAACAATGAAATCGTATATTTGACTGTGGCTTCTATAAGAGATAAATCCCACTATTTTATAGGCAAGCATATGACATTATATTATCAACTTATTCGGTGCAATAAACTGTGAACAGGTTGTTTTATTTTTCTATAATTTCAGTTATTTTCTACTCTATATGTGCACCTCCTGAGACAGACGTTCTATATATGGGGATGAATTATAGCATTTTAATCACATCTGATGTCATATATTGTTTTTAAAGCCGTATTTCAAGGCACTATAAAAATAATCGGTGACTCGAATGGGCCTTTAATATGGCACTGAGGTGTCCAGTTATCCACCCTCACAAATTCTCAAATATCCACAACGGTAATCGCATATAAGTGATGCCATTGTGATTTGGTCATTTAACGGGCGGTGTGTCATTTTGTAGGCATATCTGATCACTCGATCTACCCACTGGTAGCAACGCAAATATGATGGTTTCATTGCTGACTTCACCAGATATCAAAAGGTCACGCAACGGCGATGAAAACACAAATATAATAGTCTGGGAGCTGATAGGGTACCCATGCACCCCAGCCCAGGACACACTTCATCCCACTCATTTTCTTCCTGTTTATGTCCCTCAACTTTTACAATGCTAACATGAAAAGAAAGCGGCCGTGTAGACTCCAGACAAGATGGGGTCCAATATGGCCGCCGTTTTGTCAGACGAGGTATATTTGTCAGTTTGATGTAAATTATAGAGAGAAACGTTTGTTAAATGCTTACAAATGTATATATATCATTGTTAAGCTAAGACAGGGTGCCACATTTTAGGGCAATATTGGAACTTCGAGTCTAAATGGCCACCAAGTTGGTCGCCGGAAGTGGAAAATATGAGATAAGTTTCTGCTATTGGGAACTCGTTGAGAATTGCGACTTTATTTTTGTATTGTTCATGTTAACTGACCATTGAAGAAATGATATATGTCATTCATGGGGGTCCCAGTCCTTTCCGACCGGTATCAGCTAAGAGACTGGATATGAAAGTTTTCACTAGGGCATAATTATCACATATATGAACAGTTGTCATTTCATTTCTTTCTGATTTCAACCCATATACATGTATGCTGGTGGACAAATAACACCACGCACGTGGGTGGTTCTTAATTGTTGACCTTTTTCACTTTTTATCGAAGTTTTTGTTCGGAAGCCAACAGTTTGTTTGTGTAAGTGAGAATCATCCTTAGACCTTTATAGACAACCAGCGATGATAGGGTCGTTGTCGTAACCCCAGTCACGTGACACCACGCGAGACTGGTGTGTACCGGTATCTATGTATACAGATATATGCACACAGTGTGCATTTATGTATAAAACGTTACGACAACGACCCCATAATATAGTCACCCCGTGCACCAACACGGAATGTATCACCAAAACCGGACTGAATAGGAAAGAAATGTTCAGTATATATACAATAAGCGAATATTTGGGGTGTTTCTCGTCATAAAACAGACAACGGACACACTATGTGTGCGTCCATACGAAGCAGAATATTTACCCAACCGGTGTCAGTCGTTTATCCTAGATCTAACCATTTATCAAGGCGAGGACTTTAAAAAAGCATTTTTCTTGTTGTCCAATCCTCTTCATAAATCTCATTGTATCTAAATGTATATTGTGTCTGTGTTATATGTTTGATTTTTGGAAATAAATTTTGTTTACACCAATTTTTATCGAAGTGTTTCGACAGTGTTTTTGCTTTTGCCCTCTCAAATTTTCAAGATCTATTCACTAGTATAACTGGCCTATAACTTCCACACTGCCTACACTTTATACATAGCTGAATATTTCAATGAAGCATAGGGTTGAACAGAGTTTTAAAACCCGTGTTATTCTCAGTATACCGCAATATGGTGGACCACTATCGATTTTTAAGTCGCGGATCAAGATGTCACTAAGACCGGATCTTCTGTGCAGTACATATCCATCAACTGGACTATACGTATCTCATCCGATATATGAATCCATAACATTTTCGAATCATGTACATTGTATATACACATGGATTAATTAAATTAACTGAACATCCGTCTCAACAGTCAAATTTTCGCATACAGATACAGCGCTGGGAATTAGCCTAGGCAATAGGCAATGCCTAGGTAAAAGCAGAGGCAAAATCGGTTTGCCTAGGCAATTATATTTCCTAGGTAAAACAAGTTCATTGGGTTACTAAAATTGATTTGTGTATATCAGAAATAGAACCTCTTTAGCCAAAATGATTTCATTAAATAACCCATTACATATATTGTTCTACAATTGTTTCTATGGCACTGGGCCATTAACTAGCTACCCGTTATAAGGACACTTATTTTGGAGATGATTTGTGGAATTGTACATAATTATATGTTGAGTAATGGCCTGGAAATAATGTTCCGCCAAATAACTAAGCAATTCAGGTTATTATTGAATCATATGGATTTGAGATGGCAATATTGTTGCAAAATTGCCTAGGTAAAACCTGTTTTTTCCTAGGCCGATTTCTTTCACCTAGGCAAAATATATTGCCTATAGGCAAATTTACCTTAAAACCCAGGGCTGCAGATATACGAATGAAATATGACGTATATAAAAGGCCTTGATCACACGAACATGTATATGTTGTCATTCAGGATATCCTTTTAGCCGTAACAAAATTGGGTTTGTATTGAGACATTGCGAAATGATACGATAAGATGATGATGATGTAATAACAAGGTCATATAGTCGGCAGAGTTAATACCATAGGCCTACATATTTATAGGAGGTTATCCTGCCCACATACAATGAAGCCACTTAATCTTACATACATTAGTCATCACATACAGGGGTTTTGTTTTCTGGGGGGTGGGGTGTCTCGCCTAACCTCGGTCGAACCGTTCAACGGGGAGACCAATCTAGCTATTATGGTGTTGGGTTAATCACAGGAGCCTGGAATTTTGTCAAAAACCCTCTTTTATTGGCGGAACCAGCACCCGGGACCGCAGGTCACGGAGGGAACGAAACAGGAAAGTGTTGCCACCCATTTTGAACTCAACTGTATTCCTACACAAAATATTTGTTCACTAAAAACTGTTGGTACCTCTCACACCCTAGATGCCAATCTACAACATTCCATAGGTATATTTTTCCACTTCTTCGAAAATCTCACTGTATTTCGGTAATTTATTTTAAATTCACCAACGAAGACAAATGTACCTATGGAATGTTGTAGATTGGCATCTAGGGTGTTGAATACTGTAACTCTGCATGGAGCCCACATCATTGCTGAAGCGCAAGTAATTATCTATTGGATTTATTCATTAATTAACTGGGGGGGGGGGTAGGCCATATATGGAAAATAATTGCGCTGAAACGCAATTATTTTGAATTGCGCTGAAGCACAATTATTAATAAATGTGAATTTGGCCTCCCATATACTCGAACATATATATATTTTCTATTGATACCTGGGGGTGAGAGCAAGATATGGACGCATTCCCATAATTGAGGCCCAGAACATTCCGCTTTACGAAAACATGTTTTGAATACCGTTATGGATTAGATATCATTAATCAACTTGGCGATATATATAGATTCATCTGAGGGAGGATATACGAGTACGTTCATTTATCAAAAACTGCATGGTCCGATTTGGTGATTCCTTCCGGGTTGGTGATACCATGTACACCGGGGGGGGGGGGGGTGATATTAGGCCTACTAGTCTTCAACGTGTGTTAATTTATCCAACGTCGAAATGGGCATTATCGCGGCCATTTTGGGTGTCATCCGCAATATTTCGAACTAAACACGACTTATAAATGTCCGGGTTAATACAGTATAATATGGCTAATTATTTACAATTTACATGGTGTCATCGAATTGGGATTCGTCGTTACCACATTTGTCACATTTCCACAACATAATTAAAACTTGAAGAATGAAGAAAACTACTGCGGGTATTTGTTTAGTACATTCACGGGGGGGGGGGGGGGGGGGCTGCGACGTGAGGATCGGTGGCATTCCGATAAAGAGACGGTGGAAATCCGATAAACGAGACGGTTCGCTTTCGGCGACAAACGAGATTTTCTTCGTGTTTGGGCATTCAAACGTTTCATATCATCATATCGTTATATAAGTTACTAATATCCATCAAAATCTAGACGCTATGTAGCCTACAGTGACTAAATTCAAGAGAATAGTCATTTAAAAGTCACGCGACAGTTCGTTTTCCGATAAAAGACACGCGACGGTTCGTTTTTATCGGAAAACGAACCGTCGCGTGACTTTTAAATGGCGATTCTAAATTATATTGGTTTTACTCACTGTAGCGTCTAGATTTTGATGGATATTAGTAACTAAAATAACTATATGATGATATGAAACCTGATTTGTCACGGCAATTCCGATGCCACCGATCCTCACGTCGCAGTTCCCCACCCCCCCCCCCCCCCGGTGACATTCATTGATTTTGATGTCCAGTGCCCCAGAGGTCACAGGTCGAGGAGTTCAGAATGCAGCGCCTGTTGGCAGCTGAAAAGCAAATACCATATTTGGAGAACAAATCCACAGATTATTCCATTTTCTAAGAAATTCGACATCGACAATACCTTATATGGTAGTTGTCTCCGAGGGTATTAAATGGGTGATCTGTGGTCACTGCATGTTTACAATGATTCATTTTCCGCATATACATGTGTACTCAGCTGTCCTCCTTAATTATTATTTTGATCATTTCCATGATTAGAAAACAGAATCGCAGATGCAAATTTCAAGAAGACACTCTTATCAAATGATATTTTCGTTTTGTTTGAGAATCATTGACAAACATATATTAAACAGCACTCTGCAAGTAACCTTGAAGAGCCTCACAACACGTGGTTCTAGCCTCTCTTTCATCTTTGCCATCTTCGACTTGGAAGATTTTCGACGCGCTCTTTTTGAATATCAAGAGCTTTTTCTGCAAATTTACTGCTAGTAAACCATGGCTGACGACGAAGTAGCAGCATTAGTAATCGACAATGGTTCCGGAATGTGCAAAGCCGGTTTTGCAGGAGATGACGCACCACGAGCGGTATTTCCATCCATCGTTGGTCGTCCGCGACATCAGGTCGGTTAATTTTGTTTTTCAAGTTTTGCGGCAGACTTTAAAATTAAATAAATTATCAAAATCTGTAGTACTAACTAGTACATGGTCAGGGTCGCTTGATTATTATGTATGGGGGCCATTTGGAGGCCTTTTTTCCCCCCCCGACATTCCGACCAAACACTATTAATGTATTTAATTCTATACTATTTTACTACTGCCAGTACTGGTAATGTGGTATTATACTATTAATAGTATAGACATTATTATTATAGTATTTATAATATAATAGTAAATGACTCTCGGCTTAGTCCGTCAGTCCGTCCGTGCGTCACTTAATTTGTCCGAGCCTGTAAAGAAGTAAAGTATAATTTACTATAAATTGTAATCTGTATTCTGTCATTTCTACTATAATTCTAATCTAGTAATCAATTAAAAAAAACTTGGCACATATACTACATCAACCAGCAACCATGGCATGGTCATGGAACCTGGGCGATGGCATGGGAACCCGCACACCTGCGATTTTGAGTTTGGTCGGACTCATTTTTATACCCCCCCCCCCCAACGAAGTTAGGGGGGGGGGGGGTTATACTGGAATCAGCTTGTCCGTCGTCCGTCCGGAGATTTTCTCAGTCGTTTTTTGATAAATTTCCGTGAAAGTTGGCACAGACGTCAACCACCATGGGAACCTGTGCACCTACTAGTACGATTATGATGTCTGTCTAGCCTGGGGTCTCCATTATTGTCATATTACGCCTGGAGTTGTTTGTCAGTTCTTTCCCGTCGAGATATATATTAGTTAATTAAATATAATTATCAGGCATTCTGTTGAAATCCGAGCGGAAGTTACCTTGAAATACCTAACGTTTTGCCATAATAGGTGACGAACATCAAGTTCCACTGCATTTAGTGTGTTTATTTAACAAAAATCCATTTTTACCGTGTAATTTTAAAGGCAACAATGTCTAAATGTTTGATCGGAAGTTTTATCGGTTGATACAAAAAATAAAACCCGGAATCGGAGGCGGAACAAAACCAATGCCAAATAGTGGCTAACAGTCAAACGATGTTACTAAAATGTTTGTCTATTAAAACAAAAAGCAGGTATATGAACGTTAACTTGGAGTTTAAGTTTAAAGTTAAAGCTAGTCAGCACATAATATTAGCAATTAGGCCTAGTCATACCAAAATTAGTCAATAGCAGTTGTGGACAACCTAGATAGGAAACTTCAGTAATATCTGAGTTGTGTCAAAGAAAGTCTTTAAAATATATTGTCCGACCTACTACAAACACCAAGTATGTGTTGTGCTATGAATGTTTCATAACCGTTTGCTCACTCGTGTGGTCGTTATTAAAGGTACTCAATCCAATTCGACGGTCACCATATCATCAGATTCCAACAACAACAACAACAACATTTTTTGAAATGCCGCTTCAATTATCAAAATTGTCAACTATAGTATAAAATTGTCCAAAACCTGTTATTTATCAACGTTTTGTTCAACGAAATTTTGCCAGAAACTGTTGTCAAATAGATCTGACACAAAAAAGCGACTGGATTTTAAAGTTATTGATCTTTATCCGCTAGGCCTATCTGGTCAGATAAGTTCTTCTCGTCGACAGTTTACTGGGCCACTACAAAATTAAAATAGTAGATTCAAAACATCGATATCTGATCACTCCTAGCTTTGATTGGTGGGTCCTTGACTCGAATGAAATATTTTTTACCCCCGAAGCCAAAGAAATACCGGTAGTAATTTAGGAGCGTCTGATCGGATTTAGTATCTTTAAATTACCCCGTTGCAACAGGGGGGGGGGGGGGGGGGTCGAAAAAAAATTCCAGGCACGTATGATCATTTAAATTTTTTCCGGCCTCGGGGGACCCACCCACCCAATTTCTTCCGTTTCCGGCCTTTTTTTCCAGGCAATTTTGGACACCCACCCTTTTTTTCCGTTTCAGGAATTTTTTTCCGGTCAGTTTTGGACACCCACCCCCCCCTAAATTATCAATTGAGCAACCAAATAGCTGATTATTCTGCATTATCATAATTTATTGCGCGATATTTGAATAGAACAGTGCATAATGAGATAACGATGCTATTTGAATTGATCATATAAGTGTCATTAATGAAGAAATGTGTCAACATAATCACATTTCTAGGGATATATAGGCAGAGTGCCAAAGTTTTTATTAACATTCATTTTCATCATATATAGTCACATGATCTAGTCACATAATCACATTTGAGTATTCTACAGAATACATGGTACCGGTACAACAAATTTCAGATTATTTGATATATTGATATTTGCTATGTGATATACAGTAATGCCCTAATTAATTGACTCCATAACCACAGCAAAATAATGGGTAATTTGTCAGGATTTAGTTGGAAATATGGCTTGTTGTCATTCATCGGAAAGCTCTCCCCTGAAAAATTACCCATTATTCTGCTGTGGTTATGGAGTCGTTTAATTAGGGCATTACTGTATTGCTGGAACCAAATTGTTTATCAAAACATGTGGAAATACAACTGTTCATCCCAGTTTATCCCAGTTTGAAGAATAATGCTAATACCAAACACAACCATGATATAGCCGCGTGACTCTTCTTGGGGCCTCTCAGAAACCAGAACTGAGGAAACATGTTATAGCGTGTAATGGCAGGCTGGTAGCCACTGCCTGAAGTAATAGGCTTCGTAATAATTGGTAATAATATGGATGGATAGATAGCCCAATCTCACTTCTTTTTTGCTCACGATATTATGCAGTGACGATAAAATCTTTGTTACTGTGATCAACATTACAAGCTGATCCACATTAACTTGGAAAACAATTTGAAATTGTTCAAGCTGGCCCGGCTGGCCTTCAATTTATTAATTTTATTTGTTAAGATTTTATGTTTTACGTTGTCAAAAGTCTATTTTATTCCATTATTTATTATATCTTTATTTCCATGTCACATATGGTCAAGTGTGCTTTCATTTTATTGCTTATTTTCAGCTGAGTTCTGCATTGTTATTCTTATTTTGTTGTATCAGTAGATGGAATCCTGATTAAATTTTATTTTTCCAATAGCGCAGTTTCCAGTTCTATCAAGTTGAATTTGGGTTATTGTTGGCCATTGTGCAACTGATCCAACATCTGATAACCTCTATATATAGTATAGCATTACTATTAACTATATATGACCTGTTTCTGTTCAAAACACATCAAAATAAGACTCAATAGCAGGAATGGAAAAAAAATTTGGCATATGGAAAAAACTGCTTTTTGGACCCGAGAGACACCCACCCACCCCATCATACATGCCTGGAAATTTTTCCGACCCCCCCTCCCTGGTTGCAAGACACATTGTCCCCACATCCGGTTGTGACTATCAATCTGTCATCAGAGATGCTGTGTCTCGTTTTCGCCGCGCGGTGGCTTACCGCCGGTGGCTACCGCCAATTGGTGTGCATCACTATCGGTAGACTAATTAATAGGAAAAATGACTAATTAAGGGCCATAACTCTATCAAATTTTATCGGGCCAGGCTGGTTTTCGAACTCGTCCGAAATATTCTTGGCAAGTATGTCTATTCCAAATTTTAAACAAATCAGGGACGTTTGTTGAAGTTATCGCGCTAACGAGCTCAAAATTCGTACAAAATGACTACTCGAACGAGATATTCTTGGGAGACACCTATATACCAAATTTCAATCAAATCGGATAACGTTTGTTGAAGTTGTTGCGCTAACGAGCCTAAAATCAGTGAAAAATGGCAAAGGGCCATAACTCTGTAATAAATGTGCGGACGAACCCGATTTTTCTGTCTGCAGCTTACGTGCATGGATATGTACTAACACACCAAACATGTTTTTAATCCGTCAATAAACAGTTGAGTTACATGTATAAGCAAAACACGCCGCCCGCCCTCCGTCCCTCATCAAACTATAAGTTGAGTTTTGGAAAAAAACTCGACCTAAAATTATAACTGGTTTTGTAGGTGTTATTATAATAGAGAAGTATTGGAATTGCCATCTTTATCGCATTTCCTAATAGTTAAGGACATATTGTGGACTCATCAGTCTCCAAACAATCAATTAGTATCCAAACACTTTGTTACCCTCCTCAATATTTTACACATATCTGATTGGTTCATGTCCTGTCTCGTGCCGGGTCACAAATCACATTGTCGTCCATACATGCACACTGCAAACTTATCTGTATTTTGGGCTGAGAAACTCGCATACCAAATTTTGTTGCGATCAGATAGAAATGTTTTGAGTTATCGCATGGGCAGACAGGCCGGCTCCTTCATTCCTTATCCACTCCACAGTCACCGTCATTGGCATGAGTGCTAAATTGGCTTATACAATAACGCTCTTTATATTTCCCATATTTCGGTTGGTTAACCGAATAACGCTCTTTTTTATTCCCTTCGGCTTTTGTATATGACACGTCGCTATAAAGAGCGTATGCGTGTAGTGTGATTCTTATGTCTGGATTATGACGTGAGCGTGTCTATCCAGACATGAACGTGTTGTGTGATTTTTATGTCTGCCGTTCCTAGAAACGGGGGCGATTTTCATCGGGTCAGTTTTCCCACCCGATGTACCTCTTTTAGGGACGGGTGCCATATTTCTCATGATTAAAAAAAAGGCAGAATTAACTCATTGAAAAACAAAAAAATAAAATAAAAAATTAAAACGGCAGAATTAACTCAATAATAAACAAAAAATTAAATTAACAAAATTAATTAACAAAATTAAAAAAATTTAATTTTTTTTTTTAAATTAACTTAAAAATATTCAAAAAAATTATATATATTTATAAATGTCATGTTTCAGACGATTGCCGCCAGTGGATGGTTAACCTGCTAGTAAAATTATAAAACAGGCAGATGAAAAAAATAATAGGCCTACAATAAAGTGCTGAAAGATTCCTATTAATGGATGGAAAATGGCCTATGTAACTTATTATTGAACATATATTGTCCTTTGGGAAACACTCACCAACATTAAATATGACGTTGATACGTAGTAGAATCAACAGGTGCCTGTGACTGCATTGGCTGGCTCGGTTCACAAGACAGAGCGATCTTTCGTCGTTTTCCGGAACATTGAAACATGATTTGTCCGTTTCGGTTGATACTACTTTTTGTACAACTGTTTACGAATTTGACTGCGCATGACTGAAACCGTTGTCAGGTATTGTCTGTTTTTCACCTCGGAATGTGTAGATTTTAATCAAGTTATTTCGTCCAAGATACAATCAGAAACACGTGGTTTGTTGTAATATTCTTTGAGATTACATGCCACTGATGATAATGATATGCGGCGTTAGCGTATTTATAGATGCATATGCCTATAAAATCTTCGCTAAACCTGTCGCGATCTTGCTCGATCACTCACAGGCTCTTGGAACTTCATACTGTCAATGTAATTAGACAGTATGTATTCAGACTAATGTCTGTCAGACTTTTTTTGGTGGAGTTACCCCCCCCCCCCCCCCCCCTTTTTCGACTTAGAAATTTTTCGCAACATGTATAATTTTGTCCGAGCTTTTATTCCTACATTTTTAGGTCAATTTGTTTTTAACTTGGCACAGATATTTAGTACCATGAGAACCTGTGGCTGTGCACCTGCGATTATGACATCTGTCCGACATTTTTTGGTGGAGTTATCCCCCTTTTTCGACTTTGAATTTTTTTTGCAACATGCATTATTTTGTCCGAGCTTTTATTCCAACATTTTTAGGTCAATGTTTTTTAATCTTGGCACTGATAATAGTACCATGGGAACCTGTGCACCTGCGATTATGATGTCTGTCTGACTTTTTTTTGTGGATAACATTATTCCCCATTTTCGCAACATGCATAATTTTCAAATTTTGTCCGAGCTTTTATTCCTACATTTTTCGGTAATAGGTTTAAGATTAGGGTTAGGGTTGTGCACCTGCAATGGGAACTGTTATTTTATTATTTTAACTAAAAGTTTACTGACATGTGAAACATCTTAGTATTTTAAAACACTAAGATGTATCCTTAGTGAAGGCTTAGTCCCATTGGGACAGTCACACCTCGCCTGTACAAAAACTCCACATGTGATCACAGTAGTTCTCAGGAGGAATCACAGTAGTTTCTCAGGAGAAATGTATTCAAATTAGATTGCTGGGTGAGAAATAAGGTAGTTCTCCTGTGAAATAAATTTCTACCCTAAATCTAACATGAGAAATATTTCTCAGGAGAAATTTCACACATGAGTTTATGGTAGAATAGGGTAGAAATCTGACTTAGAGGATTCAGGCCACAATCTGATCAGAATATCTCGGGAATAATTCTAAGTCAGATTTCTCACATGAGAATATGGTAGAATATAGGGTAGAAATTTCTTAACCAGATTTCAATGGTGAGAATATGTTTATCTATAACACATGTGGTAGATTAGAAATCTGATCTGATGTATGCTGGAGAATTCAAATTAATTTAATTGCGCCAATTTAAACCAACAGTTACTTGGATTAAGCAGCTAGCTAGGCTATGCATGTCTAGTTGTAAAATCTTTATTTCTTTGTTTATAGAAGTTGTATTGTATTCATGAGAAGGGAATCGGGTAATGGAGTTATATTATGGTCTTATTTGTGGATATTCTTTAATGATAAGTGCCACAGATTGGAATTCACACTATTATACTAGGTAAGAGTTAATATTTATTGAAATGGCACAGAAATGGCAGAGGGTTTTGGACTTCATGCAGTTACTTAAATTGGCATGTTTTAGGGCATGCAGGGCCCTGTCGCTTTAACTTCATGAGGTTATCTCGACTGTCATTTATCAACCGAGTATAATTACTATATTGAAGTTGAATTTTCCAAAGATATAAATCATGAAACCAAATTATATTATTGTGAGAATCTAATTATAAAATGAATTTGACAACATTTATAATATGGAAGATTTAATTGATTGAAAGTAATTTGTACTTATATAAATGTACAATATCTATATAATAATATCCATATCAAGATTCATTCCATAACTGCTGCATGTCTGACCTGTGTTTACTTGTATTTTTCCCATCAACTGTGTATAATTGGAATATTTCTGCAGATCATTCAACTATAATCTAATTTCTAGGATCAGGGATTCCAGCTAGAAGCACAAAATATCAAGGGGGCAAAAACAGTCTATGAACACTTTATGAGGTCCCATTTACCACAACTGGGCCAGGGTAAGATGGGATGGGGGTGGGTAGTGCCCCATACCTACTCCAGCTGCTGCCTGTATACCACATTTTCAGCAGAAAAATTTCTACCCTATTCTCAGGAGGAATATTTCTACCAGATTCTCAGGAGGAATATTTCTCAGGAGGAATATTTCTCAGGAGGAATATTTCTACCCTATTCTCAGGAAGAATATTTCTCAGGAGAAATATTTCTCAGGAGGAATATTTCTACCCGGCCTAGCTATTCTCAGGAGAAATTATAATTTTTCACAGGAGAACTCATGTGAAAACATGAGAAATCATGTTAGTTTTAAGATACACCCACCTCATTTGCATCTTAAAAAACTACTGAGAAACTCATGTGAGAAACTAACATGAGTTTCACAGGAGAAACTCATGAGAAATTAGGGTAGGGAAATTTGGTAAGGGAGCTAGTTAGCGGAGTTTTTGGCCTTTTTCGACATATAAATTATAATCATACATCCTGGGATGCATGTTTTGACTTTTGTCCGAGTCTGTATTCCGTCATTTTCCAGTAAATTGTTTAAAACTTGGCATGGATGTCAACCATTTGAACCAGCATGGGAACATGCACACATTCGATTTTGAGTTTTGGTGTTATTTTCATTTTGGCAGAGTTATTGACATAGAAATATTGAAACAGGTAGATATACTACTAGTAGACCAAAAAAAGACGTTTCTGACTGATTGTGCAACTTTTGTACCAAACAAACTGAAGACGGAATACACTTTTTATACTATTGTCCTATGTATTTAAAGACTTGAGAAGAAAATATGACATATTTCAACTGGGAGAAAATATTAACAACCCCAAGATGCTGCTGAACCCAAAAACCTTCTCTGCAACAAAGCAAATATGTAATTTCATCAAAGACGCCCTAGATATACGTAACTCAAACATATCCTCGAATTAATCTATACTAAATTAATGAATAGCGATAATTTCAGTTTGGATTATTTTATCTGAACCACAGCTGGTACTAGTATGTGTGTTTCCCAGCTAAAACTACATGTCAAGTTCGAACGAATATAGGTTCTGTCCAATTATTTTCACATGAGTTACGGCCATTTTTCTACATAAAATTTGACCGCATTTTGGCATTGAAATTAGGGGTATATCAGATATTCTTTGTAAGCTCAAATTATTGTTCATTTATTTACAGGCATGATTAGGCCTAAAAAAAAAAAGAGGTTTGTTTCCGTTAACCCGACCGACCCTATTTTAAACCCCCGACCCTAAACTTTTTATTGCCATTTTAATTTTTTTTTTTTAAATTTAGGTCCCAATGGCCAATTCATATCATAACAAGATGCAAAACATTTATATATATCGACAAAAGAAATTTAAGTTTACAAAAAGATTTAAGTTTAACAGTTGGAATCATACTGTAAAGTATGTTTGGCTTTATCTAGCTTTCATCTGTGAAAACTTCAAATAGTTTCAGTTCAGGTTTGTTATGATTCAGCCTTCAGACTTCAGTATTTCAATCAAATACAGTACATGAACATTAACAATTTGATCGAATCAACCTGGTTATCAGGTGTGATCTCATAATACCAAATGAAAAATTAACATAGAGATTAGTACTATAAATAGTAATTACTAACTTAATAGACATTGTTTCTGTACGTACTACATGTAGTATATTATGTATGTGTCTCACATGAATTTTATAAAATAGCCTATTATATGAATTAGAGTGATAATGGTAAGTCTCATTTCAAGCAGGATAAGCATAATCCATTGAACCAAAAGATATCTGACAATAACTTGTAAGCATTTCCAATCCATACATATATAAACATTTCCAAAGTTATGCTTGAGAAACTTGATCAAATTGACCTCTCAGTAAAATTCAAAATACTGACTCAAAGTGCCCTAGATTAGCTCTAAATGCAATGTTTTTCAAAAATTTCCAGGGGGAGAACCCCCACCATCAGCAGGGAGTCACCCCTCCCAAACCTTCCTCCGCTCAGGCCTTCAGCCTGCTTCAGGTTATCCCTTTGGCATATCATTGCCCAAAAACAGGTGTCCCGAAAAAATACCTAGATCCTTCACTGAATGCGGAAGAGAAGGTGGGGTTGTGAAGCCATCATTAAGAGATCGGTACAAGACGGTCACTCCAATATGTGACAGTGCAGTGGTGCTGGACTGATTCCAGTTGTCGCCAGACCATATGGGAAATATTAGGATTATCAAAGACTATATTAGTATATATAGACTACCGGGGTAGTATATATGTAAATATTGAAGCATATGCAAGATTGAATTGGAGTTTCTAGTTCCTCTGTCATTTGGGTTACCCTGATTGGGGCTAAGAAGTGCATAGTTTGGGTTATTGACAAGTATTATACAGTTATTTTTTTTAAGATACTGAAAAAAAAAAAGTTAAGCCTACCTACCTACCCTAATTTTTTTCAGCTCGTTAGCGGAAACAAATGTATTTTTTTTTCAGGCCTTAGGATCACCTCTAGATGAGAGCTATCGAATTGAACAATTTTTTATTAAAAACATGGTTGCCGGCAGCCATCTTGTATTTTACTCCGCTTTGCATGACTAAATCCTTTGGGACACCCAACAGATCACACCCCTCATCCAATCATCACCAAACTTTATATGCATCTTCAGGGTGACCTCCAGGTGGGAGCCATAGATTTTTTTTTTCCGAAATTCATTGAAAAACATGGCAGCCAGGGCCCAGCGGCGATCTTGGATTTTACTCTTTGCAATTTGCATGACTTAATCCTTCAGCACAATCTACAGGCCACATCTCTCATCTGATCATCTCCTACTTCATAAGGCTCTTCAGGGTGACCTCTAGTCTAGTTGGGAGTCAGCTAATTTTCCGAATTTCGTTGAAAAACATGGTCGCAAGTGGCTATCTTGGATTTTACTCTGTTCATGTCTAAAATCCTTTGGCACATCCTTCATCGTACATCCCTCAACCAAACTTCATATGGTTCTTTGGTGTGACCTCTAGATTGAATCTGACCAATGCTTTGTTATAAGAACATGGGTGCCTGGAGCCATCTTTGATTTCAAAATTTTAATCCATTGGCACACCCTGCAGCCCACATTTAGTGGTGATATTAATTTCATTTACACAATACAATCCATTTTACTGACACTTTATCATTCTATGACTGCTCAGCATAAAATTATTAACGCCTCCCCAAGACGCAAGTTGAGCTTCAGTGTCATTGACACTTTCGTTTTCAATTAAAACATCTTCTGAAACAGGTCCCCAAATATGCCAGATGCAAAAAAACGCATACATTCCTGCAATTTGTTTTACTACACCCCCACCCAGTTTTATTGGCATCTTTTGGCATTGAATCTTTTCCAAATACAGCCTCATTATGCAGGGTTTCCACTATACCGGCAGGGGGTCCCCTTGACGGCCCCGTTCCCCTCGCCAATTTTTCCCCTCCTGCCATACCCCAGGACATACTGCATGTCTTTTAAGATAAAGATGTTTAAAACTTCTGAATTTTGTTGGAATAGTACTAAGGAATTTTAAAAGGTGAATTTATTTTATATCTTGTGAGTGTACACACTCTAAACGCGTTGTAATACAGACAATTGAAACAGGAAGTGATCGGAACTGTCATCGCTAGAAGCTATGCCTTTGAGGCTGGTTAGTTACGTTGCGGTTAGTACCCGGTTATGTTATGCAAAAGAGCAGTATTTTAGTCGTACCTGTCATGTTTTATACCGCAAAATATACTGTTCACTTTGTAATAGAGCGAGAGAGAAATGTGGGAGTAGCCGCACCGGGCATCAAGGCATCTTACCACTGCCTTCAATATTTACACTGCAGCTGCTAAAATATATTCCGATACGTTTATATGCATCCGTAATATCTGCTGGGTCTTCCACAGTGAGTCTTTTAACATTAACGACCACGTTTAACTCGGGATCCAAATTAATGGTGTTCTGTACTTTGTAAATTAATTTATATCTAATAAATTTACTAGTTTTAAAGTTACAGGTAGTGGGTACATGTATAAGGTTTGATAGCTTGGCACTTTGGCAGAAATGGAACAAAACAATCTGCCATTTCTACTCTCACACGATTCTATTGGCCGATATAACGGAAGTATAGTTCAACCAGTGCTAAAACAGGCTACTTTTACCTGAATTTTTCCCCTTGACGGCTACCGGCCCCATTCCCCTACCCAGTGTTGCTTTCCCTATTTATATAGTAGGGTAACGCACATTCATCGCGAAGCGATGACCGACGCCATAGGCGTCGCAGGGGTGAGCCCGAGAGGGGGTGTCCCCCTCTCGAAGGTGGGGGGGGTCCGGGGGTATACTCCCCCGTGAAAATTTTGAGATTATGCTGCTAAAACGTAGCATTCTGAGTGATTTCCTGCTTTCAATTCAGGAATCGTATCAAGGTATATATTTAATAGGCTGATAAAGTGGCAATTTGGGTCTGAAATAGAAAACTTCCCAATTTATATTTTTGTTTGAAAGACACACGCAGTTATTGCTATATATTGGCGATGGTTGGGGAAAGTGACATATCTATTAGGCCAAAGCGAAAAATAGGTGTGTTTCCACTCCCATCCATAAAAAAAACAGGGGCGGGGGGGTGGCTTTTGCCTTCTGTTTTTTTTTCGCGGGGAAATTCAAATATCATATTTGTGCTATCTTTCTAATAATTATGTCATTTATGAACTTATTGTGAAGGCTAACAATGTATGTACTGAATTTCAGTGCCTTGTATTTAATCTACATGTGCAAATTGTACATATACTAGTTTCAATATTTACAACAGTGTAGAATAACTTTCCACATAATTGGGCGTCAAGGCCTTTGGGGTGATTCTTTTCATAGACTTGAAAAAAGGTGTTGCAGTGGGGAACCTTTGTCATTTTGTTTCTGCCTTGCGCCATGTGTATGCATTTAAAAAACTTAAGTGCCAACACGCTGCTGGCACTTGTTTGGGACGACATGTTGACACTATTTCCCGGATGTTGGCAAAATTGTTTTAGATCTTCCGGTAAATATACACTCCGGCTTCCGTTCGGTAAATTACCGTAGGCCTATATCATCCGGTTGTTACAGTCCGTTCTTTTCAGACACCGTTGGAAGTTTTGGGACAGATGTATTCTTTGCGATTGCGTTCGCGTAAATATTGTGTAGCATTATTTTGCCGGTATATTTGGGCATGTCATTAGTTGACATACATTAATAATGCGGTCATAAACTCATCACCCTAATGCCGCCATGGAGCTTCATTTTACAGTGTGTCTGAAAACCACGTGCGCGTTTGTTTTTGTTTACAATCTGTTGCTATATCGGTCACAACACGGAATTTTATTGTCAGTGGGTCGATTTAATAACCAAATAAGGAGACAATTTTAGTATGCTTGTTTATGTGAGAGGTCTATATATAACAATATAAATAGTGTAGTATTAATTCACGTGGAAATAGTAAATACATCGTATTTTATTTTTCGGGATTTGGAAAATAAATAAAGTGAGTTTCGTCGGGGGGTTTTGAGGTGGGGCGGGCGGGGGAGTGGAAACATGCCTATTTTTCGCTTTGGCCTTAGCACATACACACAGCGTGAACGATTAAATAAATTATCAGTTTTCTCAACCATCGTAAAAATAGTGCAATAAAAATTAGTGCTGGGCAGTATGACGATATATCGGGTATACCCAGTTTAAATTTGATATCGTCAATAATATCGTTAATCCGCCTGACATAATTTGTTTGAAAATTTGAAATGGAAATGTTCAAATGAAGTCATTGAAAGTCGAAAGCTTTCGGCCCGTCGCCAAATAAATGGTAAAAAATTAGGCCCTGTCAAGTTAGTTTCCTTTCTATAGAATTATTATAAGTATTACTGGGGTGGGGTCAAATCTTGTTCCAGGAATCTGTGTTGAAATTAGAATATTAGATCAGTCAACTCACCAGTCAGTCGGTCAGTTAAAAATACTGTGTTAATTTTAAAATATCGGCATTACCAATTCCCGATGCAGGAATGATAACTCTAAATTCACATAACGAAGTGACAACGTAAAAGTGGCTTTGTGTGGCAATGCCTGCTTGTGTAACTTAATAGTTAATACTGCACGAAGCAACATGGAAATTGCAATCACACCACGACATACTAAAACTGTTTTACAGTGATCTCGAGGTTTATAAAAACTATGTAAGTTAATTGACAAAGCTTGGAGATTGAGATCCGCTCTGAAGTACATGCAGGAAATGTATAAATCTTCACTGAAGTCTTCACTCTTTCCGTTCTTCCTCCCTGACAGTCCCTGTTGTGATCTAAATAAGTCACTCTTCTCGTACATTAGTACTTTGTATATGTCTTCGCACGCACATTGTTGTTGGAGCAACCCAAAATCTGCTTCACATCTTCAATCTTCCCTTTTATCAAGGAACTTGTGAGAAAATTGATGCTCCATACTACAAGCCAGTTTGGCAATCTGTGCGAATGGATGGCCGCAGTTGGGATATATTTTGTGAAATTGTGACACGCGTTATCACATTTTATTACACACTTAGCGGAGATTTATCAAGATTTCTCGGTGAATTAAAAGTAATAATGTCACAGCTGTGAAATTGTGAATAACGTCCCAGTGAGCGCACGCGGCAGCTTGTCGGGGACTAATTTGTCACATATTATATTTAGAATTAGGCATTCAATTAGCGCATTTAAATCATGAAAAGTGTGTAAAACTGTAAATAAACAGAATAATTTATTGGCTTCCATAATTACGTGACATAAATGGTGAATTCCATGTGTGACTGATGGGACAAACCATAAATTTAGTTTTTTCTATAACTGATCATGCCCATCTATATGTAGATTAAAGATAACTAAATTATGCTCAAAAGAAGGTGAATCAAGTCTCTTAACAATATTACTTAAGTAGGTACCATTTTTAAAATGACTAATTCTGTAGCCATATATGTCAATTTTTTTCTGCGTGACTGATGGGACATGTTTTGGACAAGGTTTTTGGGTACCTCGACGCAAACTGATGGTATTATCCAAAACATTGGATTTCAGTAATATCATCAATGTAAATGAAACATCATAATATTTTTCTAACAGAAAAATCAAGTCTTGGTGGTGCATTCATTCTGAAACTGAAATGCTATGAAGAAATCCACGTGACTGATGGGACAGTACTTTTGTGACTGATGGGACACCACTGAAATCTAAACTTTTATATATGTTTGTGGAAGGGCGCTTTATTCCATTTCATCTCTGGGGTGAAAAAATAATTTTTATGGAAGTATACAAGCACATCAATACTTGTTGTGATTGCTGGATGTGATTGGATATATAGGACAAGGACAAATCTCACATAAGAACCCCACTTAACCCTTTATCTGCTATACGCGGCATAAGTCGCGCTAACGTCATGACGTACGTAATGCTAATCGCGACATTTGTCGTCCCAACAATGGTCTATAACGGCATTCCGTTTGGTGGTCTATACTGGTATCTTGAAGTGTTATACAGGGTTGCTATACGCTGTTTTATTGCAAGAGGATCATTCATTGGTCAATAGAATGCAAGGGAGATAATTCAATACCGATTAGACCAATCAGAATCTGTTTAAAGGGATCCGGGCCCACTCGCCCCAGGGCCAGCTCGCCCCAGGCCGTTTTTCACATTCTGGATATTAAAGTTTCTCTTATTCTCTGAGTTCATCTCACTATCTCTGGAGTTTGGGAAACCATTAGAAGCCTTTAGTATATCCCCATTCATATGATATCCTATCAAAACAATAGAAGCAGGTTGTTTACACAGTAACCAATCGACTAATCACACTTCACAGGATGAGATGGCTTCAGTGTGATAGATAATCACTTTCATATGCCGATCACATACCGTATATAAGCAGTGCAATATTTATCTGACATCATAACCACAAATATGTTCCGTTGTATCTGCGACTATATACAACGGCTCGACTCAAGTCATTTTCGATCGAGGAATGGAGTATATTCCGACATGACGTTCGGACAAATAATGATCTCGAATGTTTGTATATTTAATTCAACATTCCAAATTCAATGATACACATCTTGGGTCTCAGTTGACCGATTTGGGTATCACTTTGTATGGTATCACTTGACTGTAAGTCAGAGAAAGCAAGCAAAACAACCCCAAAACGACAACTTAAATAAGACATTATCCCTTGGGGCGAGCTGGCCCGGGGCGAGCTGGCTCGGGGCGAGCTGGCCCAGGTCGACTGGGGCGAGCTGGCCCTGGGGCGAGTGGGCCCGTTTCCGTTTAAAGTGACACAACAATCTTCACCAATATACCCCCATTGACTGAAGCAATGATAAGGCGGAATCCCGCAGATATCTATTTTTAGCCACAATTCCATCCGCACGATCCGATTGGTCGGCGACCTTTCGTCACCAATTTGATACGATTGTTTTTACGACTTGGACTTTGGAATAATAAATCACTCTCATTCTCAAGACGAAGTAAATTAATTAAAACCTAGTTAGAACGTATATTTGAATTAGATTATCCTAGTTTTAACTCGGTGTATGGTGCGTTGAGTGTTGGGTCGTCACATATGAATTCAACGATTATTGCCTGGAAAACTGGTTTCGAATAAGTTCGTGTGTTGTTGACATTGTAATTGAATATTGTCAACAGCGGGAATTCTCAGCCTGATGACCAAGGAGCCGAGTGACTCGGGTCTCAATGGGACCTGTTGGAGAACCAATCGTTCAAACACGCAGATTTAAAAAAAACAGTGTGGGTAGATAGCGTCAGACAAATGTACATGTAGCAAGTGCAATTTGACACTGAAATGTACTAATATGCATGTATGGCTTTGGATTGGACTGGCTGCATTATGCCTACACTGACTACATACAGACCCTGCAGATTCAAATTCAACAAGTCTCAACAGTGACCCGTATAGTATTAAAATGACTAATTTCAAAATGTGTGGCCCAATATTAGATATATTTTTTTGTTGGGGGAAGTGTAGATCATGCCATGAATGATCTCTACTCTGGGTAATATGATTATGAGAGGCCACATTCACATTGAATTGCGCTTAAGTGCAATTGAATGCGCTTAAGCAAAATTTATTGCACTTAAGGGCAAACGATTGTGCATAAGTGCGATAAAATATTGTGCTTAAGTACAAATAGGGCATTCATGCTTAAGCATTATGAGTTGCACTTAAGCATGATTAATTGCGCTCAAGTGCAATTAATTGTAACTACTATCTAGCCTACCCATACAATATTAATTGTCATAACCTGGAGTATCGCCTAGCATCACAAGAAGAGCATGTGCTAATTTTAACCTTTTTAAATAAGCCTAGTACAGTTACCTCTAACTGTATGTGTGCAACATTCAAAGATAATCCATAATGTCATATAATTATCAGCATCCCTTATATCCAAAAAATGGATGTCTCCTCTTAGTATGTTTTAATATATTTTTTTTAAAGAATTTTTGCACAGATTTGGGCCATAGCTATGGTCATATAGCAATAATGTGGTGTCACTGTATGAGGGTTTACTTATTTACTTAAATCGTGTGAAAAACCCTAAATATTGTCATATTATCAGCATCCCTGTCCCAAAAATATGTGTTTCATTCTGGGAGCTTTGGTGTCTCACTCCTCGAGCTCTGGGAGTTTTATTAAATCAGCGTCTCTTGTAGTATGTCCATGTCATAAACTGTAGCGCGAATATGGTGTCACTGAGGACCTGCTTCCCTCATATGGTGCACATGTATACCGGTATATACTCGAAAATCAAAGTTGCACCAACTAATACAGAAGTCAATGCTATCACGAATTGCCTGAACTAAAACAGAAGGTAATGCTATCGCGAGTCTACCATATCAATAAAGAACTTAGACTTGCTCCCTACCCATCCAAACTAATGAAAACAAGAGGTGATATGTCAGTAAGAACTATAAGGTTGAGTTATGGATAAACCTATTTATTCACCAGGGGTGTTTTATATAATAGTTACATATAACCATGAAATGCGCTTAAGATTAGCCAATTGATTGCGCACAGCAAGATTGATTGCGCTTAAGCACAAATAATTATGTTTTCAAGAACAAATTACTATGCTTAAGCGCAATCGACTGCACTTAAGATCAATGATTGCGCTTAAGAACAATGATAAGTTCAAGTAATTCTGCTTAAGTGTAATTATTTGTGCTTAAGTGCAATTAATTGCGCTCAAGTGCAATTAATTGCGCTTAATCACACTTCATTACTAAATGGCAATTTGGCCTCCCAGAGGCTAATGCCCGTAGAAATCATATTGTACCAATGAAAAACCTGGGAACTTTTTGAGGTTTTGATAGGGAACCTTATAAAGCTGAAAAAATAACACGGGAATATATTTCTTTGTTAATACCTGTCGCTTAACAGTTTATTCATAAGTAGGCGAAAGTGCCAGCTCGAGATGACATTATTTAACAGACTTGACGGGTGAGTTTGCTATGCGCACTTACAATCATGGAATTTCCCCCATACTTTGAAGTTGATTATCGAGGAACAATTATAAACAAATAAATATGTTCCCTGCCTTGTTTTTTCAATGTTATAAAGTTCCCTATCAAAACATAAAAAAGTTCCCAAGTTTTGTACTGATGGAATAAGATCTCTACAGGCGATAAGCAGAGTAAAGATTCATGGCATGATCTAGGGGAGGGGGTTTCTTCAATTTCAACTAGATAGCTCCAGGCTGTTGACCCAACATTCAACAATAATTTAAACAAGGACTAAATCATGCCAGAAGCTGGGGTTTGTCCCACAAAATTATTCATGATTGCCAATTACTCAATTAATAAATTCAATTGCAAGTCTATCACAGCTAGTGACAGTCAATTGTGATATTCAGTTATTAACAGACTTTTTAATTATATTAAATTTAATTCATTAGTGAAAATTCATACATGTGTTATTGTGTTAAGTACCTTATTAATAAATCATTTAAAATAAGTCTTCTTAAATATATCTCTTCATGATATTGATGATGTCCCTCCCTCCCATGGCGGACCCCAGACTCCTATTCTGAATACTAATAACAAATAGGTGATTTTTCTGTGTACCAGCAGGTACCAGATAAGAAAATATGGATAGTGACAATGGAGTGAAATCTCCTGGAACTGTATGATATATCTCACTGAGAATAATTGTCATTGAGCATCAAATTGATTATTTTTTGTCAAAATGACATATTTTGATATAATTCAGTCTCATACTTCTTGATGAGCTGGAGTTATGGACAATACTTCAGCAGCAAAAATGTAATTATTTTCATATTTATAACAGTGTGAAATAACCATGGCTTCTATCCTATATTTTTTGTATCCGGTACTCATGATTCACCTCTGTTATTCATGATTTATGGCAGGTGCTAGTACATGTATACCATCAGTAGTCAGAGTAATCAAAACTACAGTAATGCCCTAATTAGTCGACTCCAATACCACAGCAGAATTATGGGTAACTTTTCCGGATTTAGTCGGAAATATGGCTTGTTGCCATTCATCGGAAATCTCTCCCATATAATAATGAAGTGGCAGTGTCTCAGAAACAGAACATTAATTTGATTTGGCCTTACTAAACTCAGCAGAACCACCACCATCATAGTACAGTAATGCCCTAAATAATTGACTCCTTAACCACAGCAGAATTATGGGTAACTTTTGAGCATTTAGTCGAAAATATGGCTTTCCGATGAATGGCAACAAGCCATATTTCCAACTAAATCCTGAAAAGTTACCCATAATGCTGCTGTGGTTAAGCAGTCGATTAATTAGGGCATTACTGTATGGGGTTCATTTATGAGACAAAATACCAAACCTGGAGGGTCGGAACTAAAACTAAAACAAAAAATGTCTATTTGGAATAAAATCAATTAACCCTTTCATTATGGGAGCAGCATTCACCCTTCCATGATTGGAGCATTGGAAATATTGCGAAAAAACCATGTGCTAATGCATTCTCTTATATATGGTAGTTTCCAGTAGGGATCCTAGAATATGTAAGAGAATACATTACATGTACATTGGCCTAACAATATTTACCTTGACCTTGTAAGCCAGTGCATTCTCTTATATATGTGAGGCTACCTAGTATGGTATCTGCAAATATAAGGGAATGCACTGGCACATGATTCATTGCTCCACCAGCGCAGTTCCCATCAAGAAATGGTTATATTATATATTCGAGTCTCCCAAGTCCTTCCAACTGCATGTTTTGTAGATTTTATTTTCCTGCTTTACAGAAGAAATTTAATCATTTACAAATTTCCAGGATTCACTAAAGATGGATTATCTCTTCCTCTAACATGTGTTGTATAGTTTACTGGTTATAAAATTATAAAAATAAGCCGGAGATACCATTAAAATACTGGAAATTGATTGTATACTATTATAATACTAATTGATAGAAGTGTTTCCAGGCAAGGGTCTTCGATTCATATTTATTATGTTATACACAGGAAACTATAAAATAATTGTTACAGAAAGAGATAATTATTAATCCATCTGTTAGAGTAAGGATTTTTCAAGTTGTGTGTTTTCAAGAATGGGAGTGTATCACACTGAGCCAAATTCAATATATGATGGTCAGATATTTCAAAAACTAGAAATTTTTTGTACAGCCTTTTCATTGTTTTAGTAATTTTCTGACTACAATGTAGATTGTGTACAAAACATGATTTCTTTATTAGTCTATGATGAAGACAAAACTATTTTTGAACAAATTGTGTGTTAGACTTACAAACTGAAGGGATTTCCAAACACCTTGCGATGCTATATTTTTACAATTTAAAGTGTTCTAAGAGGAAAGTTCAAATAATTTTGCACATTTCATGACTGGAGCTTCCTGAAATTTTGCAAAAACACTATACCAATGCATTCTCTTATATATGCCAGTCTCCCATTGGCAGACTCACATATTTAAGAGAATTCATTGACCTAACAACATTTATCTTGACTATGCAAGCCAGTGCATTCTTTTATATATACAAGGTGCCATATGGGAGACCATTATTTATGATTAATCCTTCCATAACTGGAGCTTCATGAATTTTTTTGAAAACCTGTGCCAATGCATTCTCTTATATATGCGAGTCTCCCATAGGATGCCTTGCATATATAAGAGAATGCATTAAGCTAACAATACTTGTATTGAACTTCTAAGCCAGTGCACTCTCTACTGATTGTTTTTTTCTATTTATGCCCCAACATTTGTTAAACAGACAAAAATACAAAAAAATGTCATTTTTGGAAAAGTATCATGACTGAAGGATTAATCTCAGTCATAAGTTAATTTTAATCACCAAAAACACCAAAACAAATGCCATGAGAAAAGCAGGGTATATGGATTTAAATTATTTCAATTTGCTCTGGAGGGGGGGGGGGGGTGTTAATATATATTCAGACACGTATGTTACTTTTTTACCTTTGACCATTTCTGCAATTCACCCAGCCCCGCAACCAATTTCTTTCCCTCTTTACAACTGTTTTCCCCAAGCATTTTTCAACACCCCTCCTCATCTGTCTGTCTGAATATATATGTGGAGATTCTATGAGGAAAACAAATATTTTTTTCCTCACAGAAACCCCACTGTGAAAATATTTCAGTGAATTTTGTGTTAACTAAAGCTATTGTTCTTGTTTAATATTACAGTTTTCACCACTTTTACATGAAATATTAAAGGGACCAATGCACTCGCAGTGCGGCAGTGGGTAAAATGTGCAAATATATTCGATAAAAACATCACCTATTAGAAGAACATGGAGAAATAGATCAACTTTGCTCGATTGGCTTAAAGATGGATCATCTCTTCCTAAATTGTTTTCTATAATTTCTAGGGTATAAAATAATAATGATAAGTCAAGTTGTCCAGAAACGCTTCTATCATTTAATATTACAACTGATTGATAATCAGTTGGGACAATCTTTTTTTACTATTTTCCTGCTTGCTATGCTCCGAACGTTTCCTCAAGCAGTAAAATGTCACAAATTATTTGTAGGTATACTAGTATATATACCAGAAAATTCAAAATAGAATGAACAGTAATTGATTGAAGCATTTCCGGACATTATTTTATACCCAGGAAAATATATAAAACTTGTAATAAGAATATATAGACCATCTTTAAACTGTAATCAAAATATGAAACAGAGATTATTCCTTAAGAAATAATTTCAAGAGAGGGCACTGATTTTCTAACCTTTCAACTCAATCAACCTATATAATTAGGAGGCACAAGTTTGAAGTCAGAATCACTGAGTGCATTCTATTTACAACCGAAGGGGTTCAGAAACTTTTTTTTTAAACTCAATATACATGTGATTGGTATATACACATGTACAGTAATGCTCTAATTAATCGACCTCTTAACCAAAGCAGAATTATGGGTAAGTTTTCAGGATTTAGTCGGAAATATATTTCCGACTAAATCCTGAAAAGTTACCCATAATTCTGCTTTGGTTAAGAGGTCGATTAATTAGAGCATTACTGTATGTACTGATAACCTATTTTAGTATGAAATTTTCTCCAGTCTTCATATATGCTATTACCATACGCTTGTGTATATATGCATTTTGTTATGAGAGGCCAAAAGTAACAATTATCGGTGAATCACTCATCCATAGAGAACCAGGTTCATTTTAACTTCAGACTGTCAGCGAGGTGGCGACGATGTCACAGTGGGGTTGTCTCCCCCCCCCATAAATGTTTCCTTCCAAGTGGCCAGTTTCATACCGGTATAATCTGGATGAATCGTATCATTTAGTATAAGGTATATTGCAGTCTGATAGATATCCAGACTCGTATTAAAGAAAGAAATGAAACACGGTCTAATTTTATTTAGACTGGGTCTATTGATATGTTTTTTTTAAAATAACATGAACTTTGTCACAATTTGGGATTTAAAAAAAAATAAAATGTGTCCAATTGGCGCGTTGTCATCAGATAACTGAATACAGTAATGCCCAAAGTAATTAAGTAATTGACCACTTAACCACAGCAGAATTATGGGTAATTTTTCAGGATTTAGTTGGAAATATGGCTTGTTGCCATTCATCGGAAAGCTCTCGACGAGAGCTTTCCAACGAATAGCAACAAGCCATATTTCCAACTAAATCCTGAATTATTTTCCATAATCCTGGTGTGGTTAAGGGGTCATTACTTTGGGTATTACTGTATGTTCTTTTTCAAAGGATTTTTTTCAAAAGCAACGCATGACAGTTGTGGGAAACGACAAAACATGTGGTGAGAAATGGCCAAATATATGGTGCGAAACAACCAAACACGTGGGGCAAAGTGTATGAAACAACAATAGTACACATATGGGAGGCAAAATTCTCATTTAATTGCCAATCACGCTTAAGTGTAATTCATTATGCTTAAGCATGAATTTAAGCTTAATTCGCAATGCCTAAGTGTAATTTAGATTTCCATTATACCATACTTAAGCGTATTACATTATGCTTTAATTATGTGTGATCGTAAATGAATTACGCATATTATGCGTAATTCATTTACGATCACACATAATGCATTCACGCTAAAGTAAAGCGTAATAGAATTGGAAAAACTCCCCTGAAGCTGAAATTGATGCAGTCAATTACGATGCTAGTAATCTTACCATCCGCCCAGAACATTAAACCTTAC
This sequence comes from Siphonodentalium dalli, assembly GCA_032622095.1. NCBI lineage: Eukaryota > Metazoa > Mollusca > Scaphopoda > Gadilida > Siphonodentaliidae > Siphonodentalium > Siphonodentalium dalli. Next base: position 181,297,192 of record CP136063.1, read on the forward strand.
TAAGTTAGATACATGTAGGCCTACCATTACATATAACGTTGCAAGGCAATACAAACCAATTATGCTTAAGCGTAATGGAGTTACGCTTAAGCGTTTAAATCAGCCATTAAATGTTAGATTAATCTCCCATATAGTACTTAATATATGCAATGATAATGTTGTTGTTTGAGCCATCCAAAATTATTTTGGAGTATAAATATAAGCAGCAAGCGAAATAATTGAAAAATAATTTATTATATATGATAAACAAGCATAATTGAAAAATATTTAACCCTTTGAGTGCCAGGTCGATTTTTGTATCAACCCATATACCCTGTGCCAATGCATTCTCTTATATATGCGAGTCGACCATAGGTCGCCTCGCATATATAAGAGAATGCATTGGCCTAACAATTTTTTTTTTTACAATTTTTTTTACAATTTTAATAATTTATTCTTATATTCTTAAACAGACTTATTTTGTAGGTTTAGGGCCGATGAGATCGGCCCCTGGCACTCAAAGGGTTAAGCAATAGCTCCTTGTTAGCATTGTTGAAAACACTCCATACTGTTGTTCCCCTCGCAGAGCAGATAGAAAACCGTCAATATCACTGACATCAACAACCGACTGAAGTCTGTTCCAGGTAGTTCAATTCCACAGTTGTTTTAACAAATAAGGAGTGTTCGTATTGTGAGCTGCTGGTACGCAGAAGTTGGAACGATTCTGTGTTGTTACACACCTCCTTCTCCACCGGATTTTGACTGACACAGTCCTAAAATTTTGTTGGCTGTATTTCCCTTGTGTCTTTCTTCTCGTGTTCTAGATAATCAGGCTTTAGGCAGGGCTGAAACCAACCCCTTGACTATTTTGTGGTATTGAACCAGTCACTGTTCTTTCCTTCATTCTTCGAGGGGTGGTAGCTTTACCTCAAACAGCATGCCTGTGACTGATCCATCATCTCGTCTGTATTTGTTCTTTTCTGTATTTGTTCTTTAAGTCAACATGACCGCTTTCGCAGATTGCTGCTTCCAGCAAGGAAGGATACGCACTACGTTGATCATGACTGAACTAGAGTTGCACATACTTCCGAGTGTGCCTTGATGTGGTATATTTGAAAACAACAGGTATTTATCTGGCAGGTCCGATTGGAACTTGTATAGATGTTAGTGTATTTATTTTTGAATTTTATATTCAAAATTGATATTTCAAATCTGACAAATTAATATGTAGGTCAAGTGATGTAAATCCAGAAAAAAATTATCAAAAATATATTTATTGCAAAATTTTATAATTTACAAAGCGGACCCACCAGATAAATACCTGCTGTTTCTTATACTATTGTACCGCATCAAGTCACACTCAGAAGACTGAGAAGTATGCAGGTATGTGCAACTCCGTAACTTTCAGAATTTTGCTCCGCAGATTTGCATGGAAATCCACTGTGACATTCGTGAACTTCCCAAAATCCATGGCGGAAGACACCCCATTCGCTGCTCTTTCCAATTTTTCGGCATCTTCGCGCTGACAAAAACGTCTTATTTGATCGCATTTTGCCAATTTAAGCTCAATAAATATCGTCTTTTTCTAACGATATCCTGAAACCATGCTTGCTGTCACTGAAAACATAGGAATACCCCCAATCTATTTATAGAAATCAGGGGAGATAAACCATGCATGCAGTTTTCAGAAGCGTTAGGAACAGGCAGTGAACAGCTGTTTCAACAACAACAACACGGTGGCGATGATTGTTGAGTCCCTTTAACAAACAGGTGTATACTGTCTGACCTTGAATTTGAAAGTAAACAAAATGGATGTCGATGTCAATTCGCTTTCGTCATCGTCAGATTCTGACACAGATTACGAGTTTGAGGGTTTTCCTGAGGCATCATTTAGGGGAAAACTTTTGCGAGAGGTAGACATGATACAAATTCCGACGGACATTGATATTCAAAGCGATGTGGAGATGGGTTGGAATTCAAGTACATCCGAATTTGCCCCCGTAGACATTCCAGTAAACGCGCCATTCACCGGGTGCGCAAAACTGAATGTTGAACTGGACCACACAGAGCCTTTACAATTCTTCAAACTATTCCTGTCGGACAGTTTTATTGAGGAAATATCCTGCCAAACAAATGACTATGCCAATTTGAAGATAGAAAAGATGAATTTAAAACCTCACAGTAGGATGAATAAATGGACTGATGTGACTTCTGATGAAATGAAAATGTTCTTTGCGTTGGTGATAGCAATGGGACTAGTCAGAAAAAGTGAAATTAGTAACTACTGGTCTTCTCATGCTATCACAAATACTCCATTCTTTGGACACACAATGACCAGGGATCGGTTCATGATTATTCTCTCGAACTTTCACATTGCGGACAATAACAGTTCTTCGGCAAGTCATGATCGACTCTATAAAATAAGACCTATGATTGAACAAACATTGAATGCATTTCAAACCGTGTACAATCCTGGACAGGATCTTAGTGTTGATGAAGCAACATGCCCATGGAAGGGAAGGCTAAGATTCAAAGTATATAATCCAAACAAGCCCAATAAGTTTGGGATAAAACTGTATCAGGTGTGTGAATCCAGTACCGGTTACTGCATGGGTTACGATGTGTATTCTGGAGACAGTTCTTCTAACGATGTTTATGTTGAAGCTCTGGGCTTAGACACTGAGAAAATCACGACAACCAGTAAGGTCGTTATAGGACTATTGACCAAATGTGGCCTATTGGACCAAGGACATCGAGTATATATGGACAACTATTACACATCACCAGAACTTTATGACATTTTGGATGCATACAATACATATGCTTGTGGAACTCTTCGGTTAAACAGAAAAGGTGTACCAGAGGCTCTAAAAATAAAACAAAAGTTGGAAGTAGGGGAATGCATCTTCAGGCGGAGAGAAAACTTGCTCAGTGTAAAATTCCATGACAAGCGAGATGTTTCAATGCTGACTAATTTCCATGAGGCAAAGATGTCTGTGTTGTACAAGGAATTTTCTAAAGATCACACACCAACTGTCAAACCATCATGTGTTGTTGATTATGTGAAACACATGGGTGGGGTTGATCTGAGTGACCAATTTAGTGCATACAACACTGTCTTGAGGAAATCTAAGAAATGGTGGCGCAAACTATTTTTCCATCTTTTCAATTTATCGATCATCAATGCTTTCACATTGTATAAACAGTTTGCAGATTCTACTAAATTGAAGAACCACCATGATTTTCGCCTAGCTCTGGCAAATGAATTGCTATTAGATATAGATGATGTACCTCAACCATCCAGGAAAGGTCGGAAAATTCTAGGTGAAATTCCTCAAAGACTTACCGGACGACACTTTCCAGAATATATACCACATAAAGCAGGTTCCAAACGTGCTCATCCAGCCAGAGACTGTGTTGCATGTAATAAACCAAAAGCTGATCGATCTGGTTTCAAAAGGAAACAGACCACATATCAATGTGACACATGTGATGTTGCGTTGTGCATACCTGAATGCTTCAAAGAGTATCACAGTCGTGTAAATTACAAGCTTGGTAGTGCATCAGGTGCTGACAGTCCTTGAAACTAGAGGATATAAACTGGTGCACATGTATTTAATGACTGCCTTTGCATCCAAGATTGTCCTAACTGTTATGTTGCTATTATTACAAAATTGTTATTGTTATGAAGTTTTATTTATTTATTTATCACATAAATTGTTATTCAAAGTTCAAAGTCATGACTCAAATTGTATCCATTTGTAACATTGGGGAGGAGTTCCATTCTACAGAACCGAATTCACTTCAAAGGCAACATGCTCAGAGCTCACCTGTATTTACACCATACATGTTCTGGTATATGGTACCATGTATAAACATCCACATATCTTATATAATAATTAATTCTGTGAATTTATTATTTCACTTTATATACAGGTAACAATGTACATTACTGTCATTCGATTATTCAGTCTTGAAAGTTTGTGGTGTATAATTATCTCAGGCAATTACAACAGAGAGGAATTTGACAGTTACCAAAAAAAAGATAAAAAATATTACATAATCGGCTATTTATTACTGATTATTAGCCATTTTCACCTGTATATGTAACAATACATGTACCTTACCTTCAGTAGATTATTCTCTTATGAATGATATGCTGCTATTGAGTTTTGTGGTATATAAGGTAATTTTATTATCACCATAAACACTGCCATAAATGGATGTTATATGCATTTATATGTGGATTTTTCCTATATTTTACATCAATTTACCTGTATTTTTACCTGTACAGGTGTGCTAACGAGCACCTTACCTTGGTGCAATGTTCAATTTTTAAGGTCAATCATGATTTCCCATACAACATGATAATACTTGTATATACATGTATAAACATGGTACCTATGGAACATTGTACATGTACATGAAATATTACAGATAAATGGATGCTATATGCAGTAAAATGTTGATTTTTCTGATATTTTACATCAATTTACCTGTATTTTTACATGTACAGGTGAGCTAATGAGCACCTTACCTTTGGTGCAATGTTTGATTTTAAAGGTTAAGTTGGAATGCTGTGCTACTACTGAAGTTGGTGGTACATATTTACTTTTATCATCATCATAAACAGATGTCATATACAATTATAAGTGGATTTTTCTTACATTTTACATCAATTTACCTGTATTTTTACCTATACAGGTGAGTTAACGAGCACCTTACCTTTAGTGTAATGTTTGATTTTAAAGGTCAAGTCTGGTTTTCCCAAAAGGTATAGGTATTAGTGTCCCCTGTGTGTCACAATTCGATGTGACCATGGTCAAATATACTGCAACAATTTAGTTGATATTATACTGATATTACAGCAATTAACTCAGCATTACATGACCAAGTGATGTTCTATATATATAGCAGATAAAGGGTTAATAGGAACCCCATCCCATCTCATAAGAGAATCCCAAGACTGGAGAGTCCCACATGGGAACCCACAAGACAACCTGACCTCGCAAGAGAATCTCCACACGAGAACCCCATATATGGCAACACAATCTCCTATGAGAACCGCAATCCACAAATCTCACAGAGACCAAAACCGATAATGGAAACCCCTATGAGAATACCAACCCTCCAATCCCACACAAGAACCCCACAGCTGGCACAGCTAGGGCAACCTCATTTCACAATGGGAACCACAGCTTGAATTTTCACCTCACATGAGAACACCACCAGATAATCTTATCTCTAAGGGGGACATCACACGCGAGAACCCCAACTCTATAAGTCTCACATGAGAACACGACACGACAACCTCTTCTCATATGAGAACCCTACTGGAGAACCCCATGAAAATCACAAAAGACAACCTGACTTCAGCAGAGAATCTCTACAGAAGGACGCCCCACATGGCAACCCCATTACTTATGAGAACCCTAACCCACAGATCTCACAGAGAACCACACATAGGAACTCCATATGGCAACTCCATGACACAAGAGAACCCAACATGGGAACCCCAAGTAAACCATACGAGAACCCCATGAGTATCTCATCACACATGAGAACCCCAACAAGAACCCCATATGAGAACACAAACCTGTAAACTTCACCCCAACCGCAGTCTGACAGCTATCAGGCTAGCAACAACCAATCAGATCGAAGCTGAGCCCCAAACAGGCTATAAATGGGCAAGGTTTCCCCAAACTTTTGCACAAACCACATTTGGTCATGAACGAAATACGTAGACCTATCGGCGAAGGATTGGTTGATTACTGGTGTTTCCCGGTGGAGAAACTCGTTTCTCATTTACCCTTCCTTATTAGTCCAGGAGATATTGGTCAAATTCTGCACCCCCAGGACTAAACTTCACCCGACTAATTTTCTTCCTTAATGTCTTCTCTAATTATACCCCCAACCCAAAAGATGGGGGGGTATACTGGATTATATGCGTCTGTCCATGTGTCCGTCTGCTCATATATCTCAACCATTGTTTATCGGATCTCAATAAAATTTGTTTGCGGTTTGGCATCATTCCATTCAAGAGTTATCCCTCTTTCTTTATCTGAAAATATTGGATTTTCATCTGTCATTCGTTAGACTTGTCCAGTAATTTGTTTGTTCCTCACTTTTTTTTTCATAATTTGGTTTCTGACCTGCCTACATGTATATTTAAAGTTTCACCATGTGGTGCAACCTCTTGTTTTTTTTTTGGTTATTAGCAAGAAAAATAAGTGGCCGCAGAGACTCCAGACGGTGTCCGTATATACATATCGATATTACGACAAAAAGTTGAAATTAGTATGTGAAAATAATTAATACATCAGCATTCAAAGAAATCAAGATATTAAACACTAAAATCTTTACTTTCGCATAGGTTTTCTTTTGTAACATCATATATTGTGGCATTTCAATGTTGTGTGTATGTGTCCATAAACTCAGATATTTGAGAATGTTTTGTGACTGATGGGACATAATTTACATGGCTACATTTAAAACAATTGAATGTATTTGTATTGGATAAGGCCTAACAAAATTATACGTTTGTTTCCGCTAACGGACTGAAAAAAAATTGGGTAGGTAGGTAGGCAAAACTTTTTTTTTTTAAATCTTTTTATTTTTTCAGGATGCAATTCACTGTGTCATATTTAAGGAAATTTTAGACATTACAGGCCATATTATTGCTAATTTGCTTAGCCCATAAAGATAAAACAAAAACACAATCTCAGGGAGATATAACAAAGCTAAAATGGGACAATAACGTTCATTTTATCTGTTTTATAACATGTCCGTAACGCAGGTTTCACTTCTGCATCAAACTCCCCACATTATTGTGGGCAGTTGCAGTGCATATTCCCGGGGCCGCAGATGCATAAGGGTGACCAGTGACTTCGTCCCACTGCATTCTCGTCCCACCAATTTTTGTCCCGAAAAGGTGACCTCGTCCCACTTGTCGGTGATCTCGTAAAATCGGAATTTTGGGACGAAGTCACTAGCATTCCGCATAAGACACTATGCGACACGGTGGTGGGATGAGATGGTGGGCGCGGACGCTTATATATATTATTATTGTGGGCCATTGCAGACACTCTATGGCGCATAAGATACATTATATATTATTATTGTGGGCGGTTGCGGCGCATATTCCCATAGCCGCAGGCACATAAGACACTGGGTGGTGGGATGGGCTGGTGGGTGCACCATGGGCTTATATATATACTGTATATTATTACTGTGGGGGGGGGGGGGCGCTTGCAGACGTATTCCGGTGCATGCGGCGCATACAACAATCCTCGTGAGTGCCCAATAAACATACGTGTGGAATGATAGTATGGGGTGGAATTTCGTGGTAAAAATATGAAACTGACTGTTTGTAAACATTTGTCCAAAAAAAATAGCCCAAGCTGAATTAAGTAGCTAGGAGGAATCTTCTAAGATGAATTACTGAGGCTTTGGGAGGACGTGTATTGGTTTGAGTCACCGAGCTTCTAATTTCTAAAAAAAAAAAATAATAACTTTGAAGTTTGAAAAAAAAGTTTGCTTTTTAAACAATATTTGTTCTAAATTCAATAAAATTGAATTGAATTCAATTAGATAAGTGGAAACCCGATATTTGTTAGACCTAAAGGTTTAAAGCTGCACTGAATCAAGCCCATTGTGACTGTATGATAAAAACGATGTAGGCTATATGTACCACGAACATAGGAAACTTAATTGATCATTATTTGACACTATTCAACGTACCAATATGAAATGTTCGTAGAAATAAATGTTATGCTGTGGTTAAATAGTTAATGTATTTATATTGTAGTGGTGAAGTCATCAATAACTAATGGATTAACCCATTCTCGGATCATAGATTGTTTTGTCAAAGTTCAAATAAATTTTGAATGAAAAAACGTACCGCAGTTATTTCATACGCATTGACAATTTCATAACGAAACGATACCGGAAGTAGGTCTTGCACACTCGTCTACCGGTAATTCCAACGAATTAATTAATAATAGTTACAAATTACAATGGAATTATGCCTAATTTGTTTTAATTACCAACAACAAAAATATCATTGTTGGTTTTCTTCCAATATAATAGAGATTTAGATATTTAAAAAAAATATCTCAAAATAAAAAGTTTAGAGTCGGCGGTTTAAAATAGGGTCGGTCGGGTTAGCGGAAACAAACGTATATATTTTTTAGGCCTAACATAATTTCTTATATTAATGTTCCATTGTGAGTGTAGGAAAACAAAAGTTAGTATTAGTATCTCAATAGTTTGTGTGTACCACAACATTATGAACACAAAACGTGACTGATGGGACAAACCAATGGGAAGTAAATTCTGGGTGAATATTTGAGGTGAAATAGTATGGAAAAGTATATAGCTTAATGATTGCCAGTAATGTTTCCATATTCAAATACAAATGAAGTAATAAGTAACCAATATATTGTCAGTTGGTTAAAAATCCACAATGCACAAAATCATCAGTTTTATGCCTGAAAAAAATGGTAGAGCTGTTCTTTATCATAACTTAGGATTGGTGGCAGTTAATGAGAAAATTAAAAAAGATTCATAAATTTGGGTATCTAACCATTCCACTGATTAATACAGTGATAAATTTAGAAGAATTCAAAATTTTCACAAAAATGCAACTTTCTGCTGGAAATGACCAAATGTCATAATTCACTCGGGGAGCTGGTCCTATTACCTATTGGTAAAATCATTGTTCGCTCCGCTCACTCGGTTTTTACCATAGCCGGCTCCCCTCGTGAATTATTGAGAGGCAATATACACAGCGCTGCACGCACGCCAAATCATCAGTTGAAAAGGAAAAACAAGGTTCGATTTACTATACATTATCGTAAACTGTATAGTGTATACTAGGTGGATCATAGCTACGTATCATAATAATTTACAGTTATTATAATGCATAATTTACAAACGGTGTTAGGCATAGGCCTATACAAAGATTGTGCCTTCAATGGGGAGGGGGTGGCTAGCCACCCTGTTCACCCCCCTAGATCCGCCACTGCTTTAAGGTTGGTTTCTGTCGAAATATTGGAAACAACATGCATGTTTCATGACAACTCATGCAGTACAGGATGCAATTTTATTAAAATAGTAATGTTTCAAATGAATCTTTTTATAGATTGACCGCATGATTGAACTTGTACAAATTTCACATAACGCTCCATAGTTTGAGCTTCAACTTCTTCTCTTTAGACATTTCATTGTCGCTTTCAATGTCCGATACCTTTCGTTTCTTTACACGCGGGTCGTCAGCGGAGTGGTGAGAAGAACGAAGCCAAGTTACCGCATACTGCTGTGGTTTCCAAGATGCCACAGGTGGGCCGTTCAGTTTTATAAACATGAGGTTAGAAACATTTTGGTTACGGAGTGTGGAATATGTTAAGTTCATCTAATCATCTGGCTGAAACCGCAGATGACACGGGAATGCAGTTGACGCATTGAAGGAGAGTACGCAAATTTTGAGGCGCTCGGCGACCGTTATTTTCAACATATGTCTGGAATGCTGCAATAACTGATGGCCTTTCTAACCGAAACCTATCACAAAGTGAACGAACTTCATTTACACCGAAGCCGCTGTTTTCATCAATTTTATGTGCCCAATGATCTGGATAGAGGACTTTAATTTCGTTCATGAGTTTATCATAAACGGATGTGTCGCGTTGCCCACACGAAGCCTTGGTTGTGAACAGTCGGTCTCTTAGAGATGCACAAAGTTCGTCTACAAGATCACTACGGTTTATTGTCACGAGTTTTGGATTTTGAATGAGAGGTATGGTTCCGAAGTTCCCCGATTTCACAGCATCGTTAGCATTTAAGCTTTTTGTTCCTGTGTTTTGTTTTAAAGCTTCAATAGCACGTATTGTACGTATCATACATTTATCGGCAGTAACTAAGTCCATTGTTCGGCTCTGTAACATGTCGGATAATTCAGATATAGTTCAAAAAGTAGATCGCACATGAAAGCCACATCAGTCAAAAATCCAGGATACTGCATGCGCTTCAGTAGTCCCTTAAACTGAGACGAAGTTTTGTTACTCCCATCGGATTTCTTTTTTAAATGGAGAAACAACGATTCATAACTTGTCCACATAGCCATAACAGTTCGGTAACTACTTGCCACCCACCTCGTACTTAGAAACGTGCCTATCTTCAAAATCTCGGACTCGAAGCTAACTAGCAATTTCTTTTAACTCCCTTTGGTTTTTAGGGGATTGGCTGTAGATCGTATGCACCTTTTCAATGAAGGTCTTGAAATGAAATATGCCACTAATTTTCGCGATCGCATCCCCTACTGCTAACTCTAAACGGTGATTTAAACAGTGCCATGTGATTATCTTCGGAATGTCGGCCTTTAAAAGTTCCATCACGCCACTGTTCTTACCGGTTAGAGCACTTGCCCCATCACTCATGAACGCGATTAAATGTTCTTTAACCCTTTACCCAACAAACCGGCCAAAACCGGCCAAATAAAGCTTCAACAGCCTAAAATATCTTCGGTCTGTCTCAATAGAACCATACAAATATGGATATCATTGGAACCGGCTCCTTGACCACATTGTGATAGTTACAGTTATGCCCTGTGCCAATGCATTCTCTTATATATGCGAGTCGACCATAGGTCGCCTCGCACATATAAGAGAATGAATTGGCCTAAAAAAAATCTTTTTTTTAACACTTTTTACCATTTTTTATACGCCCTTTTGAAAAAAAGGCCGTATTATAGTATTGGTCTGTCCGTCCGGGCGGGCGTCCGTCCGTCCGTTAACCTGTTGTCCGGATGATAACTTTAGTTAGAGTGAACCAAAATTAGTAAAATTTGGTATGTGGGTTTATTAGCCGAAAAGTAAGTTCAAGTTCGAATTTGGGTTCCGCCCGCCAATTTTCACCGGAGTTATGCCCCTTATTTAACATTTTTTGACTTAGAAAATCCTTGAAATTTGTTGTCCGGATGATAACTTTAGTATAGTTTATCGGAATGAATCCAAATTTGGTATATTACTTTCACCCACCAAAACACAGGTCAAGTTCGAACTTGGGTTCTGTCCGACCATTTTTGGCAGAGTTATGCCCCTTTTTCGACTCAGAAAATTCAGTTTTTCTTATGTTTTTTGGTTTCCGGATGATAACTCGATTTTGGAATGTTTATACGCAAAACCCGTTTTGTTCCTAATTGAGGTCAGTTGTGCCTCACGCGTCTTCCCATTTTGCTCAACTAGACACTCACTCCACTCCTTCGACGCGTGGACCCCCTGCGTTTTGCTCGGACCCAACTGTTGAATTTCCTTACAGATACGACAGCCCAATTTCCCTCCACCACAAAATATCCATGGATACGCCTCCTGTTTTCCTGCCCAGACTTCAGAGGACCATACGTCGGGCCAGGCACAGTTGTCGACAATGCCTGCTGAGGTTTATTTTGACTCAAATTGTCAGTGTCACTTGTACTAGCTATTAGGGTTAATGTCAGTTTTGCGTGAGGTGGCCGCGGTCACATCAGCAGCCGAGATTTCACAACAATCACTCTTCCTTTCATCAAAAATACTACCACTATAGGGGCTTCTAGTGTAATGTTATCTTTCGTCGGCGTGTTGCAAGACTTATAGTTTTGAAAAATGTAGAAATTTCCCTCTGTTTTGGTTCTTTTGAATCGCGAGACTGTCGAGACATGTTAGACATTTTGAATGTTTACAAAACAAATGCGCGCTTAACTTTGAACGACGTCACACGTTATTTATAACTTGCATTATACATATAGTATGGAGCGGGAAAAGCTTATACACTCCAAAACGACGTTTCTGTTTATGTTTTTATTATGATAACTAAAAATGTGAAGATATTTAAAGTAATTGAGGCTAAAAATGTGGGGGGAACAGCGTTCCCCTTCAGAAAAAAGTAGGGGAACGGTGTTCCCCCAGGAAAGCAACACTGCCCCTACCCCCTAGCGGAAACCCTGCATTATGTTGCAATTACAGGGCTTGATCCTTCCACTATGTGTTATAGCTAGTATTGCCCTAATCTGACTTCCATGGCAATATATTTGGAATTATGATTGCTCAATTTTTAAAGGTACTCAACCCGTAAAGAGGGTCCCCATCTCAACAGATTCCAACAACAACAATCCGATCAGAGGGTCCTATATTACTATTTCTTTGGCTTTGGGGGTAAAAAATATTTGATTCGAGTCGAGGAACCCATCAAACAAAGCTCAGAGTTATTAGATATTGATTTTTCAAATTTGTTATGTTCTCGAGATCAGTACTAATAACTGCCGTAATCTGCTCTGGATGTGTACTCCAAATCTATTCAAACAGACAAGGATGAATAACTCTAAAATCAAGTGGTAATTTTAACGCAATTTTGACTGAGTTCTGGGCCAGATAGTATTCCCGATAATGAAAAATAATAGATTTCTAAAATCGATATCTAACAAATCTGAGCTTTGATGGGTGACTTCCTCGACTCGAATCAAATATTTTTGACCCCCGAAGCCATTGAAATAGTAATTGAGAGGAGTTTTATCGGGTTGAGTACCTTTAAGTGCCAGTGCGTATTTTTGAGTTGGAAAATGGAAATTTTTCCCCTAAGACTGCAAGACCGTCAAGATAACACAATTTTTTTGTCTAAATTATTAAGTTAACAATATTGTATTCTTATGAATCATGAATTTGGGATTAATTATTCATTTATTATAGTGATATGTACCAATTATCGGATCGGGCCGAATGCCGATATATGGTATCGGCAAGATATCGGTATCGGCAAAAGTTAGTCTCCCGACCGATATCGTCAACCGATACATGTCGCGTCCTTTGTGAACATTGTGACACCAATACCAGGGTATCCGTTCTTTGCTGTTTATATACTTTGCAATTTAAAAGACAAATTCAAATTGATACGGAAATTTTCTGTTTCTTCAAAGCTTTTTTCACATACAAGACGTATCGGTATCTGTATCGGATCGGCAGATAATTTTTTTTAAAATATCGGCTATGGGCTTTTACCGATAACCCCTGTATCGTTACATCACTAATTTATTAGTATGATCTAGCAGATCTACAGCCTACTGGTAGACGTTTAGTATAGTAGAATGACATGTAAAAAATATGTCATGCCATATCAGTTGGTCCTACAAAAGTTACAAAATGATGGGCTTAAAGGGGTACTGTACGCCATTTTCATTAAATTTCCGGTGATAACAACGATCTAATATCGATAATATATAGAAACATAAATAATTTGAGTCGAAGATGTTTTTGTAAACGCTCAGGTTAATAGGCTATCTTAAAATTTAATAATTTAAAAGTTAATAATTTGATATAAATTGAATTTATGACTGGAGCCATAAAATGGCGTCAATTAAATTACGAATTCCCGTGTACATGACGTAATCAAATAAAAGTAATTGAGGGATACTGGATTTGTAAACCGATCGCACACACGATCGTTTGAACATTATGATGATACAAGGAGAAAACTCAAGCCACTCACTGACTAGTGATGATACAATAACTTAAATGAGTATATGTGACTAGTATGCATATAATATAACTTTTATTTGATTCATTTGGTTGAAAACTGTACAAAAATCACTCGACAACGACAATTTGTATTTTTGCATTCTGGTAAATTTGCCATCCGTAACACTACTTCGTACTCAACAGACTTTCAAATAATGGAAAAATTGTTACCGTATTCTCCGACTCGGAGACTATAGAAGCCAACAACAACATGTTGGGTACAGTATCCCTTTAAGCTGATATGTATCATGATATAACATGACATTTGGCATTTATTAGACCACTAAGTTCTTCATTGCTAATTTCAGGGTGTGATGGTTGGAATGGGACAAAAGGACAGCTATGTCGGAGATGAAGCCCAGAGCAAGAGAGGTATCCTCACCCTGAAATATCCAATCGAGCACGGAGTCGTCACCAACTGGGATGACATGGAGAAAATATGGCATCACACATTCTACAATGAATTGAGGGTCGCCCCAGAAGAGCACCCGGTATTGCTCACAGAAGCTCCACTCAACCCCAAAGCCAACAGGGAAAAGATGACCCAGATCATGTTCGAAACCTTCAACTCACCAGCTATGTATGTCGCCATCCAGGCTGTGTTGTCATTGTACGCTTCCGGTAGAACTACAGGAATAGTTTTGGACTCTGGTGATGGTGTCAGTCACACTGTGCCAATTTATGAGGGTTATGCTCTCCCTCACGCTATAATGAGGCTTGATTTAGCTGGCAGGGATCTTACTGATTATGCAATGAAAATTTTAACTGAACGAGGCTACTCATTTACAACAACAGCAGAGAGAGAGATCGTTCGAGATATCAAGGAGAAATTATGTTACGTTGCTATGGACTTTGAACAAGAAATGGCAACTGCAGTACAGAGTTCTGCTTTGGAGAAAAGCTATGAGCTACCTGATGGTCAAGTTATCACCATTGGCAATGAGAGATTCAGATGTCCGGAAGCCATGTTCCAGCCTTCCTTCTTGGGGATGGAAGCTTCGGGTATTCATGAAACGACATACAACTCCATCATGAAATGTGATGTTGATATTCGTAAGGATTTGTATGCAAACACTGTTCTCTCAGGTGGCTCAACGATGTTCCCAGGAATTGCTGATAGAATGCAGAAAGAAATTGTATCACTGGCACCAAGCACAATGAAAATTAAAATTATTGCTCCACCAGAAAGGAAATATTCCGTCTGGATCGGAGGCTCCATCTTGGCTTCTCTGTCGACCTTCCAGCAGATGTGGATCAGCAAACAGGAATATGACGAATCCGGTCCATCAATCGTCCACAGGAAGTGCTTCTAGATGCATCCAAAGTGACATTCATTCAACAAGAATTCTACGATCAAAATGAATATCTTCTAATTCTTCATTAGACAATATAGATAAATTCTGAAGTTAGTATCTAGAAGACATTTTTTGAAACAAAACTATTCATATAAGTGGCATTTAATATTGCTTTAATTGTTACCATAATCATTAAATGGTATTGATCAATTCAAATGAAGGTAATGTTATCTATATTTTACCCCTTGGCCCATGTATGACATTTAGATAAAGCGGTTTCCCCGCCTCATTCTTATTTCTATCATTCTTAGTTTTTTATAATTTTGTTTCTTTTCTTTTTTAATCTTCGACAAACACAATTTAAGGGTAAATTAAAATCATCTCATTTTTCAGTCTACATCATATTCATAATAACATGGTATGTCTATGTATTTGGGTGAATAATTGAAAACTGTACAATTTGGAAGATTGCATTACGCAAAGTTCAAATTCACAGAAAAAAACATTTCCGTGTCGAACCTGATGACTTACCATGAATTAGGGTTTGCTTCGGCACGCTGGAATTTTATTGCTATTGCCATGGCAACATGACTTAATCAAGCAAAGCAGTAAAATATGTCACTCCTGTTACTAACAAACAACAATCAGCTCACACCAATAGCAGTTAATTAGCAGTCATTTCATACGACTAAAATATATTTATTGTTATTACCTTTTGTTACTTCTTGGAAACAATTGAGCTTGAATAAGCTCATAGCGAATATGTTTAAAAGCATGGGTCAACTCACACATTTATTGCATAAAAGAACACAATTGATTACTCTGTAGGCCATGAACTTAAGAGTTCCAAGTTGATCATATTTGCATAAGTATCAACACTTTGTACCAATCTCAATATAATAATAACTGTTTTCTTTGGATGAGTATTTTTTTAACAAAATATAAATATGCACTGCATGGTAACAGGAGTGACATTAGGTAACAGGAATGACCCTCCTGGTTTTCACAATGTGGCCATATACAGTGAATTTTGGTACACAATAATGTTACGTCGCTCAAGAATCTTGCTTTTTATGTGATTATATTCTGCAAAACTCAAACCGCGTGTTTGGCAAGGTTAACACTCTGGCTGGCACTCGACTGGTGGGCATCAACAGATGGATACAACTGGACTCATAGGCTGATTCAGATAAAGAATATGTTTGGGTTTTCACAATTCACCCTGTAAAAATTGGTCTGTCTGTGGTTTATATTGAGAGCTAAGACTATTTATAAAAGTATGCAACTGTTTTGCTTGTTGGTGGGATAACTTGGAATAAATATCAAAATATTTTGCTGTAGCCACCAAGATCAGTCTCTGCATCTCTGATGTGACTCTTGTTGGAAATATAGTATAAAATCTTATTTTGAATCAAACCGGAATACCAAATCATTATTCATATCCATTTGACTCTTCAATACTAGTAGGTCACATGTGACTTTTCCCATTAAGATATAGCTACAGTAGAAGCTGTATAACACAAGACTACAATTTATGGTCTTTATTTTGAAGTTAGAACAGAACTGTGCTATCAATTTCTGATATTTTATATATGGAAAATTTAAAGAAGTTGACCATGGTCTGAATGGGGGGGGGGGGGGGGGGGGGGGGGCTTACAAAAATCAAACAACAAATATAATACATATATTACTTCATATTTTTAGTCGAGTTTTTTTTCCAAAACTCGACTTATAGTTTGATGGGGGACGGGCGGGCGGCCTGTTTTGCTTATAACTCAACCGTTTATTGACGGATTAAATTTTTTTTTGGTGTGTGAGTACATATCCATGCACGTAAGCTGCAGACAAAAAAATCGGGTTCGTCCGCACATTTATTACAGAGTTATGGCCCTTTGCCATTTTTCACTGATTTTAGGCTCGTTAGCGCAACAACTTCAACAAACGTTATCTGATTCGATTGAAATTTGGGATATAGGTGTCTCCCAAGTATATCTCGGATGAGTTCGAAAACCGGCCTGGTCTTATAAAATTTGATAGAGTTATGGCCCTTAATTAGTCATTTTTCATGAATTTTCAGGTCGTTAGCGCGATAACTTCAACAAACGTTATCCGATTTGATTGAAATTTGGTATATAGGTGTCTCCCAAGAATATCTCGGATGAGTTCGAAAACCGGCCTGGTCCGATAAAAATTGATAGAGTTATGGCCCTTAATTAGTCATTTTTCACGAATTTTCAGCTCGTTAGCGCGATAATTTAACAAACATCATCCTATTTGATTGAAATTTTGATAGATAGGTGTCTCCCAAGAATACATCGGACGAGATAGAAAACCGGCCCGGTCCGATAAAATTTGATAGAGTTATGGTCCTTAAGTAGTCATTTTGTACGAATTTTGAGCTCGTTAGCGCGATAACTTCAACAAACGTCATCCGATTCAACTAAAATTTGGTATATAAGTGTCTTCCAATAATATCCTGGACGAGTTCGAAAACCAGCCTGGCCCAATAAAATTTGATAGAGTTATGGCCCTTAATTAGTCATTTTTCGTGAATTTTTAGTTTGTTAGCGCGATAACTTCAACAAACGTCCTCCGATTTGTTTAAAATTTGGAATAGACGTACTTGCCAAGAATATTTCGGACGAGTTCGAAAACCAGCCTGGCCCGATAAAATTTGATAGAGTTATGGCCCTTAATTAGTCATTTTTCGATTTTACCTATTAATTAGTCTACCGATACTGATGCACACCAATTGGCGGTAGCCACCGAAAACGAGACACAGCATCACCTCTTGTTTTCAAATGGATTCTATTGAATTTCCTTCTTGTGATGAAAAGTGATGACTACTGACTTTGGTGACCTTCATTGACAAGAACTGGCTAATCAAAGTGTTGTTGGCAATAAATGTTCCTTGCACATATATGTTGCACCTGTTACTGTCACTCATGTTACCAAAAAAAGTAACATGATGATGAGTGACATATATGGCAGTTAATGACAAATTTCTAAAAAAATTCTAAAGATTTGAAAACTAAACACTTATGTTTTACATTAAAGGTACTCAACCCGTAAAGAGGGTCCCCATCTCAACAGATTCCAACAACAACAATCCGATCAGAGGGTCCTATATTACTATTTCTTTGGCTTTGGGGGTAAAAAATATTTGATTCGAGTCGAGGAACCCATCAAACAAAGCTCAGAGTTATTAGATATTGATTTTTCAAATTTGTTATGTTCTCGAGATCAGTACTAATAACTGCCGTAATCTGCTCTGGATGTGTACTCCAAATCTATTCAAACAGACAAGGATGAATAACTCTAAAATCAAGTGGTAATTTTAACGCAATTTTGACTGAGTTCTGGGCCAGATAGTATTCCCGATAATGAAAAATAATAGATTTCTAAAATCGATATCTAACAAATCTGAGCTTTGATGGGTGACTTCCTCGACTCGAATCAAATATTTTTGACCCCCGAAGCCATTGAAATAGTAATTGAGAGGAGTTTTATCGGGTTGAGTACCTTTAAAGGCTCATTCTAGAATATGAAAAACATATTCCTGATATATTGAAAATGATGAAAGAAATGATATTGCGGTAACAGGAGTGACTTACAATTAACCTACTCGCCTCATTTGTTCATTAATGCTCTCCGGTATGCATAAATGATATCAAATCACCACAATTTTGACTTCTGTTGGGATTACCTATTTGGTGACCTTCCCTCTGGTGACGGGTTCCTCGAGAAGGCTACTTTACACCCTCATATAATTCCTTGTTATACTCTTGGTAACAGGAGTGACACAGAAATTGGTAACAGGAGCAATGAGAATGAGATCTATATTTTTTAAGTTTAAATGAAGAAAGTCCATATTCCAGTTATAGTCGTTTTGTTCAAGTTTCATGGACTCAAAATAGGATTGAATATGTGAGATTTATCTGATCTCTTCGGGAAAAAAAATATAGTCTATACATTTCAATGTAGAAAAGTAACATTCAGAAATTCATGACATGGATTCATGTTGGCTCTGTAAAAATCCAACAGCTCAGACTTTGGTTCAGTTGTTTTGTCTGAATATCATCCTAATTATCATGGTACCTCGAAAAAAAATTTATTTGGTTTTCTCCTGTTGCACAAACTTCTGTAATTATAGGACCAATGGTTGTTACATCAAATTGTACACTTTTCAAATATTCACCCATTTCATTAAGAACATTATTGTAACTTCAGGTCACTTGTTAAAATTTTCAAATGATCTAAATTAAATGATTCTCAATAATTTGTGCAGATGCGGTGCTTTTGAGGCCAGTAGGTCAGGTGACTGCAAACAAACCATATTGTTATTTTGGTTTTGGCCCAATTCTCCACTTTGTGGGGGAGTGGGAATGTTAATCTAAAAACAACACATTCCCCACTAAATACGGGCTACAAAATCAAACAATGAGAATAATTTAAACCTATCTATGTGCTGTAAAATTTCCAACTAATGTTGTGTCATGCATGAAATTTTCAACTGTTTTGAACCCTGAATACACCTTTTAATTTATCTGTCTTCACATTTCCAGTTTAATAATAGTCCAGTTTCAACTGTTTTGAACCCTGAATACACCTTTTAATTTATCTGTCTTCACATTTCCAGTTTAATAATAGTCCAGTGCATTTATGGTGTCCCCCGGAACCAATTGCACGAAATTTTCTTTGCAGGAATAAGTACAGATACAGAAAAAGGGAAATTTATGAACTTTGTGAAATAATTTGGGTAATTTTGTCAAATCATC
The DNA here is from genome assembly GCA_032622095.1 of Siphonodentalium dalli. Lineage (NCBI taxonomy): Eukaryota > Metazoa > Mollusca > Scaphopoda > Gadilida > Siphonodentaliidae > Siphonodentalium > Siphonodentalium dalli. The sequence continues at coordinate 181,316,785 of CP136063.1, forward strand.
AATTTATGAATTTCCAGGGAGGTACATGTATATAAAGTCCTTTCAATTTCAGTGTACATTAAATTTTGGTAGATTCCAATTTCCTGATTACAGAACAGAAAACCTTTCCAGGATTCGTTAAGTATTTTTCAAGATATACTGTTAAATTTCTGGAGTTTATCAGATTTCGAAGCCTCAATAAGAACGGTTTACGTAGCGTTTTTCCGAAGACCCATAACTCCGAAGGTCAGATTCTCCGACGCCCCGATTCTCCGAAAGCCCATAACTCCGAAGTCCCGATTCTCCGAAATCCCATAACTCCGAAGACCCATAACTCCGAAAGCCCATAACTCCGAAGGTCTATAACTCCGAAGGGCCGATTCTCCGAAGATAATGTTTTATCGCTTATTAAATAGTGTACAGTCCAGTGGCGGAGTCAATTGGGCCCTAGGGAAGACCGCCCCCAAAAAACATGTCAAATGTCATGTAAACGTCCGGAAATCCCTCCTAGGCATTCAAATATTCACAGTGTTCCTGCCCAGGGGAGCCCCCTGACCAACGATTGGGGGCGACCCCTCCCATGCATGCGCTCCCCAAATTAGGCCTTCGTGATATGCTTTCGGCATATCATATGCATGATATATCCCCCACATAAATTATGCTAATTAATGTGCACCCCTAAATGGGAACACTGGTGTGCACCGGGTATATTATAACGAAACGCTGCAAGAATGTCAGAGTAGCCTAACATGCACAGGGGCGAACGGGGGCCAAAGGGGCAGAACTCGCCCCTGTACATTTTACTCTGGCATCTCATGGGCCAACGTAACGTTATAGTATCTGGTGTATAGTCAGTGGCGGACCAGGATTCCCATTTAGGTGGGGGCAGTAGAAAAGGTTTGAATATTTTGATGCCCCATGAACGATTTCCGGGCGTTTACATGACATTGGACATGTTTTGGTAGGGGCCCATATTGTCTGAAATAGCAAGTTGAGGTTTAATGGGGGCAGTATGAATTTTGGGACCCCTTGGTTTCGCCACTGGACTGTACACTATTTAGTAAACGATAAAACAAAATCTTCGGAGAATCGGACCTTCGGGGTTATGGGCCGTCGGGCCTTCGGAGTTATAGGTCTTCGGAGAATCGGCCCTTCGGAGTTATGGGCTATCGGATCTTCGGAGTTGTGGGCCATCGGAACTTCGGAGTTATGGGCCGTCGGAGAATCGGGTCTTCGGAGTTGTGGGCCGTCGGAGAATCGGGTCTTCGGAGTTGTGGGCCTTCGTAGTAATAGGTCTTCGGAAAATCGGTCTGACACCATAAGAACAGAATGAGCCAAATTCAATATTTTGCATATGCTGAAATAACGAAACTTGTCGTGGATGTTAATATTGACATGTAGATGGGAACGAGTCATTTTGTGGTCATTTGGCCAAAACACATGGCTGCCTGCAGCCATCTTTGATTATTCTCTTTGTATGACTAAATACTTGCAGGGGTGCCGGAAGAGAGGGGGCAGCTGACCCCCCTGCCATTGACCAAGGGGCGAGCGGGGCAGGACTTGCCCTTTTTCTGGAGACAGAAAATGCTTTTTGTGTGTTTAATCTCATGTTTTTATAGCAAAATGTGACTTTTTTGGTCCAAATACCACCAATTTCACAAGGAATATTAATTTTTTGTCAATTTTATCACAAAACGGCCATAAAAACCGACAAATACCTTTAAAATAGGGATTTTTGCCACAATGAATTTATGGTTATTTTCCCGAGTTTGCGGAGAAAATGCCCTTTTTTGCGGAAAAGTGCCCTTTTTGTAGGCTCTGCCCTCGACGCTTCCGGCGCCCCTGAATACTTGGGCACAAACCTACAGATCACGTCGCTCATCTGATCATCACCAAACATCAAATGGATTATCGGGGTGACTTCCAGATGGGAGCTATAAAAGTTTTCCGAAATTTTGTTGATAAAACGTGGCCATCTTGGAATTTATTCTCAGATCACTAGAAGAATGGGAGAAGAAATGGAAAATGAGCTTCAATCCAGCTAAATGTGAAGCAATGCATATAACCCATTCGCAGAATATTATCGATTCAGAATACTCACTCTGAGTCCATGGGATACAATTAAAGAAGGTGCAGAAGACAAAATATCTTGGAGTGACTATGACATCAAATCTGTCATGGAATCAGCATATAGATAATACAGCTGCCAAGGCTAACAGGACGCTGAATTTTCTGAAGAGAAATCTACAGATAAGCTCTCACCATCTGAAGGCGACTGCATATAAGTCTTTGGTAAGGCCATTAATGGAATATGTACCGACTGTATGGGACCCATATACAGACAAGAATGTAGATGCATTGGAGAAAGTTCAGCGACGCCCTGCTAGATATGCTCTCAACAGATACAGAAGAACATCCAGCGTATCAGACATGATAGATCAACTGAGATGGCACTCTTTACAGTCCAGGAGGCACCAGGCCAGATTATTCATGATGCACAAAATCCACCATCAACATGCTGCAGTCAAAATGGATGAATATGCTTTAAAAAACACGGGAATCCAGGCACACTAATGCGGCTGGCTATCTAATTCCACACTCTAATTACGACTACCACACATTTTCTTTCTTTCCCCGGACCATAAGAGAATGGGATGCTATACCAACTGAAATAGTCACCATCATTCCAGTCGATGAATTCAGGACCAGGATGATGAACCAACTAAATCCATGCTGGATGTCCCAGAAAACCCATTCGACCCAGTAAAGAATCCAATCAACTAATCATGACTTCCAAATTCAAATCAAATTCAAATCAAATCAATTATATTATTACAAACCCTAATCATGAAGAGAAATTATCGCCAGTCGTTGCCAAAATAATAATTAGTCATAATCATCAGCCTGTTGCGCATGATGGTGGACTGTAATCGGAAGAAGAAGAAGTAAAGTGTGACCTATAGATTTGAGCCAACGAATTTTTCCGAATTTTGTTAAAAAACATGGTCACCAGCGGCCATCTTCGATTTTACTCTTTTCGTGACTAAAATCCTTTGGCACACCCTACATGCCACATCCCTCATCCAAACTTCATATGGTTCTTTGGTGTTTTGGTGTGACCTCTTGGTGAAATCTATCCAATTCTTCCAAAATTTGTTTAAAAACATGGGCGCCTGGAGCCATCTTGGGTTTCACATTTGAATCCATCGGCACACCCTGCAGCCCACATTTAGTGGAGAAATGTTAGAAATGAAATGAATTTCGTTTACACAATACAATCCATTTATTGAAACTTTGACTTTCCTTCTTTATCATTCTATTGATTGCTCAGCATAAAATTATTAACGCCTCCCCAAGTTGAGCTACAGTGTCATTGATACTTTCATTTGTGTTAAAATTTGTTATCTTGTTTTTAGATCGGGTTACTGTCATTCAACTGTTTTGGGGTTGTAAGAATATATTGGAATATGCTAAAAGACATTTGTTGCAAAGAACAGACTGATATGATTTTTATACGCCTGTTTAAAAAAAAGAGACGAACTATATGATACTAATCTGTCTGTCCTTCCGTTCGTTTCCGATGATAATTTCAGTAAGTCTGGAATGAAATTTAATATGAGTTTACTAACCCAAAATAACTTTGTTAAGTCTGAATGGAATTAAATTTGATATGTGCGTTTACTATAATAGCCCAAAATACAGGTCAAGTTAAATTTTGGGTTCCGCCTGCCAATTTTTACAAGAGTTGTGGCCCTTTGCTAAACTCCGCCCGAACAAATTTGTTTGTCATTTTTTGGCGTTTAGCACCCAATCAACGGATTTGAAAGACTTTTGATATGTGAGTTCACAAGAGGAGTTTCTGAAACGAGTTCGCACGTAGGCCCGGCCATACAATTGTATACGCCCGTTTGAAGAAAAAAAGGTCCATATTATGTAATTAGTCTGTCCTCAACATTTTGGTTTCCGGATAATAACTTGAGTTTGGATTATTTGATCACAACTGAACTTGGTATTTGGCTCAGTCATACCAAACTACAGGTCAAGTTCGAATTTGGTTTCGTCCCGATTATCTTTGCCACAGTTATGGACTTTTTTTCGACTTGCAAAATTCAATTTTCACGTCAACATTTTGGTTTCCGGTTGATAACTGAGTTTGGATTATTTTATCACAACTAACCTTGATATGTGCATGGCTCAATCATACAACTGAAAATACAGGTCAAGTTCTAATTTGGGTTTGGTTCGATTATTTTTTCCGAAGTTGTGGGCCTTAAATTTTCGACATAGAAATTTTGCATATTCTTGCTCTATATATTGGACTCATATTTTGTATGTTAGTTTAAAAATTATTACCTCACAATACAGGTAAAATTCGAATTGGGGTTTGGTACATGACAGCCAATTTTCATTGATAGTAATTGAAAGATGAAAACTATTTACTTTGCAAGTGGGCGTATTAAGGAGGAGGTCAAGTGACCAATTTTGAATGGGCATTTCGATGCAAATCTCCGCAGCAAAAGTTACAGAGTTGCAAATATTTCTGAGTGTGACTTTATGCGGTATTGAAAACAATACACATTTATCTGGCGGGTCGGCTTGAAGTTTGTTCCATTAGAATGTTGATGTATTTATTGTTGAATTTGTTATTGATTTTTCAAAACTAGGCCAAGTGTTGTAATTCCAGAATTTTTTTCTTCAAAAATTGCCTATTTACCAACCCAGCCACCAGTTAAATGTTATGTCTGTTTAATGATATGGCTGCTTTAGTTCCCAGACAATTGCTTCTTATATAACTTTTGCTGGGGAGATTTTCATGGAAATTTCGATTCCAAATTGGTCACTTGACCTCCTACTTTTAAAGCCTCGCCCAGCGGTGTTCTTGTAGTCTTGTTACTAGAGTTACGACCCTCTTATTGTAATTTTTAGCGTTGCAATTTAAAGTTTAAGTTCTAAAACAAATATTGACCAATCTCAAACAGATATTAATTTAATTCAATTATTTTAGCATATTTAAAAAATTACCATCCCCAAGTTTGTATAGGTTGGGGGGTACCGCCGTCGGCCACTACTTGTTGGAATTACAACTGGCGTATTTTGCCACGCCCTAGGGGACATAATATTCAATGGAGTGTTCAATGGTTTTGTAATTCATGTTTGCCGTTCTAGAGTTATTCATCTTTGTTTATCTGACATGTTGATTTTCTTTTGTCAGTCCGAGCATATATCTCAACCACGGGTTGATGGATCTCAATGGAATTTTATAGGATCCGGGCCCACTCGCCCCAGGGCCAGCTCGCCCCAGGCCGTTTTTGGGGCGAGCTGGCCCACCTTTCAGGGGCGAGCTGGCCCGGGTATTACATTTGTATTAAAGTTGTAAATAAGTTAATATATATTAATATATTAATTTCTTAAGTTCAGATTATGATATATTTCAGAGTTATGTCCATCAATTTTGACATTTAGACTACTTTAGGCACGTTTGTTAGCAAAGATAATAGCCATGCAGTTTATCACACTAGTTGGTTTGAACGACGAACCGGCGAATTCATAAATAACAATAATGAACTGTTTTCACATTCTGGATATTAAAGTTTCTCTTATTCTCTGAGTTCATCTCACTATCTCTGGAGTTTGGGAAACCCTTAGAAGCCGTTATTATATCCCCATTCATATCCTATCAAAACAATAGAAGCAGGTTGTTTACACAGTAACCAATCGACTAATAATGATCTCGAATGTGTGTATATTTAATTCAACATTCCAAATTCAATGATACACATCTTGGGTATCAGTTGACCGATTTGGGTATCACTTTGTATGGTATCACTTAACTCGGGTATCACTTGACTGTAAGCCAGAGAAAGCAAGCAAAACGACCCCAAAACGACAACTTAAATAAGACATTATCCCTTGGGGCGAGCTGGCCCGGGGCGAGCTGGCTCGGGGCGAGCTGGCCCAGGTCGACTGGGGCGAGCTGGCCCTGGGGCGAGTGGGCCCGTTTCCATTTTATAGTAGCCTACAGTCTGGATCAAAATTAAATACAGGAAGTGACACACCTTGGTACCTCGACAAAAACAACATGTTCCCAGTTTATTCGACCGTATCAGTTAATAATACAATGTTTTGGAGCTTCCTCTTTCAAATGGTATATAACATTGAATATGTTGTATATAATGTGATCTAGTGATTCGAAAATTAAGTGGGCCTTTAATATATAGCATGGGTCAACGCTATAAACGTATCCAACACCCGCTATCAAAGATCCGTTGTTCCCCTTGGCGCCGCTCTCAGAGCTGAAATCGAACAGACCTGAAAGTCAAGATGGAGACGGATGGTTTACACTGACAACGCTTTTCACACAAGGAAAGCATTTTTGTGATGCCTTAGTTGGTATAGCCACAATGATGCGAATGTTCTTCTCCAACCATATGTGATGAAGAAGCTAAGGTGGCCAACCTTTCAACAAATTGACCGTTCTGCAAGCTTCAATTGGATATAGGCATCATTTATAAAAAGAAATGTACAACAACAACAAACCTCGAGGAAGACTCACGCAAACAGTCACAAAAGAGGTCTGTTTCCGCATGTATCTTATAATTATTGGACATGTTTACACAATCTCTTTCGAGTATATTGACTATATTTTCTCCCAAAAATGACTCAATACAATTTCTGTGTCTGACGCTGAATTAGAATTTTAAATTTATTTAGAACAGAAGTAAACACTACAGTACAGTACAGCCACTACAGGTCGAGGATAACCCAAACTCGATGTACTAAACGGTTAAACCTCGATTTGTGTAAAAAACCTTGATCGAGGTTCTTTGAGATCATGTGACCATTGGCTGAAATACTCACCCATGACATAAGGGGAAACACTCGAAACCAAAACCGATACTGATGGAAGTAATATAAATAGCAATAGGCAACCCCGAACAAGAACGATAACTCGCGTATTTCCGGAAGTCGGTAAATGATGACATCACAGGAAATCTCCAGAGTCTCGTGACTGAAGGTAATTGTAAACACCGCTATTTTAAGCAATTACGTGTCCTTTTCCAATAAAAATAGCACAATTCGGCAGCGGATAGAATATCCTTTGTTTACCAAACTAAAAAGCCGCGAAAATATTTGTGAAAAGATTTTTGTTGAAATCGTGAAAATACTCCGAATTTGAAACTTTCTGACCACCTCGATTAATATCGATTTCGCTTCATTGCTCACTGGTAAGTTAAAAAGTAAAACGTTAGCAATAAAAAGCCGTATTTCGATCGTCGCGCTGGTCCTGGGTTCAAAGGAAAAAATGTTTTTAATTGCCAGGGGAGATCACTCTATTTGTAGTATTACCAGCTAATGTAGTCACATGATTAAAACATGGCGGCCCCATGAACATATTAATGATCGTACGTAAACAAATGTATTTGAAGTGAATAGTAATGTATTCTGCTGACCATTTTGCCTTTATTTGAATGAAATTGGTTGATTGAGAAGATCTGATTTATCTAAGACACTTTATTGTGTATTATGCCATAATTAATGATATTACAACTTTAAATTTAACTTGTTTAAAAATAAAAAATCCAGTCAACAATTGAATTAGGCCCCCCCCCCCCCCCCCCCCCCCCCCCCCCCCGCTTCGGTATGCGGGATTCAGGGTGTTTTGAAGCCGTATGCAGGATTCATACCCCCAAGTTGACTGGTATTCGGGTTGAAGCAAAACATCTTGGGCACATGTTTGAATGGGGCCGTGACTACCCGCCCCTGAGACAACCCGCCCCCTTTCACTCAAGACAACCCGCCCCCTGACAACCCGCCCCCTAAAATCACTTAGCGGTAATTAGTGGCTAATTAGGACGTGTGACGGGATTATGAGATATTTGTTTAAAGAAACTTGCCAGGTTGTTCTTTATAGGTTTTTATTTGATGTAACAACATGGACAACAAAAAACGGAATGAAGTATATAGGCTAATATGAATATGAACGTGAACGAAGATTAAAAACAAAATTTAATAAGTTTAACAAACGAACAATGATTAATTTGGGGCTGCTGCTGGATGTCTGCCAGTGCATTGTGCTGGTCTCTTCTTTCTTCTCGCACCTCCAAATCGCAGTGAATGCAAGGAAACATGCTTGCAGAATGAAGATAACCCACACTCAAGAGATAATATACCCAGTTCCGTCAGCATCATTCAAAGGCTGTTTGTATACTCACCTCCAATCAAACATATAACATAGACACAATATACATGTAGAAATATGGAGATTTGTGAAGAGGATTAATTGGACAACAAGCAAAATGCTTTGACATAATTAATCATTAATGAATAAACACATGTTTTTTTGGTCAAAATCTTTAATAATATAGACATCAAAGAACATAATCACTATTAACAATTTCCAGACAACCCATCCTTATTTATCGGGACAACCCGCCCTGAAAATAGCAGAGGGGCGGGTTGTCTCGGGGCATGTAGTCCTGTTCCCGTTTGAATGATGGCGCAAAATAATATTTTGTGCTGATACTAGTCGATCTGTACGAATGAGTGGTTAGAATAGCTTCTTGGGCATATTTTACCACCATGCCATCATAAAGTATCATTAGTCGTATCATAATGGCCTCATAATGCCCATAACATGATATTTTGTTGCGAACGGGTGGGTACTGGTTTGTTTATCCACTTAACCAGTTATTTCAAACCATACTTTATCATGTTGCAATGTTTACATAAAACAATGCCTCCAACATTAATTGAGATATAGTTATGTCATACACTTGAAAATAGTTTGGCTCATGAACTTTGTGAAGGTTGACACTCATATTTTGTCCATTTTCTAAGAATTAATTGAAAAAAAATAATATATCAGCTCTCATATCGATACACCAATGGCTGACAATGAAACCTATATACAGTTTTGCTGCAGGTTAGGTAGTATTTTGCGTGAATAGCTCCATAATGTTGAAAAAAAATATCTTTTTAAAAATTTTGGTAGGGGGTATAGTTTGGTTATCAAGAAATATTTCCACGTATTTGACACAAAAGTCGAATTTTTTTTTATCAAAATGTATTCAATAGTGTCTGATAATAGAAATAACACACAGAAATACCAAAAGTTTTTATAGTATATTGTCAACAATGACATACTTGAAAAAAAGAAAAAAGATAATCATCTTTTTGATGGGGGTATACTTGGATTTTGATCAAAATTTTCTATTTTTATGAAGGAAAAGTTCCTATTTCTGCATTGATTATGTAGATTGATCGTTCCCGGTGAGAACAACATATAGGTTTCCCATAAAACTTTGCCGTTATGCTGTGTTGTCAGAATTTTGCCATTCCTCAAAAACTGCGAATTGTCGACCCCCCTGACCCCAGTCCAATTATTTGAAAAAAAACGTCATTTTTTTCAAACACTGCCATTACTACTGACTTTGTTTCATATTCCTAACACCCTAAAGCTGCTGTAACTGCATCTGAATATCTGGAAAAGGGTTTTGAAAAAAATCGTTGCCTATTGCTAATATAAATTATAATGTGGATGGAGTGGCCGAGTGGATACTAGTAGCGTACCGGTACTGGACTCTCGTGCTAAAGGTCCGGGGAACGATTCCCAGTCGGGTATTCTGACAAAAATCCAAACTTGGTCAGATTACCACGTTCATGACGTTGTATGACTGAAAAGTCTCATTCGTGATCACACAATATTTATCCGAATACAAAACTGACTTCCCATCACAGCGACATCATGTTCAGGTATGTTGTCGTGAGTGCGGTACGCTGTCGGATCGGGAGCCGACATAAATGGCTGACCCGTGTACATGGGTGACTATGTGCACGTTAAAGAACCCGGCTGTAGGTTAGAGTAGCGCACCGAAGCACCGAACACAGTCGAGACCTGGACCCTAGGCTGTCTGAAATACCCGAAATGGGAGTTGACAGGTAATTCTAGATAGATAGATAGATAGATAAGAGTATATTTCATCTTACACTATGGCTATGCATGTGAGTCCATGTTACTGATCGCATGATCTCGAAGAACCTCAAATTGCTCAATCGGGGTTTTGTACTTAACCCTTTGAACCCTGACGCCCTACCACGACCGACACCCTGACCCTGGGCTCCTCGTGGGATTTTCCTTTAAATTTTATAGTGTCTTGTTGGATGATGTTGGCCCCCCCCCCCCCCATTGATCACTGATCATTATAAAATCGAAAGACTTTGCCACGCGGCAGCGTCTTGGTAACGGTTGCTAGGCAACTACCCCGAATTGACTGGAAAAGGCAATTATAGCATGGTATGTCATAACTCAATGCCAGTGATTGTGTTTTTGATGACGATAATACCCTAATGTGAAATTTGAGTTATATCCGACAAGAATTTAAGAGAGATCGAATGAAATTAATTATTTAAGGTAGCAACGGTTGTTAATCAAGTACCACAAATGAACGGATGACACCACTGCACTAACCATTAAGTGGTAGTGTTCCCTTAATTTATACAATATCTAGTCGCATAATGCTGTATATGTTCAATGGTGGCACCTGTTTGAAACTGTGGATACATATGTATGTTATGCATGGACCATTCTATGATCATTAAAATATTTAGGACACTTTGCCACCCAATCTCTCCTTAGCAACGGTTACCAGACAACTACCCGGCATTAGCAAGAAACTGCAATTATGATGCAGCTACTAGTATATGTCCTATATATAACACCACATTTCGCTTAACCCTTTACCCAACAAACCGGCCAAAACCGGCCAAATAAAGCTTCAACAGCCTAAAATATCTTCGGTCTGTCTCAATAACACCATACAAATATGGATATCATTGGAACCGGTTCATTGACCACATTGTGATGGTTACAGTTATGCCCTGTGCCAATGCATTCTCTTATATATGCGAGTCGACCATAGGTCGCCTCGCATATATAAGAGAATGCATTGGCCTAAAAAAAAAAAAAATTTAACACTTTTTACCATTTTTTCTTACATTCTTTAACAATTTTCTAATATTTAATGTGTTAAGCCAATGCATTCTCTTATATATGCGAGGCGACCTATGGTCGACTCGCATATATAAGAGAATGCATTGGCACAGGGCCCTTCTGTTGGGTAAAGGGTTAAAACGCATGTTTTTGTCATTTACAACCTACATGTATGTTCTGCGCATGCGCATATATTCCTACCCGATACTATAGCGGGTAGACATTCCATATACACACCCTGACCACCGCCGATGTCTATGGGGCCATTTAAACATATATTAGTGGGTATGTCGTGCATAAGTACGCTATAAACCATTTATTTCGCATTTCGCCTCTCTGCGCATGCGCCAAGAAATCAACTTGATATGCGATCGAGGCCCTTCACCATATAAATATAATTTGAACAGGCTTTTTATATTTGATATATATAACTAGAGTTTAGACGTCGATTTGTTATTGAATCGCATAGCTATAAACTATAAACAGGTGGCGGTCGTTATAATGGCCGGTTCACCGGCCGGTATACCGGCCGCTAGGGTATATGGAGGTTCACGCAGCGGCCGGTCTTCCGGCCGCTGGGGTTCAAAGGGTTAATTTGAGGTTTAATAACTCGATTACGGGATTTCCCTGACCTGGTAAATTACTAAATATCAATTTATCATTCATTCATTCATATGGTGCACTCAATGATTCACATGGCCATCTCGAAAGTCCTCGGCCGATCGGACAGCATACTGCACCCATGACTACATACCTGGACAATTGTAATGGGGGGGGGGGGTGGGCCCGGGGGATTTGGTATCTGACTGAGTTCTGATTTCTGTCAGAATACCCTGACCAGGTTGCAATTAATCCCCGGTCCACTAGCATGGCATTTCTTTAGAACTGCATGAAATTCTATATTGGCTTCTACGGGAAAAGCCCTGCATGACTGCAGAGTGATAGTCTGAGACTGAGGTGCCAGAAATTTATCAGACCTGTCAGTCTGTTTGTGTAAAGAAGGCAATCTCACATGACTTCCCTGTCGAGTAAATTTTGTTAGAATGTACTGCCATCCTCCAACCAAGCCCACCCACCCTGCCAGGTTTAGGCCATGCATACAGTTCCATGATAAATTAGTTCAACAAGGGAGGATGATTGTGCTGAGAGTCCTACAAACAATACAAAAATTCAGTGTTTGTGGGGCTACTCGTTAAAACAAGGCAGAAGCAGGCACTTTTTGACTGATTTATAGACATTTGTGAGACCTTGAAGGAATGCCTGTCTGTAAAATACTTCTGCATCAAAGAACTACTAGTACATGTATATGAGAAATGGCCCCATTCACAAAAATTATCAATTGAAGTACTTATGAAAATCTACAATTCTCCAAAAGTTAGGTATATTTCCATTGACTCTGTTATTTGCTTTTTAAATAATATGAAATAAATTATCAGGTTCTCTATCGTCTTTTTATGCTAACTAAATGCAAATGCTACTAAAAGACAACGACAAAGAAGGACTGAAATGCCTTCAGCAAATACCTGGACATACATGTATACTTCTGTAGTGTAGTACTAGTTACTCTTCTGAATTTGGCAATGTACGAGTATCTGAACCATCACCCGGTTGGTCTAGCTGATAAAGCTAATGAGTTGATACCTGATATGTCCACTGACCACATATTTTGGCGCTTACATTCTCATTCATACAGCTAATAATTCTCTTCCTGCTTGTGTGACAGCTGAAATTCCACTTACCGTTAGATTTTATCAAACCTTGTGGAGGATGCAATAACTTATCCAAACCTTCTGATGTTTTCACTTTTCAGCGCTCAGACATTGAGAAAGTTCTTGGTGAACCAGACATAATGGACCTTTCCACAGCTGTCAATCAAATTATTATTAGCGGATATTTTCGACCAATCAGCGACTGATCCGGCCAATGGCTGCATTGAAAATTCTTCTTTCTTCACCCTAATTTTGATATCCATGCATACTAGTCCAGGGGATATTGGTCGACCTCTGCACCCCCCCAGGACTCAACTTCACTCCACTAATTTTCTTTCTTAATGTCTCCTCTAATTTTTTTCGGTTGTTAACAAGAAAAAAAAGTGGCCACAGAGACTCCAGACAAGATGGCGTCCATCATGGCGGCCATTTTTTTAATATGCACCAGATCTCTTTGATCGCCGTTATAGTGAAGATGATATCACATGCGGTCTTGTTTTCCGCCCGATTCATTATGCTAATATACAAACCCTTACAAATTAGCCAAAAATCCGACACCTGAATCCAATATGGCGGCCAAGATGGCCGCCAAAATGTGAAAATATGCAATTTTTCTGACATGTTACCATCTTTCGTTTGTCTCTGTGGGAAAATATTGGCATCTTGGCATGATGTTATACATTTATCGTATAAAAGAGTCATTGGCGAACACATGGGGACCATAATATACATTCATTGTGGGATATTTTTGTCCGATATCACGTTTTCCCAAATGCCGGTACAATAGGTCAAAGCCGAATCTACGTTAATAACGCGATGTAATGTTTCGAATCAATGAATGTTATTGCTATCATAACAACACCCATGCATATATATGTGCAGGAGATACTCGAGCTAGGATATGTTTTAGATTCAGACATGATCTCATGTGTGGCTTTGCTTTCCTTGTATGCTAAGATTGTATGTTCCCATCCATTCTCCACTAAGGGCCCATATGGAGCCGTTCTTAATCAACTGGACCAGGCGTGTGCCATTGGCTACTACTGTATAAGCCCCACCAAGACTGGGGTGTAGTCTTAAACGCGATACCGTTGATAGTTGGTTGATATGTCATACTCACGCTGGGTGGTATGGTTCAAGAAAGTACAAATGCCATCAACAAAAGGGTGAAATGTTCAACGCGAAGAACATCCAGAGGAATGTTACGTTGAAACATCACCATTGCGACCATTTTCCTGCATGAGACATTAACTAATATATTCTAAAGTTATATATATAAAGCTATATGATCATAAAGGTCGCGTTCCCCAACGTCCACAGCCATTGCCATCGTGGCTATAAATTGTTTTTTAAATACATAGTGAAATAAATGCACCACAGTTACTGACATTTTCTTGAATAATACCGCCCACATACTGACACTAACCCTGAGAGAGGATAACAAAAACGCATACATTCATGCTATAAAGACATCATCCTTTAGTCCATTCGGCTGTTTTGAGGGAGGCTAGCATGGTATTATCCGGACAAAATTGTACGTCTTGTCAAGTTGAATCAGAACGGCTTCGAAACTGATGTGGAAATACAATCTTACCACACACACACACAAAACAGACACGCATGACATTCTATATCTTAAACAGTATGCACCATGTGTAGGGGTGGTGTATGCCGTGGCCCATTTCATTCCCACTATCATGGCGCATGTCCACAAACTAGCACCGTGAGTATTGTTCTTCTCTGCTGGGAGATATTCGACGAGACAACTGCGGGACGTCACACAGTTTGCTTTGGATCATGGTCAAGAAGTGTGGGCAGTCGGTACACTATCACGGGGGGAGAACTGCGACGTGAGGATCGGTGGCATTCCGATAAAGAGACGGTGGAATTCCGATAAAGAGAAGGTGGAAATCCGATAAACGAGACGGTTCGCTTTCGGCGACAAACGAGATTTTCTTCGTGTTTGGGCATTCAAACGGAATTGCCGTGACAAATCAGGTTTCATATCATCATATCGTTATTTAAGTTACTAATATCCATCAAAATCTAGACAATACAATGACTAAAACCAAGAGAATAGCCATTTAAAAGTCACGCGACGGTTCGTTTTCCGATAAAAGACACGCGACGGTTCGTTTTTTATCGGAAAACGAACCGTCGCGTGACTTTTAAATGGCGATTCTATTGGTTTTACTCACTGTAGCGTCCAGATTTTGATGGATATTAGTAACTAAAATAACGATATGATGATATGAAACCTGATTTGTCACGGCAATTCCGTTTGAATGCCCAAACACGAAGAAAATCTCGTTTGTCGCCGAAAACGAACCGTCTCGTTTATCGGATTTCCACCGTCTCTTTATCGGAATGCCACCGTCTCTTTATCGGAATGCCACCGATCCTCACGTCGCAGTTCTCCCCCCGTGACTATGGTCTTCTCCTTAGCAGATAGACATCTGCCGAAGGGAATGAGACAGCTAGCAACCTTTGAAACACTGTCAAAGTTGTCCACGTATACCAATGCGTTCGCTGAGTTTGTGAGTTGACGAACCATATATTGAGAAGTGAATAGCTAACTGGTTCATTAGGTGTACATGTCGTTATCCCCATGGGGTATGAGACACATACATGTACATAGAGATGACCTTCTGTAAGCTTGTCTACTCATCTACCATATGCCTTCCTAGTTCAAGATGACGCACAAATCCCATATTTATCAAATATTTAAAATCGTATAAAGCTAGACACCGGAAAATGAATAGTTTGAAACGTTATGATTAGAGGGACCCTTCTCCCAGGAAGTGGTGAATACTTTGTCGGTGTGAGCGACCTAGATTTATCAGACAAAGAAATGGAAGCTGGTCCAGATAATTATGGACGTGACGTGGCAAATCATAATCTTTTATCAGGTAATTGTTCTGATATGACTAGTTGGCGCACCTACTCTTACAGCCATTATCGGCGCTAAGTGGAGAATGGATTTCGAAATGCCACATCGCGATATTAATTGTGGGTTTTCATCTTTCCAGAAGGATACGAGCTATGTTATGCGTTTTGATACATTTAAGTTGAACTAGTAGATTGTTTATGTACAGTTTCGTCCATACATACCGATATTATGACAAAAAGTTGAAATTAGTATGTGAAAATATCGATTTATTTTCAATTTCTAGCCGCCAATTTAGCAGCGATGTTGACTGTGAGTATCAATTGCCAAACCATAATGAATACTTCTTGTCACTATTCCATATCAACATGTAATGGTGGGTAGAAATTAGAGCTGAAACGGTTGACCCATTCTTCTAACCGGTTAACTATCGGGGTTAACCGGATTTCAACCGGTTAACCGCTAAATTTCTAGCGGACTTCTCTCACACTAATTATGCATTCTGAACTCCTCGACCTGTGACCTCTGAAACGGTGACGGAATCTGACGAGGTTTGCCGAATGACTAATTATGTCGACATTATGCCATGCTCCAGGGACAAACCTAGGTGAGAAGTAGTAGCTGAAATAAAGACCTTATTCACGGCATTTAACGATATTCAAAAACACGCATTCATTGTTCTTTTGCTGGCTCTCGTGAGTCGTGATGGGGAATGAGCAAGTGAAATTTGTGAATGGCAGGGGAGATCGCTTATTTGCCGTGATCAGCATATGTTTGGGCATTTGCAAAACGAGTAAAATAGTATGGGTATTGGTAAAACAAGTAACAAAACTATATATTAAAGATATGTAATATATCATTATCATCATTGGTATATCCTCCAATGCATTATATATAAAGACAAGAAAGTAATAACTAGAGAACAAAAAGGAAGGTCAGTTAGGTCAGACTCGCAGTCCTATTCAGTATTCGAGCTATTCGTCGGTATCATGATAGCGGACACTAGTGTTGGGAGGTTATATAATTTACGTTTCGGTTTCGGTTTTAGTATGCAATCACTTAACATTATAGCAATTACTGCCAAATTGAGTGTTAATTAGTCCCACAGGCAAACCAGTTACAGAGTAGCATGGAGCATCAATTAAATTTCCTTGATAAAAGGGAAGATTATTGAAGAAGTTTTGGGTTGCTTCAACTACGATGTCTGTTTGGTCACTCAATTGAATTGATCATATTAAATCACAACAGGGAGGAAGAACGGGAAGAGTGAAGACATTGTGCAGCTGATCTCAATCTTCAAACTTTGTCGACTTACATAGTTTTTATAAACCCCACCGTAAAACAGTTTTATATATAGTATGTCGTGGTGTGATTCCAATTTGAATCCATGTTGCTTCGTGCAGTATTAACTATTAAGTTACGAAAGCACGCATTGCCACACAACGCCACTTTTACGTTGTCATTTCCTTGTGTGCATTCAGACTTGATACACAGTGACTGCACACGTGCTTTTGTCGGAAGAAAACTTCAAAGGGTCGGAATTGATTGAAGGTCGCCGACACTTCCAGACAGTTCGAGAATTGCTACTAAGTATCTGATATTACCGTGTGTACCAATTAAGGATAGGATAGTTTATTTACAATACACACGAATGACACAGTGGCCGTAATACATAATAAATTATAACAGTGTATTGTCGGGGGTAGCTTAGCCCTATCGGGCTGTCTTCCTGCTACCCCCTAAAACAAGTATAACTATACGTAATAGCATAGATGCTTGTATTTAAGATCCACGCACTTGTACAGACTATAGTCATATATAAAACTTTTTAGAATCTAGTACTTAGGGCATATCACAAATGAGTATTGTCGTGGTTGTGAGCCAATCCAGACGATTTATCAGATCGAAGATGTACTATCTTTCCATAGGAATTTTTTGAACTGTTCAAATTATCTAAAACATATTAACAGTTTCAGTTCCAGTTCCATGGGTATATATTAAGAACAAAATATTTTGTTTTCTGTTGCTACAACGCATTGCACTCATTGCACTCTACTATCGGTGACACGGGATTTAGTATTAGTTTTGCATCATTTAACCTAATATTTTGAGGATTATTCACGTTCACATTCAACTGACAACGGGATGCGGTTACGTCCGGTTCATTTTTTTCTAACCGGTTACATCGCTAACCGGATGCTAACCGGTTAACTGTCTAACCATTTCAGCTCTAGTAGAAATCACGAATCAATAACGCCCATCGTAAGAAAGTAAAGGAATGTAGGCTTGTTTTCAAATTTCTGTCGCCATTTTGGCCACCATCTTCGATTTGGAAAACCATTTCTTTCATGAGATGTAAGGTAATTACTTCACCTCAGTATTTCCAACTCAACTGTAAGCATGGGTGGAGTTGTCTCGACAATAATGCCCAACTAGAATGCACTCAGAGAGATGCCAACGTGCGCAAAAATGTAATAAACAATAATTTAAAAAATAATTTCACTGTATTTTACTTAATTTATTTTATTTTATTTAATGTTAGCAAAAAAAGACAATTACCATTTCTCATTTCATCACAGATAAAAGGCAAATTACTATATTAATCATTTAAGTAATTAAAACCAATTCCATGTTGCCGAAAGGATGAGACTTTAATATCGATTACATTTTTTTCAGCGGCATATTTTCATTTTCCGATAGTCAAAGTTGACCAAAGGAGCAATTATAAGAAATAATTAGTACTATTTTTGTAAATATTGATAGCAGCCAATATGCAACAATAAATATCAATAATTAATCAATAATTAATAAATAACGATCATTTTATGTAATAATAATTAACAAATGCGTTTTGTTTTGTGTTACGTCATTCGTCGTATTTGACCCGGAACTCTGCTGAAGGTTAGGCTATTCAGCCTATTGCGTCGAATTACGAAATCGCGTTTTGAATGTCTCTCTTTTCCCGCACGATAAAAAGAGGTCTTCGTACGAACCAAAAATGATAAAACTTCCCAATTATAAGTGAAAATACCCAAATGAAGGAGTCTATGTAGGTCCCGAAGGAGTCTATAGACTCTTTGATGTAGATTTCTGATGGAGAAAATGTAGGTCGATCTATTTTTGTCATAACTCTGACGAATTTTGACTGGGAGAAAAAATCGAAATCGAGGCCAACTACGAGCATGCCAGTTTTAAATATAGAAACAGGGAATCCTGACAAATGGCGATATCGGCGACAAACAAATAATCGAAAACAACACATAAAATAAACATAGCAAAAACGCGGCACAGTAAAAATGTCAGAACGCCACGAGGTTTTACGTCGTTTTTGGTGACGTCATGGAGTGTGACACCAAGCTACCAAGCTACGAATCTGTCTGATCGCCATACTGTTGCGCGAGCGCACGTAATGATGATTATGATGTGAATATGAGGCAATTTCAGTGATTTTTCAAAATCTGTCCGCCATTGTGGGCGCCATTTTGGATTTGGGGGACTTTTATTAGGATATGGTACAAGGAATGTTCTTTGCCTAAGTGTTCCCAACTCACATTAGTAAGCAGGTGTGGAGTGTGCTCACTGATGTTAAAATTGGTGATTTTCGGCGATTTTTTATTTCTGGTGGCCATTTTGGCCGCCATCTTGGATTTGGGCGAATATTCCTCAACTCAGGTATAAGAGGAATCCTAGCTCGAGTATCTCCTGCACATATTTATGCATGGGTGTTGTTATGATAGCTATAACATTCATTGATTCGAAACATTACATGGCGTTATTAGTGTGGATTCGGCTTTGACCTATTATACAGGCATTTGGGAAAACGTGATATCGGACAAAAATATCCCACAATGAATGTATATTATGGTCCCCATGTGTTCACCAATGACTCTTCTATAAATGTATAACATCACGCCAAGATGCCAATATTTTCCCACAGAGACAAACGAAAGGTGGTAACGGGTCAGAAAAATAGCATATTTTCACATTTCGGTGGCCATCTTGGCCGCCATATTGGATTCTGGTGTCGGATTTTTGGCTAATTTGTAAGGGTTGTATATTAGCATAACGAATCGAGCGGAAAAGAAGACTACATGTGATAATATCTTTACTATAACGGCGATCAAAGAGACCTGGTGTATATAAAAAAAATGGCCACCACAATGGACGCCATCTTGTCTGGAGTCTCTGCGGCCACTTTTTTTTTCTTGTTAACAACTGAAAAAAATTAGAGGAGACATTAAGAAAGAAAATTAGTGGGGTGAAGTTGAGTCCTGGGGGGGGGGGGGGGGGGGTGCAGAGGTCGACCAATATCTCCTGGACTATACATTCAGTGTTAAATTGACTATATTCAAACAACTTTTTTGTTGTCAAATCACAATATACTGAGATTTATATTTGCGGCATGATGTTATAAATTTATCTGTGATTATAACAAAGTTTTTCATTTAGCATGACGCTTGTCATAATTTTCACATTTAATGGCAAAACCAATGTGTGTTCTCTGGTTTAGATATATTAAGAGTTCAGGAATCCGTCTGTCTGTTCTGGTCTTTGCGATTTTTCTTCCAGAGCCCTTGACCGATTTCAATCAATTTTGGTTTGGTGCCTCGGGGTACCCCGGCAGAAGTTATAACAGTCTTATTTTTTAAATTAAATTTTTTAAACAAATTAATTTTTAAAAAAACATTTCAGAATTTAAATTTTTTTAGCAAGAAGTTTCAATCTATTAGATTGAAACTTCTTGCTAAAAAATTTAAAAAATCTAAAAAGAAAATTTAAAATTTATATAATTTTTTTTTTTTAATTTAAATTAAAACAAAAAATTAATTAAAACAAAAGTTATAAAGTTTCAATCTAAAAATCTATATTTTTTCAAATTTAAAAAACAGCAGATCAGAGATCAATCTAAAAAAAAAAATAATAATAATTTAAATTAAAAAAAAAAATTAAACTATTTAAAATATCAAAATTTGCACGAATCATATACATGAGTCTGTTTCAGCCAGTTAACATAAGGGCAAGTGTTGATGTGTCTGAAGTCGATCTCGGGTAGCAGACAATATTTATGTGGTAGGAAAGCTCCATTCCTGCAGGGTCTCTTAACTTCATCACCTGACTTTACTAGTAATTAAATTATTGAACCGCTGCCAGTTGGCTTACTTGTGTTAATATTAGTAGTGTTGTCAGTGATTTTGGAATTTTTTTCTCCAAAACATGCATGTGCGTGTACATAAATTATTATATGTTAGTTACTATCTATACAGTGATGATGTAAGTGAACAATCCATTAAATACTGCAGAATTATAGGACAATTCTCCTGATTTAGTCGAGAATGTATCTTATAATACAATCAATTGGAAATATCTCAGACTAAATCATGAAAAAGTACCTTAAATATTCCACATATTTAGGGTATAAATGCATTTCTCTGAAATATGTGTGTATTCTACCATAATTTAAACAGAAAGGTGCAAGTATGCTAACAGATGATAACAACCAAAATTAAGTCTCATATTTGAAAATTACCCTTGTACTATTATTGCGCCCCCATACTTTTTATTTATTTTTAAGGGAATTTCCCCTCTACTATTATTCCACGCCTAAATATTATTTGGATCCAGAGAGTATGGTCGACATTTACACAATACCAGTAATACAAACAAAAATTGAGGCCGAAGTATGACTTAATTCAGCGACAATCAACTTCATGTTTTCACATGCCAATAATGCAGAAAACATGCAGCTTGTAATTAGCATTTCAGCAACACTTCAACACAATGTGTTCTGGGAGGAAAAGTGGGGAATTTCCAAGCAATTTTCCATCACTTGTTCCATATAGTTTTATAATCATAGTGTAATGAACAAACAGTCAGAACTTTGAGGTTTGTTTTGACTGAGTACTCAGATAGTAACAAAATTCACTTGAAAAAGGAGGTGTATATCGTAATTACACATCAACCAGGAATGGTAACTCTGAAACCTACGAAATTGAAGGTTCAGCAACCTCAGTTTCTGTATAATAGTTGATAAATCATAGGAATTATAATATACTGTTACCCGTTATCTAAAATATATGTGATCAGAAAGTTATGACATTGTCAGTTTAATATTATTGCATAGGGAGCTACATGTAATAAGAACCTTTTACGGCAGTTTCAGGAAACTTTTCTCTCAGACCTTAATTAATATCTTTTAATTTTTTCTTTAAGTTTTTCACAGTCTCCATATAGGCGGAACTGGTGGCTATTTGCTACCGTGGCTACAGTGTATTCTTTCTGGTAAGATTCTTGTTCTGAATGAGAATTCCATCGTTAAAGTTTGTTCAGTATGCTACTGTCTTGTTCGCATGTCTTTTTGCGCTGTTGTAAAGATGCCCATTCTGCTACCAGCTCTTCTCCTGACAATTTGAAATAAAGTTAAACGGGTTTAAACTTTATGATGGTGAAGTGCAATGGCAGAGTTTAAAAACTATCATTGTGTTGAATGTTTTTATTGCTTGCTTGTTTTATTTGTTCAATGGTTCCTTATTTACATGTTATATAGTAATGTGTTTATTCAATAACATTTCATTGTTTACTCCTATGAGATCAAAATGGTTGGAAACTCAAAATTGCAATTTAATTATATTTTCTTTTATTTTGATATCATCTGAACACATAAATACGCAATCAAGCACATACACAATCAAACACATTACCGCACATATAATCTATAATTTATATATTATATAAATAAATTAGGTCCATTGGGATCCAGCCCAATATTTATTTTACATTTAGTACTGGTGGATTGATACTGACATGAGACACTGATATCATCGGGGATAACATGAAAAATCAACCTAGGTCCATTTATTTCCATCATGGTCCCCTTGTAGTCAGACGTAATAAAAAAGTAATTGATTACATTTTTCTAAAGTAATTGTAATCATAATTGATTACATTTGAAAAAAATGTAATCAGTAATTGTAATCATGTAAATCAAGAGTAATTTTAATCGTAATTGATTACATTGGACTGTAATCACCCCAACCCTGGTTTAAAGATGGACTATCTCTTCCTATAACAAGTGTTATATAGTTTCCTGGGTATAAAATCATATATATGAAACAAAGACTCTTGTACTAAAATGCTTCTATCTATAATATTGATTTTATTTCAAATTTTCCCGTATAATACATTTATACAATCAATTTGGGACATGTTACAGCTCGCTGAAATGCTCAGAGTGGAGCAAGCAGTGGAACTCTCTCTATCTGAGATTTCCTAATAGTGTCATGACGGTATGTTCTAAAAATAGTATTGAAAAAATTGTCCCAATTGATTATCGCATTGTATAAGAAAATATCGATATAAAATCCTCAATAAGTAAGTCGGAAGATTCCATACCAATCAGAAGAGTTTGAAATCACAATTATTATTAAACTATGTTTTTGAATGACAAGTTATTATTAACACTGCCATTCAGTATATATTAATAGTCTGCCATATCCATCTTGTTTGGATTGTCTGATATAACTTTATTGAAAACTGAGTTTGAAGAAATCATAATATCAGAGAACCAGTGTTTGGACATAAAACCTCTCTCAGTTTGTGCACCCATGTACAGTGTAACATCATACATGGTAAATTGAGCATTATTTCAGACAATGGATGCCGTTTTTGGTGAACTGGACTATTATGTCATGTGTCACATTTTAGATGGCTGTCAAATCAGCAATGGGAGAGCAGGAGACAATAAGCCTTATTACTGGTTCGCAATTTTCAAGATGGCCGATGGTTCCATATGGTCCGATTCCTAGCTTTTATCCAACCCACCGGTAAAAGCCGGTAAAAGGTCAAAGTTGAGAAGTAGCATACATTTGTAAACATTCGACAGCTGAGTGCGAGAATGTTGTATCAACATTTTATGGCTTAATTTCATTTATTCTGAGTGCAACTACATGTTTAAGAATTGTTTTGTGGCCTTGTCATCTGTAGAGTTAGGATCTGGTGACGGTGCAGACATTCAGACACGCTTTTTTGTCAACGAACTTCCCATAAGTTACTAATAAATAGCGAGTTCTCGCGTTAAAAAAATAACTCATTTTATTTTGGGAATTCCCAGACTGGAGTCATATGCTAAAAATAGATGCTACTTGTTAACTTTAACCTCCGGAGACCAAATGGCGGATTCATCGCGAGTAAGTGATATCACTTATTGTAGGCCACTCGCAAAGTTGAACAGTGGGAGGAGCATTTTGCTGTCTAGCCATGTGAATTTCGTGTGGCATTGCACACAATGATCTGTTTACTATCACTTAGATGTCAGAAAATTGGTGTAATCCTCATTACTGTTTTATTGCATTTGGTGGCCAATTGTTTGACAGTGCACTGCCATGAGTGCCTTTTGTTACCCTGTTTCACCTAGCAGATGATAATACTATTAATTTGATTCTCACGTCGCTTCCGTTACAAAATCAATTTGGGTTTTTTAATTAGATTTCCGGGGTAAAAAAATCTTTAACCAAATGAAATTTGTTTTTGCCATTTTCGAAGAAAAAAATTGGCCATTGGCCTATATCAGTGTGAACCATGTTCTGCAGAATGGACATCTTCAAAATAACTATTAGTCATTCACTTTTATTTCAGGTTTCACTGTATTCTTGTTTGTGAAAATGAATGGTGTTGTCAGATGCTTTTATGAATCTTTTCTTTGAATATTTAAGCTTTCCACCATTCGCCTCTTTCTATCAGCACATATCACAGGCTGAAATCGAAGTATTTCTTTGTCGCTATTTCTTAGCCGCCTAATCTATTGCTTCATAATATTTTTGGCCTCTTCACAATATGGACTTTTTTGTTCTAACTCACCCTGCAGATGCTTCTGTGTCAGTCATATCATTATGCAAACTACATCTACTGGTATTTAACACTCAATTTTAGCAATTAGAATCAATTCACTAATTTCAAGTAATTTGATAAAAAAATCTCTCAATTGTTGTATTTGGTAATCAAACCAAACAATTACACAATGTATATTAAACTAAAAAACATTGTAAATGTTTACCTTCATCTGGTTTTGCCACATATTGTATTCGCTTGACTTCAATGACATCAAACTAGTGTACAATTTCTTTATCTTTCATAAATATTAAACTTTAAAAAATAGTAAATGTTCACCTTCATCGAGTTACCACATATTTTCATGGCTTGACTTCAATGACATCAAATTAGTCTACAATTTTGTTATCTTTCATCTCACTACTTGGTTATTCAGGGTGTGTATGAGACCTTAATGTCCCCAAATTTAAATAAATTTATAATGTTTACACCTGTAACATCACTGGTTATTGATTCTAAGAAAACTGTTGTGAATGTACATGTATTATTAATATAAGCAACAGTATTATTCATGCCATCTCTATTTATAGGGAATATTGATATGGCTTATAATGATAATTGTCCATATTTATCCAGATTTGTGCTTCATTATTTCAGAACAATTTTGTACCTCCCAGTTTTGGATTGCAAGTGTTCCCAGCCAACAATTTAGCATTAGGAGACAGATCTGACACTAAGGTTAGTTTTGGTACCTTTTGGAACATTATTATCGTTAATAATAACATCATCAGGCTGCATCAGGTCTGACAATATGTTGCGCACATTTGCAGAATAAGGTTCCCAGAAGGTGAATTTAGTGATGCTATCCTGCACAGCAGGCTAGCATCACCAAATTGACCCTCTGAGAACCTCATTCTGCTCAGGCCTCAACTGCTATGGGAGACCTAGGATCAGATTGAATTTTCCCAGTTGAAGTTGTTTATGTTCACCCATTAGTCACCTCGATTATGCATTTTATCTTATGCAAATTAGGGGATATAGAAACTTCACTGAAGGGAAAAAGTAACTGAAAACAATGTCAATTTGAGACTATTGCTACTTGGTGATGCTAACCTGCTGTGTGGAACAGCATCACTAAATTCACCATCTGGGGCCCTCATTCTGAAAATGCATAATAAAGATACTTTCCAGCGAAGATGGGGCTTAAGCAGAATGAGGACATCAGAGGTGAATTTAGTTATGCTAGCCTGCTGTGTGGAGTAGCATCACTAAATTTACCCTCTGGGGACCTCATTCTGAAAATGTACGGCATCATATTTTCAGGCCTTGTAGTGTCAATTTTATTGACTAAAGGGAGATGTACTAGTACTGGTAACAATACAGTAATGCTCTAAGTAATCGACTCCATAACCACAGCAGAATTATGGGTAACTTAATTTTCAGGATTTAGTTGGAAATATGGCTTGTTGCCATTCATCGGAATGCTCTCGGCAATGCTTAAAGGCTTCCAAGCAAGTCTGAGTTTAATGTGCCTGTCATTTGCAGGCTAGCATCACTAAATTCACCCTCTGGGGACCTCATTCTGCTTATCGGCCTCATCTTCTTATGACAGGCACACTAAGCTCAGACTTGCTTCCAAGCAGGTTTTGAAAAAGCTATGTTATAGATATGTTCGGCCAATATAAACAATATTGCTAGATTCTCATCCCGCCCAACCTTATTTTTGGTCCCCGGGGCCCCTCCAAGCATGAGATTAGTGAGTCTATCTTTTGCATAATGAGGTCCCCAGAGGGTGAATTTAGTGATGCTATCCCGCATAGTGGACTATCATCACTAAATTCACCCCCATGGGAACCTCATTCTGCATGGCCTCATCTGCTATTGGAGACATAGAATCAGATTGAATGATGCATATTGTGATGTACAGTACATTGGATTCTATTTCTTTCAGTTTAGTTTCTCTATATCCCCAAATTGGCAGACGATACAATGCATAATCGAGGTTCCCAATGGGTGACATCACAATATTAACCATTTGGGAACTTCAATCTGAGTCTATTACTCCCATAGCAGATGAGACCATGCAGAATGAGGTCCTAAGAGGGTGAATTTGGTGATGCTAGCCCACTATGCGGGATAGCGTCACTAAATTCACACTCTGGGGACCTCATTCTGCAAATGAGAGGCACACTAAACTTAGGCTTGTGTACGAATGAAGTTGCATGCTGCCAATTTGGACATGAAATTTATGAAAATAACTACCTAATTCTGTATTTCCATTTGATCACCCCAGAGTGGTGCTCCACATAACATTAAAATTTTAAATTCTAACTATTCAGATCTCTTCATGGCTTCATAAGCTAAATTTTTAGTTTCTATTGTTAATGCTCATGCACAAAAACTCTATTCTTGACCTAATAGTAAATTTAGATATTAATAGATAGTTAATGGCATATGTATGCAGCAATTGAACAAGAATGATTAACTATATACATAATTTTTAAAGATGGATTATCTCTTCTTCAATACGTTTTATATAGTTTCCGGGATATAAAATAATAAATATGAATCGAAGACACCTGTCCGGAAACGCTTTTATCAATTAATATTGTTTTTATACGGATATTTTCTTATATAATGCGATATTCAATTGAGACATTTATTCATTAATATTTTTAGAAAAGATAGATAGAGATAGAGTTCTCCCACATGCTATACTCCAAAACTTTTCTGCGAGCCTTACAATGTCCCAAATCGAATGTGTGTATTATACCAGAAAATTTGAAATAAAATCAATATTAATTGATAGATGGGTTTCCAGACAGGGGTCTTCGATTCTTATTTATTATTTGATATCCAGAAAACTATGTAAAACTTTTTATAGGAACTCATTAGGAAGAGATACCACTATCCTGAAAGTCATTGAATTGAAACGGGGTGATACCCCATTAATTACCACGGTATTACCAATAGTATACGGCCTCCACAGCGGTATCGAGATGGTCACTGCGGGGGAGTACAGTAATGTGTGGTTATGATACTACTGTCTATTTGCGGGTCATCACACCAAAAGTTGAAGAATATAATATGTCCATGAAGATCTTGTTAAGTTCCATAGATATACCGGTAAGGAGAATCACTGCTTTTTATTTTCATGCCTGCGAACCGTGACCACATGCATCGTGGTGTAAATGCGGTACACGCAGTGTTGAAGCGGTAAACTTACCGCAGTTTTGGAGGCTACCGTGGTATAATACTGAGAGCTTTCCGATGAATGGCAACAAGCCATATTTCTGACTAAATCCTGAAAAATTACCCGTAATTCTGCTGTGGTTAAGGAGTCGATTATTTAGGGCATTACTGTAGTATAGAAAGGGTTAACCCTTTCATGACTGGCATATAGTATAGCTGTAGACCATCATTAACTCACAGCATCTCTCACTCTATTCAGGGAAGTACAGAAGAAGTGATATTCAGACAAACACAGGCACCTAGTGACATGAGAAGATACACACAACCAGGGGATTTCCAAATCAACCACTTTGCTGGTAAGAATTGTTATACCGGTACTTTTGTTTATTAATCATTGTTAGGGGTTGGGGGAATGGGACCCCTGTAGCTGCTGGGGGAAAATTTCAGTCCATGCAACCAACAAGACCATAATGAGTAAATGTTTTTATTTTTAACAAACCAAAAGGTTAACCCTTTCTTTACTAAACACTCATTGACAATAAGTTCCCTTAGGAAATGTTCAGATAATAAATTCATTTGTTGAACTTATTATCTGATCTTTTACCAACAATGAATAAGACTTCTTCTGCACTTGTTTTATCTTTTCTTCTGTCTATTGTCTGCTTTTATTACCTGAACATCCCTCCAAATGATTTATAAACCATTCCAATGTATACTTTTATTATTTAATTACAGTATAGATAGGGTTAATATTGTTATACATTAATGACCAAAGTAATTGACCCCTTAACCACAGCAGAATTATGGGTAATTTTTCAGGATTTAGTCGGAAATATGGCTTGTTGCCATTCATTGGAAAGCTCTCACCCATAATTCTGCTGTGGTTAAGGGGTCAATTACTTTGGGCATTTACTGTATGTTTGGATTTTGAAGTTGGAGATTGTAATTTCACACTATCATATTGTAATTATATCAGTCTTGAAGTACGGCAGGTGAATAGCTTTCAAAGTTGTGATTTTGAAGGCCTTTTTCCTCAGAAGTGGAGTGATATGTTCATTGAGTGAAAGCAGGTACCCTTCTGATTTAAAAAAAGAAATTAAAAAAAAAAAAATTCCGGACCCCTGTGCTATGGAAATGAGCGGTGTCCATCTTTCTATCAGTTTGAAACATCTGTTGTGTGGATGATAACTTAATTAATATTAGACATAATTTTATGAATTTGTAGTGCATGAATGGTTTGCATAAAGTCCCAGTCAAGTTCGAATATGGATATGATGAGTTCACTTCAGACAGAGTTATGTCCCTTTTTGACTCTGCTGATTATTTTGGTGTCAGAATGATAACTGCTGTTATATTTAAACATTTTGATCACCCGTGTGAGCTAGACAGAGCTGATATATAAAAACTGGGTTCTTTCCACCTGGATGAAAAAGATAGTGTGGTTTTAACTCTTTCATGACCGTAGATGGCCATGTAGTTTCTGGACCAAAACTAAAAATAAATGGCTGTTCTGTAAATTGTACCAAGTAAATGTCACCTACTGGTAAAATTTGGGATTGTAATTTCTTTGTTTGCTTAATCACTATCCAGCTTGATAAGAAGACTATTTTCCCATTAACTTTGCTTAGAACATCGCTGATTGATTGATTGATTGATTGGGGTTTAATGTCACTTTCAGCAACTAAGGCCATATCACTGCTGGAGGGCGAAACAGCTTGGAGTTGTAATCCTAACCGATTGAGCCACTGAGACCCCTAGAACATCACTGTGCAAAGATAATAATGATATACTTTGCAGAAAAACTCAGTCCAGAGAGGGCGTTTACAGGCAAAAACTGTTAGGAGCTAAATAGTATTAGTAACGTTTTTCATTATTTCCAAGATGGAAATTTCTTGAAAGAATGTTGTTTAGAAGAACCCATAATTGAATTTCTTTTACAATATCTATTGCAGAGAAAGTTCCAATCCACTATAGAACAGGTCATGGTGCTAAGAAGCAGGTAGTACCAGCATCTGCGTGTGCGCATGATTTATCTACTCCTGAAGTGCCTGACGGAGGGGATGAAGGTCGCAACTCAAGGTCATCAAGTATATCAAGTGCTTCTAAGATGCCAAAGACAACTTCATTACCAGGTATGTGTTCAAGCCTTGAAATAGTGCGTCTGTCATTTCAGAATGAGGTCCCCAGAGGGTGACTTTAGTAACACTATATCACACGGTGGGCTATCATCACCAAATTCACCCTATGGGAACCTCATTCTGCTGAGGCCTCAACTGCTATAGGAGACCTAGGATCAGATTGAGGTTCCCCAGTTGAAGTTAGTGATGTTCACCCATTAGTCACCTCGATTATGCATTTTATCTTCTGCAAATTAAAGGGATATAGAAACTGAACAGAAGGAAAAAAGTAACTAAAAACATTGTTAATTTTTGAGACTACAGATCTTCCCAGAAGATGAGGCCTAAGCAGAATGAGGTCCCCAGAGTGTGAATTTAGTGAAGCTAGCCACTGTTCGGGATAACTTCACTAAATTTGCCTTCTGGGGACCTCATTCTGCAAATGACAGACACACTATTTCAAGGCTTGTATGTGCTCCTTCAATCAGCCACTCATTGATTGTGTAAATATCAAATGTAAATTGATTAATACCTGCAAAATGCAAATGACATACATGTATATGTAAATACCAAAGCTAAGGTTTATATATCGTGATTTTTCCATCAGGCGCAAAGCGTTTTTCCTCTTTATGTCATTAGGAGTTATTTCAGGGTTTCCACTAGATGGGCACAGCAGACTAGCATCACCAAATTCACCCGCTGGGGACCTCATTCTGCTTAGGCCTCAACTGCTATGGGAGACCTAGGATCAGATTGAAGTTCCCCAGTTGAAGTTGGTGATTTTCACCCATTAGTCACCTCAATTATGCTTTTTATCTTCTGCAAATTGGGGGATATAGAAACTGAAGAGAATGGAAAAGGTAACTAGAAATAATGTTTATTTGAGACTCTAGATATCTCCCAGAAGATGAGGCCTAAGCAGAATGAGGTCCCCAGCTCGGTGAATTTAGTGATGCTAGCCTGTTGTGCGGGATAGCATCAATAATTCACCCTCTGGTGACCTTATTCAGCAAATAACAGACACAAATCCTTGATGTCATATTCCGATAGGTTCAAGTTACTAGGTTTTGATGTTTTCACAGTTTTGGACGAGGAACCAGTCTATTCAACCAGACATCGAGTGCTAATAATCTGACAGAAGAGTCATAAAAAAATAATGGCAGATGACAGCATTGTTCATTAACTAAGCATTTGAATCAACTTTGAGATGAAAATCTATTAAAATATTAAAATGTACTTTTACTTCCGTGAAGTATTGTTGCAATTGTGCCAATATACTGCCATTCTAATTGAATAATTTTCATCATCAAGTAACTTTATTTACATCATATCATGATAGCTGATGTTTGATGCTCTCAATATAAGTGGAGAGATTGATCAGAGTTGCCATGCTATTGTTTTTTTCCTCCAGGTGATCGAGTGATATTTGCAGAGAGTCCATCAGCTCCAGGTATTCCTGTCGTATACCGAACAATGGATGAGAAATCAACCAATCCAGACAGACTCAATCTCGACAGGTACTAGTCTATCTCAATTTTAGTATGCAATGTTTCTACCATATCATTTTTTGAATACAGATCATCAAGTTAGCAGTAGTTAGTTACAATTAGTCTAGCTTCAATATATGGCAAAGATGTGCAATATATAACACTTGTTTAAAAATGTATTGGAAATACAGAATACAAATATATGGGGAAATATCACTTGAAAAATTAAGATACCATTTATATTTAAAAACCAAGAATGGCATCATTTAGATAATGCCAATGTTTTGTTAAGAGTGGAAGCCATTGGTGCATGCCTGACCAGAGTTGTTTACTTTGAAAATCAGAAATAGGGAGATTCACTTTCATAAATTGGGAGATTTTGACCAAAATAGGGAGATTTTATCTTTGATGGTAAATTACTAAAACATGACTTATAGAAAGGAATTAATGGGCTACTATGAATAAAGAATAAGTTATTATCATTTGGTATTTGATTTTATATATAAACTTAAAAGACAATAACAATATATTACAACATTACCAAAATAAATTAACAGCCTGACACTGAATAGCCTTCATCGCTGTGTCAAATAAAGCTCAACCAGCCCTGAGCCTGGATTGACAGTCCTTTGACTCCTATCCTTCCAAATAACTTCATCATCCCACTGTGTAATACACATGGGGGACACGTTTTTATACCTCATTATATCGTACCAAAATCACACATAAAATGGAAGGATATAATTAAGGATAGCGAAGCCCAATGAGAAATCTACAACATTCCTGTCTTCACCACTATACCGGACACAAAACATTGGTGGCTACAGTATAGAATAATCCACCAATCAATCAATCAAGCGATCAATGTAGTTGTTGTGGCACATCAATTGAGAGTATATAACATAGTTTTGTAATATGCACACATGTAAGAAGCTTTCTATAGGATATTACTCAATGGGGAAGATCAAATGTCATTAGTTTCATAGCAACAATAAAGATCGTAATCCTCTGATCCCTGTCAATGGGTGATAACTCTATGATAACTTATTTTAGAACTGAAATAAGAACCTTTGGAAATTTATATACACGTCAATACACGTTACCAGGAAGTAGGGGGGGGGGGGGGCAACATCAAATCCTGTCACTAGGTGTTCAGCAGCGTTAATTATTAAGTACTCGAGTGTTATATTAGACATTGATTTTATTATGCGCTTGCCTATAAAACAGTGGAAAATTACTGAAACGTAAATCGTTGTATGTATCTCTTAGAAGCCTCAGTGAAATACGATTTTGTTATTTCATTGTAGCTTTCTGTTATTTCACTGACGTCATGACATCATCACTTGAAAGTGGTTCGCTATCTATCAGCTGATCGGTGTCAGAAATTTGGGTCAACCAAGTGTTGCTTTCTGTGTGTTGTTCAATTTTTGTGCTATTAAAAGTGAAAATACTGCATAATTTAGTAATTTTAAGCATTATTAAGGTGCATATAATAAAAAGATTACCTAAATTTTTTGTTTGATTACCTGAAACTTCTCATGAGTGTCTGGAAAGAAATATTGAATTTTCGGTATTCAACCAAAAACTGTAGTATTCTGTATGTATTTTTATGGGTTACAGGAGGTCTGTGACTCTAATTGTATCTTTGAGGTTGGCTTGATCATTCTTCCTCTTCAGGAGGAAGCTTGCAGTATGCCCGATATTGGAAGGCGAGGAACAGTTACGCCTTCTCAATTATCAACACAACATTATCACGAAGATTCAACACCTCAGCAATATGAAACGACTGATATTCCTCGATCTCTACGATAATCAGATAGAAGAAATATCTGGCCTCAACTCGCTCAAGTCATTACGTGTGCTTATGTTAGGCAAAAATAGAATAAACAAAATAGAGAACCTTGATGTACTAATCAAGCTAGATGTCTTAGATCTCCATGGAAACCAGGTGAGCTTACTCCAGTAATTTTACCCCAACGTTTCGAAGAAAAAAATGGGGTATACTGGATTGACTTTGTCCATCTGTCTGTTCGTCCATCCATCTGTCCGAACATATATCTCAGCCATGGTCTATTGGATCTGATTACTATTTAGTCTGGATCTTCTTTTTTGACTACATTGGAAGTTCAGTTGAAAATTCATTTGAAAGCATTTCTCAATTGGAAACCATTAGGGTAATTGATGTTTCAGGGAATAACCTTCTTGTGGTAATGGATATTCACTGCGATACCTGTCAAATTTACTATAACTTAGAAATATGGACCAATAGACCCTCAGATTCATTGAGAAAGTTACACCGTAATTTGTCTTGTTGAGGCCTGAGCAGAATGAGGTTTCCAGATGGTGAATTTGGTGACATTTGCCCGCTGTGCAGGATAGCGTCACTAAATTCACCCTCTGGGGACCTCATTCTGCAAATGAAAGATATTTTCAGGCTTGACCTTGTCAGGGGTATTTTATTATAGATCGAGCCCAATATTTATTTTGTTTTCTTTTTCCAGATCAGTATTATAGAGAATTTAAATCACCTATGTGAATTACGGGTTCTCAATTTAGCTGGAAATAGGATAATGCATGTGGATAACTTATCAGGAATGGACTCGCTAGCAGAGCTCAATCTCAGACGTAACAACATTATAACAGTGGTAAGTGGACAAACATCCGCTGCAGTTAACCCCTCCATGACTGGAGCTTCCTGAAATTGTGCGAAAA
The DNA here is from genome assembly GCA_032622095.1 of Siphonodentalium dalli. NCBI lineage: Eukaryota > Metazoa > Mollusca > Scaphopoda > Gadilida > Siphonodentaliidae > Siphonodentalium > Siphonodentalium dalli. The sequence goes on from CP136063.1 coordinate 181,350,681, forward strand.
CCCTGTGCCAACGCATTCTCTTATATATGCAAGTCTCCCATATGGAGCCTTGCATATATAAGAGAATGCATTGGCCTAACAATATTTACATTGACCTTGTAAGCCATGCATTCTCTTATATATGTGAGGCTCCCTATGGGAGACTTGCATATATAAGAGAATGCACTGGCACAGGATTTTTAATGTTGCACCAGCATAGCTCCCATTATGAAAGGGTTAAAATATTATTTTTCCAAACTTTCTATATTATCTCTGGTAATTAAAATATAGATTCTGAGTCAAGGACTTACAGGTATGGTAATGAAATATCTATTAACCCTTTCATGATGGAGCTGCGCTGGTGCAGCATTAAAGATTTTGTGGCAGTGCATTCTCTTATATATGTGAGTCTCCCATAGGGAGCCTCGCATATATAAGAGAATGCACTGGCTTAAAAGGTCAATGTAAATATTGTTATTATTGGAGGGGTTAAAGGGACCCAGGGCACTCGCAGGGGGTTAGTGTGGAAAAATATGAAAGTCTGTAAAAACATTACCACTAAGAAGAACATGGAAAATAGATAAATTTTGTTCTAATAGCCATTATTGATAGTTCTTCAATAACAAAATTTCATGTGTTTAAACCATTGTTATGTATCCAAAACAGTTACAGTGATTTGTCAAATAATGTAGTCAGTAAAGTTTTGATTATACCCCCCATACCCCCCCTAACAAAGTTGTGGGGGGGGTTTTCTCAGTCATCACAGACATCAACCACCATGGGAACCTGTGCACCTGCGATTATGATGTTTGTCTGACCTTTTTTGGTGGAGTTATCCCCCTTTTTCGACAGAAATTATTCGCAACATGTATAATTTTGTCTGAGCTTTTATTCTTACATTTTTAGGTCAATTTTTTTTAACTTGGCACAGATATTTAGTACCATGGGAACCTGTGCACCTGTGATTATGATGTCTGTCTGACTTTTTTAGTGTAGTTATTCCCCTTTTTCGACTTAGAACATTTTCACAACATGCATAATTTTGTCCGAGCTATTATTCCTACATTTTTTGGTCGATAGGTTTATGATTAGGTTAGGGTTATGCACCTGCAATGGGAATCTGTTATTTTATTGTGTTAACATCTTAGTGTATAAAAACACGGGGTATCCTTAGTCCCATTGGGACAATCACACCTCTAGTTATACCCCCCGTAACGAAGTTAGGGGGGGTATACTGGAATCAGCTTGTCCGACCATCGTCCGTCCGTCCGTGGACACAAATTTGTCCGGAGTTTTTCTCAGTCGTTTTTTTTATCAATTTCCGTGAAACTTGGCACAGACATCAACCACCATGGGAACCTGTGCACCTGCGATTATGACGTCTGTCGGACTTTTTTTGGTGGAGTTAGGCCAAAAAAAAAAGTTTTTGGATTCTCAGGGATAGCCGCATCGGGGAAAAAAGGCCCGCGTTGACCCATTTTATTACGATTTTGACCGATGCTGTCAAATGATAACACGAAAATAGGAAACTAGAAAACGGAAATTAGATATGTTTCAAACATCGAATATGATAGACATACAATGGTGTATGTGTTGGTATTCAAAAACAGACACTAGACAACGATAACTACCAGGTATATTGTCACCACAAGCTGCCCAAACCCCAAGTTTATTAAGTCATATGGTTGGTTGGTTGGTATAAATGGACGTTGCTAAACGATCACCTCTGCGTACGAAATTATGGACGCAAAATGCACCGGAACGGCGGAATGTAATGTTCAAATATTTCGGCAAGGTAGATAACCCACTATTCGTAAACAATTCTGAGATTTCCAATTTTGGGAATGCAAACAGGAAAGTAATATGGTGCGTATTGGCGATGTGTATGCTGGTTTAATATAATAGTATTTGAAGTTTTTATGGCTAGCATGTATAGTTACTATAGTTTAGATGGATAAATAGTAAAGTATATAGATAGATATAAATAGATATATACTATAAAAAGGTACATACATTTAACAAATATATCAACAACAGTAAATTGAAATATTCATTGTACATATATATCATTCTGGTAAATCCCTATATGATGTACGGAGAGTACAATGTCATATATTTATGTAATTCTTTATTCCAGATTTGATGTACGGGTAGTACAATGTGATAATTGGCCAATTTTTATAGTGGAATACATTAGTTTATATCAAAACAATGTTCTCCTTACATTTTCTTAACCTGGGAAGGCATAATAACCCATGCTAACTATGGGCATTATCCCCATAACAAAAAATAAAAAATAAAAATAAAACCCTCGCTCCCTCATCGATTCTCAAAAAAAATTGCCTGATAATAAAAAAAACTTTTTTTTTTGGCCTTATCCCCCCTTTTTCGACTTAGAAAATTTTCGCAACATTTATAATTTTGTCCCAGCTTTTATTCCTACATTTTTAGGTCAATTTTTTTTTAACTTGGCATAGATATTTAGTACCATGGGAACCTGTGCACCTGCGATTATGACATCTGTCTGACATTTTTTGGTGGAGTTATCCCCCTTTTTCGACTTAGAAATTTGTTTGCAACATTTATAATTTTGTCCGAGCTTTTATTCCTACATTTTTAGGTCAATGTTTTTTAATCTTGGCACTGATATTTAGTACATGGGAACCTGTGCACCTGGGCTTATGATGTCTGTCTGACTTTTTTGTGTGGAGTTATTCCCCTTTTTCCACTTAGAACATTTTCGCAACATGCATAATTTTGTCCGACCTTTTATTCCTACATTTTTCGGTCAATAGGTTTAAGATTAGGGTTAGGGTTGTGCACCTGCAATGGGAACTGTTATTTTATTATTTTAACTAAATGTTTACTGACATGTGAAACATCTTAGTATTTTAAAAACATGGGGTCGCACCTCTAGTTAAACTTTGGTATCTTATTGGACTAATTGGACATTGATCGTTAATGCTACTGTAACAGTATTGTTTACATAACAAAAGTTTTAATACCGGAATCTCGTTATTGGAGAGTTATTAATAAAGAAAATTAGAATAAAGTCGATCTATTTTTAAATGTACTTGTTGATGATAGATGTTTTACATACTTTTATAAAATTTATCCTATTTCACATGAATCAACTTTAAAGGCATTGGGTACCTTTAAATAGACATAAAATTTAAACACTTCAGTGTAGTAATATTTGCAGGTCTAAGGAATGCTAATAATTATGCATAAAAAAATAAAAACCTCATGAAAAAGTTTGTCAATATTTGGAGAATTTGCTAACCCGAAGCTTGTGTTTTTTTCTTCATAACTGGGACAGAGGTGTGATTTCTATAGCTGGGACAGATGTGTCATTTCAATAACTGGGACAGACATGTCATTTCTATAACTGGGACAGAGTTGTCATTTCTATAACTGGGACATAGGTGTCATTTCTATAACTGGGACAGATGTGTCATTTCTATAACCTGGACAGAGGTGTCATTTCTATAACTGGTTCAGATGTGTCATTTCTCTAACTGGGACAGAGGTGTAATTTCTATAACTGGGACAGAGGTATCATTTGACTGGGACGGACATTCTGACAGATTTGCAATATTAATGTTGCCCAAGCTGACAGTATTGACAATTATGAAGGGATTGTCAATTTTACACATGCTTTCTATCATATTTTTTTTAGAGATAGATAAGCCATTTGTGATGCTAAATTGAGTTTTATAAGCATTTTGCAGTTGTTTTCATTTTGCTGGTTAACCAAAGATTCAATTGCATTCCCAAAGCTTTCCATGATGTTTCCAGAAATTAAAATAATGAAACTGATTATATCCATTGTTAGATATCCAATAACATTTGGCGTGAAGGTATACTGGGTGAGTTAAATTTAATTTATTCTAGTGGTCAAATCAGATAACAGCTCATCTAGCATCGTAGCAAAATAGTTTCCATTGTGTCTGCTATTGAAAACAAATATGAAAGATGGTGGTCTGATATACATGTATAAAGAAGGATACTATGAACACCTAGTTGGCCAAAAAAACATAATAACATATACTACAGATATTTGCTGACCAGTCCCCATTTTACTTGCAGATTGATGTTGATAGTTTGCCAAATTTACAAAGACTCTTCCTCAGTTTCAATGACATCACTAGGTAAGTGCTAAAACATTGTTGTAAATTGTCCATTATGAATGTTTGTGACATTTGATTATTTTGCTTGAGATGTTGAGCTTTGCAAATTAAAATGATAGTCAGCCAGAGTTTCCACTCAGCAACCATAGACTGGACCCATTCACATTGCCTTACTCTATCCTCAACATTCCTACTGGCACGGAATGGCATGATCAGACTGTGCACTGAATCGTGTCAACTAAGAAAAGTATATTACAAGGTAACCCTTTGAAATCAAAGAGCCACAAACTACAATTTAATTTTGGTGCGCCATCATAGCTCCATTTATTGCAATGTACATACTCAGTGTCAAAATGTTGCGTCAACATCATTGAACACTTGATCGCCAAGTACTGAAATTTCTGCATTAGCCAGAATTAGCAACATAATAAATTGTTCTATATTTCGCAATAATAACGGACATTATGAATTAGTTATAGTGAGAACTTGTACCAGTTGATATTAACCCTTCCATGACTGGAGCCTCCTGAAATTTTGCTAAAAATATGTGCCTATGTAATCTCTTTTATATGTGAGTCTCCCATAGGGAGCCTCACATATATAAGAGAATACATTGGCAAAACAATATTTACATTAACCTTGTAAGACATTGCATTCTCTTATGTATGCGAGGCTCCCTATGGAAACAGGATCTGTAATGCTGCACCAGCGCAGATCCCATCATTAAAGGGTTAACAGCAGTCAATGCAACCATAACACACATCATGAATAAACACGAAACATCCTCCTTTAAGTTTAAGTCAGAGAGACTATAACATTTTGTTTTCTCCCACCCCCTACACATTTTAGCACAGGCAGTCCATGTGAGATAGCTATGTGAGATTTTCCTATCTCACACCACACATGACTGCTGTCTCACCCCACTGGAACTATTTTAATGAGCCATCAACATATCCTGTGTAAACTGAAACAGTGGCGACCAAACAGTTACGCTTCATATTTCAAGTCAATAAATATGGATGAATTGATGGACGCTTATGAAAATGGAGATATACCTCCAACTGGTTAAACACTGATAACCTTCAACATGAGCCAACTTCCAAATGCATAAAGTGCACTATACACGACTATTTGTGTGAACATATTCGATCAAATGGAAGGCCTAAAGTGAAACGGGCATTACTTGTACATTTTCGTAACACAAAAACAATAGCCGTTTCACGAACGAAATAGTTCGTCATCCGAAAAGATTGACATCGTTGCATTACATCGTCGAACTTGTCAAGCTACTATTTTTCTGTCACATAAACATGTTCCCTTTTCTAATGATACTGATCACAAGTCATGTCAATTTCACTCAAACGTATTAACCCTGCGCTCGTGGGCAATGCACTTGGTTTTTACACTATATAATATACCTTTGGTATATACCGAAATCATCCATGATAATCATCAATATCTCATCAGATATTTCTGTTCCAGATGTACCGTTACGACCTACTTAAATGTGCCAAAGATTGGTATAATGCAAAGAATCAGAATGAGGCTCTTGTGTTTGGAGAAAAATGATCCATCATGACCTGTGATGTGGGCATGGAAAAATCTCACCCTTGTGTCCGCCTCAAATATCTGGCCCCTCGGGTAAAATTTGTCCATCCCACATCCCAGGTCATGATGGATAATATTAGTCTTGCCTGGAACAGCAACATGCATGTACCCACAGTTCCCGCCAAAATGCTTACAGCCCCAAAACTCAATTAATATATCTCATTTATACTTGTGCATTAACTCTGTCCCAACGAAGTCAGTTATTAGCAGTAATTCTTATCATTTTTTAACTTTATGTGCAGTAATTGCTCTACAGCCCTCCTCAACTTTTAGAGTTATGATTTATTTTATCTGAGTTATTACTGCCCTTAGTTTGTCTATTTTTTATGTTGTTTAACTTCATGTAAATTAATTTTGTTATGTGGAAACAAAATGTCCAGAGTTTGTGAATGTCAAATCCCCCACAGTATGGTGAATATTTAGTTATGTTTTATATGTTATGATAATTAATATGAACCACAAACAAAATGTAAGAGTGTTTGTACTCAACAATTTGTCAGTCGGTGTCCAACCCATGCAGCGAAATTGGATGAGTTTGTCAATGTTTAAAACATAAAATACACAATCAACTCAGATCAACTGGGATATTAAATCCAGTATATTTACACTTGAATACAGTTACAAATGTCTGCTTTATTATTTCAAAGTAAACCATATTCTATCACCGATTACAAGTTGGCATGAACACTTTCGCAGATTGCTGCTTCCAGCGGTCAAGTCGCTCTGTTTATATTTACTGGGTGTTTGCAATTGGGGACTTAAAGAATAGTTTCTCAACTGTAATAATTGAATAACAGTGTAAACAAGAATATTCACCACAGTGTATGACATTAGCTCATTATATTAAAAGATTGTCAATCGATGCGAGAAAATGAACGACGGCTACCAATTTCAGTGATAGGAATCGGAAAGAAGGGTCAATCTCAATCGAGACGGTGACATTTGGTTCTCGCTATCCACAAACATATGTTGATTTTATCCAGTGAAATATATTGTAAGCTCAATCTTATGAAGAGAAATAATTTATTTTGTTCTTAAAATGTGTGAGAATCGATCAAAAGATCTGATTTACGGAAAAGTTCGTTCCAGAATTTAATGATTCCGCCATAATGCCCATTTGACATTACCATCAGTTGCCGACGTCACACATGCGCACACTGTGTACAATATAATTCTTTAAAATTTCGAGGTGTGCCTTGGAAAATTCTATGCGGGGAGCCCGCCTTGAGATTTCCAGGCCTGTATAATTAGCAAATGGTTTCAACTCTTGTTTAGGCTACTTTGTTTTCTGTTATGACTTACTTTCGTGCCAAAGTGCACCATTTGATTGCACTCACAGATATGGGGTGAACCACATAAAAACACATTTTCTCTTCCAAACAATTTGGAAAATTCAATATACATGTACATGTACCTTTTTAAGGGCTTCTTTCTTCTTATTAGCTGAACATTACTTTGTAAAGTTTGAGCTATTGTTGCCGTCCGTCAACAATTTCCTTTCACTCGCCCTACAGACCGCATCCCTCATCCGATCATCACCAAACTTTGTATGGGTCTTCGTGGTGACCTCTAGATCGGAGCCATCCATTATTTCCAAAATTGTTAAAATACATGGCCGCCACAGCCATCATGGATTTTACTCTTAGATTTTTTCGAAATTCGTTAAAAAACATGGCTGACAGGAGCCATCTTGGATTTCATATTTGAATCCATTGGCTCAGCCCGCATTTATTAGAGAATTGCAGGCATGTTTAGGATCACCTCTAGATGGGAGCTGTCGAATTGAGCAACTTTCGATGAAAAGCATCGCGTCCGGCAGCCATCTTGCATTTACTCTTTGCATGACTAAATCCTTTGGCACACTCTACAAAATCCCTCATGCGATCATCACCAAACTTTATGTGGATCTTCATGGTGACTTCTAGATGGGAGCGATCAAATTTTTTTAATTCGTAGAAAAACATGGCTGCCAGCGGCCATTTTGGATTTTACTCTTTGCATGACTAAATCCTTTGGCACACCCTACAGGCCACATCCCTCATCCGATCGCCACCAAACTTAATATGGATCTTCGGGGTGACCTCTAGATGGGAGATATCGATTATTTCGAAAAATTAAAAAAAAACATGGCTGCCAGTGGCCATCTTTGATTTTACTCTTTGCTTGACTAAATCCATCGGCACACCCTACAGGCCACATCCCTCATCCAATTGTCACCAAACTTCATATGGATCTTTGGGGTGTCCTCTAGATTGGAACCATCAAAATTCGTTATAAAACATGGCTGCAGCAGCCATTTTTGATTTCAAATTTGAATCTATCTGCACACCACCTACACAATACAAGATATTTACTGTAACTTTTTGGCTTTCATTCTATATCATTCTATTCATTGCTCAGAAGAAAAGTAAACTCCTTCCCAAGTTGAGTTACAGTGTCATTGAAACTTTCATATTTATTATTGATAGTTCTCAAATAACGATATTTCTCGTGTTGAAACCATTGTTATGTAAATAAAACTGTTACAGTGATTTGTCAACAAACACAGCTAATTGCATACCTGTAGTAAGTTCAAATATTTTTCCTTGAACATGATTTTCACAATATTTTTCAATGATTTAAAAACTTACCTTTTCCAATGTTTACCATCAAGTTTTGACTGTAGTATCTTATTGGACTAATTAGACTTTGAATGGTAATTCCACTGTTACAGTAATGTTTACTATAGCAATTGTTTCGAAATGGGAAATATCATTATTGGAGACTTATTAATGACGAAATTAAGAACAAAGTTGATCTGTTTTTACATGTACCTTGATATTCCAACCAGTATAAAGTGAGAAACTTGTTGCATTCCTACTTTCAATCAAATTGTTTGGACTGAAAAGGCCATAGTTGGAAATTTCCAACCATTAAGGGTATGTCAGGCTGGAAATCTCCAACAATTAGTTTCAACATGCGAAGTGAAACTTCCTAGAATTAGAAATTTGTCTGCTTCAATGGGGTGAAACTTCCTAGAATTAGAAATTTGTCTGCTTCAATGGGGTGGGGGGTAGTTGGAAATTCCAAGGTGGACACCCCTCCCTTCCCCAATTAAGACTCTCGAGTCATGTCCATGACAGTTGGTGAAGGGCGTGGGTGGATGAGATGAAAATGACAGAAAATATCAAGAACTTTGCAGTGAGTGTTGAGTATTGATATGAGGGAGAGATATACACTAAGAGAGGAAGTAAGTGAGATAGAAAACAATCCAGTAAGAGACTGCGAGTATTAAGCAAAGTGAGAGTAAAGAAAGTAAAGAAGCATTTAAACTGATGTGAAACACCCTGGTAGGGTGATCAAATATAAATGGAGAATAATCTTGTTCAGAGTAGTTATTTTTCAAAAATAGTATATCCAAAATGATAACACACACCGTCATTCTTATATATTAAATTAATTTAATTCAATGCAGTGACTCTCGATGGCAAAATCGTTTTTGTTAGTTTATCACCAATATATGCATCCCGAATCGAGTAGTAAATATTTACAATTCAGCTTAGTTCAGACGATGTTTTCCATGGAGTGGTACAGTCATTTTGCTTCATATTTTTGGCGATGTTAGTAGAATGTTATATTCCTCCAGTTTGCATAGTGCCTGAAATCCAACTTATCAGTTTCATGCACCAGAACAAGTACATAATATGTCTTTAAGAAACCTGATAGTTGGAAGGTATTATTGGCTATTTTGCATATTATGAAAAACATGAACGATAATAATAATGTGGGGGCTTGGGGAATTGTTTCATAATAATTTTACATCAATTTTAAGTATTTAGGAGTGAATAAGACCATGTTTTAGTGATTGGAAGAGTCACCTCAGAACCATCAGAACCATCCCACATGACTTTGTGTTGTTTTGAAGCATGTTATTCATTTTAAGTTAATCAATTTTGACATTGAAGCAAGTTGGCAGTCAGGGAGACAGTGTTTCTGTAGCTATAAATTGTAAGATAAGGACACTCTCCAATAATCAATGAATTGGATGTTGTAATTAAACGGAGCCCAATAATTAACGATGTATGTGTCGCAACTCTATCGATTCATAATAAGTTGTTACTTTCATTGTATAAAATGTTTCCTTCATTAAACCCCTGATTGCCTTCTATGTCTGTTGATAAAGGACCAAGTGATGGGTGAACACTATGTTACGTGAAAAGCAAACAAAACAGGTGTAAAATTTCACTGTCTTCTACTTAATACTTATGTGTGAATTATCAATCTTCAATCTTGGTTACTCTTGTCATAGGAGTGGCATAGTTAGAAGGATATTCTATTATCTGATAGTTGTTTGGTGATATCCCCAGGTTAACCACGGTTGTTTCAAATGTTTGGAATAAATTTGCACTGAATTATGTTCTTGAGTACATATACATAAAGGAACCCCATTCAGTTTTACTCAAGTAATACATCATGTCTATGTAAACTTCAAAACAGAGTGGGTTCATTTGCAGCTGTTGGAAATTAATACAATTATATCAATAACATTTGATCAAAATACTGCATATGCAACCTATGCAAATAAAAGTCAACATCAGTTGATTGAAGTTTTTCTTGAAATGTGGACACAACGTCAATGTTTCAATAATATTTCCAATTGAACAAAGGAAGGAAGACGTTGTTTGAACTTTGATGTGTTCATTGTCGTAAACATAGAACAAAATGTTGACTTTCTTTTAACTTGGTGGACATTGTTTCTCATGAATGTGTTGAATTTCTTATAGTATTAAGCAAATCATCTTAGTATAGATTTAATTTAAGAAACGACTTAAGGATTTATGAACTAAAGGACATTTTATTTCCCTAAGAAATGTTTGTTCTTGTTTGAGTTTAACCCTTTCTATACTGAATGGATTTTCCCATCAGTTACAAAAGTGTACATTGGAGGGGTGTTTATTTAATAAAAGCAGCCGGCAGAAAGTTAAAAAGATAATAAAAGTGCAAAATGATTCATATTCATTGATGGGGAAATGTTCAGATAAAAAGTTCAATAAACGACTTGGACATTTGTTGAACTTATTATCTGAACGTTTCCTAAGTGAACTACTCATCAATGAGTATTTAGTATAGAAATGGTTAATGTGCCATTTTCTTAATAATTCCTTGCCTTAACCCTTTCAGTGCCAAGTCCGATTTTGGTATCAACCCATATTTCCTTGATCATTTTTCAAATTTATTGATTATAATAAAGTGATACATGGATGGAAAGAGCTCTTAGAGCTCTTTCCATCAATGTATCACATTATTATAATCAATAAATTTGAAAAATGATCAAGGAAATATGGGTTGATACAAAAATTGGACTTGGCACTGAAAGGGTTAATATAAAAAAACATTCTCAATCTCAAACCTGTTGCTGCAAAAGTTATTGAGCTTAGAAGCTTCTTTTTCCTGTACGAATGAAGTTTGCAAAGAACAACAATGAAACTAAATATTGATTTGATATCAATTTATCTGGCTTACTCTTTGTTGGATTGAATTGAACAGAAGGATACAATTAACACTATAGTGTAGCACTTTCTGTTTATTCAAGGCAGTTATAATGTCGCAGTTTATTACTTTTGTGAGGAGTGTTGTAACAGTTCTGTGACAAGGGAAAACTAGAGAAGTGAATAAGTAACTGATATCTCAACAAATGTGTTGGAATTGATTGCGCTAAGTGTTAGTTTAGACAGACTTTAGAGGAGCATAGCGTGGATAATGTCAGATGGATGGCAGGGTAAGCGGCGTCCGAGTCGAGGGTTGCCTACAAATGGATCTATCAGGGTGTTCGGCTCCTCAAAGCTGTGAGTATTCACAAAAAGGGAGTAATTGTTCCGGCTTTCTGGAAATTTCATTAAGAAGGGTGACAATTACTTCCCTGAAATTACCTCTTCCTGGTAGGCTTTGGGAGGATTCTTCTTTTGGGCACATTTCCAGAATAAAGTCCTTTGGGAATAAAGTATTGGAAATATCAAACTGGGTAGGGGGTGGGATGTTGGAAATTGTGGTCGGACTCAAGGAGGGGGTGCATTTGGAAATAACAATTTTGTCACCCCCCCCCCCCCAAACAGTGAGTCTTGACTTAGCAACACTGATGACCTCATGTCAGACAATTCAACAGGGATTTTTAGTTGAACTTAACAAGGTAAAGTTTGAGCTATTGCTATGGGTTGGTATCTGTCCGTCAACAATTTCCTTTAGCACATCCTACAGGTCACATCTCTCATCCCAGTGTCACCAAACTTCACTTGGATCTTGGGTATGAACTGTAGATGAGAGCCATAAAAATTTTCCACATTGACCACCAGCAGCCATCTTGATTTTTACTCTTTGCATGACAAAATCCTTTGGCACATCTTACAGACCACATCCCTCATCCGATCCTCACTAATTTATATGGATTTTCGGGGTGACCACTAGATGGGAGCCATAACATTTTTCCGAATTTTTTTCAAAAACGTGGCTGCCAGTAGCCATCTTGGATTTTACTCTTTGCATGACTAAATCCTTCGTCACACCCTGTAGGCCACAGCACTCATCGAATCAACACCAAACTTCATATGGATCTTCTGGGTGATCTCTAGATGGGAGCCGTAATTTGTTTCAGTAATTCGTTAAAAAACATTCCCGCCAGCAGCCATCTAGGATTTCAAATTTGAATCATTGGCACACCAGTGCAACCCACATTTATCAGAGAAATGCTTTGAAAATTTGCATGCATGTTTAGGATCACCTAGATGTGAGCTATAAAATTTGAACGATTTTCGATGAGAAACATGGCCGTCGACAGCCATCTTGGATTTTAATCTTTGCATTACTAAATTATTTGGCACACCCTACAGACCACATCCCTCATCAGATCATCACCAAATTTCATATGGATCTTCGAGGTGACCACCAGAAGGGAGCCATAAATGTTTCCGAATTTCATTAAAATAAAAAAAAAATAGTTTTTTGCTTTTTTAGCTCAACTTTACTTTGTAAAGTTTGAGCTATTGCCATGGCTTTGTCGTCCGTGTGTGCGTGTGTATGTGTGTACGTGTGTTCGTAAGGCGTCAACAATGCAGTCTACAGGTCGTACCGTTGGTCGGATCATTATGAAATTTGTCATAGCTGTTGACATCAACATTTAGACCAGAATGATTAATTTTGGGGTCATTCGGTAAAAAAAACATGGCCGCCAGTGGCCATCTTGCATTTCAAAATTCAATCCATTAGCACGGGCTACAGGGCGTACTATTTGTCTGATTGTCATGAAATTTGTCATGGATGTTAATATTGACATGTAGATGGGAACGAGTAATTTTGGGGTCATTTGGCCCAAAAACATGGCTGCCAGCAGCCATCTTGGATTTTACTCTTTGTATGACTAAATTCTTTAGCACGGGCTACAGGTCGTACTTTTAGTCTGATCATCATAAAATTGTCAAGAATGTTAATAATGACATGTAGATGGGAACGAGTCATTCGGCCAAAAAACATGGCCGCCAGCAGGCATCTTTGATTTCACTCTTTGTATGACTAAATCCTTTAGCACGGGCTACAGGTCGTACCTTTAGTCCGATCATCTTAAAATTTGTCATGGCTGTTGAAATTGGAATGTAGATGAGAACGAGTCATTTTGGGGTTATTCGGACAAAAAACATGGCCGCCAGTGGCCATCTTGGATTTCATAATTCAATCCATTAGCACGGGCCACAGGTCGTACTGTTCGTCTGATCATCATGAAATTTGTCATGGATGTTAATATTGACATGTAGATAGGAACGAGTAATTTTGGGGTCATTTGGCCAAAAAATATGGCGGCCAGCTGCCATCTTGGATTTTACTCTTTGTATGACTAAATTCTTTAGCACAGGCTACAGGTCGTACCTTTAGTCTGATCATCATCAAATTTGTCATGGATGTTAATATTCACATGTAGATGGGAACGAGTAATTTTGGGGTCATTTGGCCCAAAAACATGGCCGCCAGCAGCCATCTTGGATTTTACTCTATGTATGACTAAATCCTTTAGCACGGGCTACAGGTCGTACCTTTAGTCTGATCATCATAAAAATGTCATGAATGTGGATAATAACATGTAGATGGGAACGAGTCATTTTGGTTTTGGGGTCGTTCGGTCAAAAAAACATGGCTGCCAGCAGGCATCTTTGATTTTACTCTTTGTATGACTAAATCCTTTAGCACGGGCTACAGGTTGTACCTTTAGTCCGATCATTATAAAATTTGTCATGGCTGTTGAAATTGGAATGTAGATGGGAACGAGTCATTTTGGGGTCATGAATGTGGATAATGTATGTTATGTTCTTTAGCACTGTCATAGACAAAAAACATGGCCACCAGCGGCCATCTTGGATTTCAAAATTCAATCCATTAGCACGGGCCACAGGTCGTACTGTTCGTCTGATCATCATGAAATTTGTCGTGGATGTTAATATTGACATGTAGATGGGAACGAGTAATTTTTGGGTCATTCGGCCAAAAAACATGGCGGCCAGCAGCCATCTTGGATTTTACTCTTTGTATGACTAAATTCTTTAGCATGGGCTACAGGTCGTACCTTTGGTCTGATCATCATCAAATTTGTCATGGATGTTAATATTGACATGTAGATGGGAACGAGTAATTTTGGGGTCATTTGGTCCAAAAACATGGCCGCCAGCAGCCATCTTGGATTTTACTCTTTGTATGACTAAATCCTTTAGCACGGGCTACAGGTCGTACCTTTAGTCTGATCATCATAAAATTTGTCATGAATGTTGATAATAACATGTAGATTGGAACGAGTCATTTTGGGGTCGTTCGGTCAAAAAACATGGCCGCCAGCAGGCATCTTTGATTTCACTCTTTGTATGACTAAATCCTTTAGCACTGGCTACAGGTCGTACCTTTAGTCCGATCATCATAAAATGTGTGATGGCTGTTGAAATTGGAATGTAGATGGGAACGAGTCATTTTGGGGTCATTCGGACAAAAAACAATGGCCGCCAGTGGCCATCTTGGATTTCAAAATCAATCCATTAGCACGGGCCACAGGTCGTACTGTTCGGCTGATCATCATGAAATTTGTCATGGATGTTAATATTGACATGTAGATGGGAACGAGTAATTTTGGGGTCATTCGGCCAAAAAACATGGCGGCCAGCAGCCATCTTGGATTCTACTCTTTGTATGACTAAATTCTTTAGCATGGGCTACAGGTCGTACCTTTAGTCTGATCGTCATAAAATTTGTCATGGATGTTAACGATGACATGTAGATGGGAACGACTCATATTGGGGTCATTCGGCCGAAAACATGGCCGCCAGCAGCCATCTTGGATTTTACTTTTCTCTTCATGTCTATAAACTAGTATTAGACAATCAACTTTCCACATTTCTAATCGCTCCATTGACTGTAATACATTAAATTATTACCTTTCCAAGTTGAGCTACAGTGTCATTGACACTTTCATTTGTTAAAAGCATGAAACTTCATACATATGTAGGCTAAGGTGTTGTGATCAAAATAAGAGTTGGACCCCAGCCAGAAAATGACCCAGTTCTGAGTTATGACGTCATCATCTCGTAGAGAGCGTTTAGTGATCCGAGATTCCACTTACTAATTTCAATCTATTGTGGGCAGATGGATATTAACATATGGGAGGTAATGATTGATGTATTCTGTCCAGGAGATGTCTGTCTTTCATCTAAGACATTGCTTAGCATATTGGAGATATTTTACTGTCTATCATAAGAACAATCATATAAGAACAATTTGGGGCCATTTGTTAGAAAAAAGAGTTGGAAAGAGCCGTATATTTGGAGATGGAATCAACAGTCATGAAAATTGACATATTTCATTAATAATTCTCGATGATGACTTTTGCATCCACTCAGTAATTTCAATCTCATGTGAACAGGTGAATATAAACACATGATCAGTAATAATTGATACATTCTATCCATGGAATATGTATCTTTGATTTAAGATGATTATTGGTCAAAAATAAACAAAATGCCTGCCAAAATGGCTGACATATTGGAAAAAATTCAGGATTTTTTTTTCAGTAGTCAACAGTTACACTTGCACAATGGACAGCACTGGAGTCCAGCCTTCAAACAAGAACGTAACTTCTTTTTGCAGACTTTGGTGCAGCCGCATCTGATAAGCTCACAGAGCAAGGTTAACGGGTGGAAGTTCTCTGACATGTAGATGGGAACGAGTAATTTTGGGGTCATTTGGTCCAAAAACATGGCCGCCAGCAGCCATCTTGGATTTTACTCTTTGTATGACTAAATCCTTTAGCACGGGCTACAGGTCGTACCTTTAGTCTGATCATCATAAAATTTGTCATGAATGTTGATAATAACATGTAGATGGGAACGAGTCATTTTGGGGTCGTTCGGTCAAAAAACATGGCCGCCAGCAGGCATCTTTGATTTTACTCTTTGTATGACTAAATCCTTTAGCACTGGCTACAGGTCGTACCTTTAGTCCGATCATCATAAAATTTGTGATGGCTGTCCAACATCTACTCTTTGTATGACTAAATTCTTTAGCATGGGCTACAGGTCGTACCTTTAGTCTGATCGTCATAAAATTTGTCATGGATGTTAACGATGACATGTAGATGGGAACGACTCATATTGGGGTCATTCGGCCGAAAACATGGCCGCCAGCAGCCATCTTGGATTTTACTTTTCTCTTCATGTCTATAAACTAGTATTAGACAATCAACTTTCCACATTTCTAATCGCTCCATTGACTGTAATACATTAAATTATTACCTTTCCAAGTTGAGCTACAGTGTCATTGACACTTTCATTTGTTAAAAGCATGAAACTTCATACATATGTAGGCTAAGGTGTTGTGATCAAAATAAGAGTTGAACCCCAGCCAGAAAATGACCCAGTTCTGAGTTATGACGTCATCATCTCGTAGAGAGCGTTTAGTGATCCGAGATTCCACTTACTAATTTCAATCTATTGTGGGCAGATGGATATTAACATATGGGAGGTAATGATTGATGTATTCTGTCCAGGAGATGTCTGTCTTTCATCTAAGACATTGCTTAGCATATTGGAGATATTTTACTGTCTATCATAAGAACAATCATATAAGAACAATTTGGGATCATTTGTTAGAAAAAAGAGTTGGAAAGAGCCGTATATTTGGAGATGGAATCAACAGTCATGAAAATTGACATATTTCATTAATAATTCTCGATGATGACTTTTGCATCCACTCAGTAATTTCAATCTCATGTGAACAGGTGAATATAAACACATGATCAGTAATAATTGATACATTCTATCCATGGAATATGTATCTTTGATTTAAGATGATTATTGGTCAAAAATAAACAAAATGCCTGCCAAAATGGCTGACATATTGGAAAAAATTCAGGATTTTTTTTTCAGTAGTCAACAGTTACACTTGCACAATGGACAGCACTGGAGTCCAGCCTTCAAACAAGAACGTAACTTCTTTTTGCAGACTTTGGTGCAGCCGCATCTGATAAGCTCACAGAGCAAGGTTAACGGGTGGAAGTTCTCCCCAAAAGGGCATCCATCTGCCATCTATTTTCTGCCATCCACATAAGTCAGGCGAAGGTAGTTCCACGTATTTAGAGAACACCTGCGATAAACAACTTGCATATCGTGAAGCACGTCGTATTTCTCTAAGTCGAAAAAGGGGGATAACTCCACCAAAAAATGTCGGGCAGACGTCATAATCGCAGGTGCACAGGTTCCCATGGTGGTTGATGTCTGTGCCAAGTTTCACGGAAAATGATCATAAAACAATTGAGAAAAACTCCGGACAAAATTGTGTCCACAGACGGACGGACGGCACGACAGACGGACGGACAAGCTGATACCAGTATACCCCCCCCCCCACAACTCGTTGCGGGGGGGTATAATTATGTGGAACTACCTTTGCCTGACTTATGTGGATGGCAGAAAATAGATGGCAGATGGATGCCCTTTTGGTGAGAACTTCCACCCGTTAACCTTGCTCTCCGTGAGCTTATCAGATGCGGATGCACCAAAGTCTGCAAAAAGAAGTTACGTTCTTGTTTGAAGGCTGGACTCCAGTGCTGTCCATTGTGCAAGTGTAACTGTTGACTACTGATCAGAAAGTGACAATATGCTTCATAAACTGAGAACATTTAGAGAAAAAAATATATAAATTGCAAAAAAATCCTTAATTTTTTTCCAATATGTCAGCCATTTTGTTTATTTTTGGCCAATAATCATCTTAAATCAAAGATACATATTCCCTGGATAGAATGTATCAATTATTACTGATCATGTGTTTATATTCACCTGTTCACAAGAGATTGAAATTACTGTGTTGATGCAAACGTCATCATCGAGAATTATTAATGAAATATGTCAATTTTCATACCTGTTGATTCCATCTCCACATATACGGCTCTTTCCAACTCTTTTTTCTTACAAATGGCTCCAAATTGTTCTTATTGTAGACAGTAAAATATCTCTAATATGCTAAGCAATCTCAGAACAAAATTAGAAGATTTTCAATATTTCGAAAAAATCTATGATTTTTTCCATTTTGGCAGTCATTTTGGTCCTCATTTTGGCAGCCATCTTGGATTTTTATGGCCATCAGTCGTCTTAAATGAAAGACAGACATCTCCTGGATAGAATACATCAATCATTACCTCCCATATGTTAATATCCATCTGCCCACAAGAGATTGAAATTAGTAAGTGGAATCTCGGAACACTAAACGCTCTCTACGAGATGATGACGTCATAACTCAAAACTGGGTCATTTTCTGGCTGGGGTCCAACTCTTATTTTGATCACAACACCTTAGCCTACATAAGTGTGAAGTTTCATGCTTTTAACAAAAAATGCACAAAAAAGTTGCTAAGTCACCCCACTAATGGCCGCTAGCAGCCACCTCGGTTTTTACTCTGTCATTCTCAACGATTCGGCCATTTCCGCTTCGCTGAGGAATAACCTCTTCCATAAATAGAAACCATATCTGCCTGTCTATTTTTTTAATTTTACAGTCATGTTTGGGATCAATTCTAGATGAGGGCTATCAAGTTTTAATACTTATCGATGAAAAACATGGCTGCATGCAACCATCTTGGATTTTAGTCTTTACAGGACTAAATACTTCAGCACACCCTACAGCCAACATTTTTCATCCAACTTTAAATTTTCCATGTGATCTTCATGCAAAAAATGACTGAAGGAAAAAAAACAACCTCTTTTTTGTTGCTGAAGTGGTAATTTCTATGAATTCAGAAAGTCTTTCTGGGGCATATAAAGTCTGCATGCAAGTATTTAATATATTTATGGCCTTATTTTGATCTCTGGAACTTGGCAGAAACGTACATGACAAAAGTGAGAATTATTAGGTATATAATTTGATACTTCAATCTGCCATGTATGGCCTCCTAATCATGGACTGTGTTACATAGATACACTGCATGATCGTTATTGGGAGCATAATGTGTAATCAATACTCTGCTTACTTTCTGAATTGAGTTTATAAGGTACACATCAATTCTCTCTGTCATAGATAGCCTTGTTTATATTAATAGACTGGTTAATTATCGACATAAAGTCTTTGATTCAGAATGCATGTACTATTCTTGCCTTTCTATTGACAAATTGATTTCCCCTTAATACCAATGTCTCCAGCTCCCGCATTAACTCATTGTGTTTCTTTATGCCAAATATTTGCAGTTATAGAATACTCTCAGCAAAGAGAAGTTATTTTTCTTAATAACAGAGTTACATACAGTGAATCTTGATTTGGGTAGGTGTCTCGATCTTTGAATTTCGAAATACACAACTCCCACATGAGCCGCCAAATGTCTAACTCTGTAAAAATCCATTATATTATGGCCTCCAAACTAATAGCCATGTTTTAGTCACGTACATGTAACTTTGTAACATGTGTTACTGTGGTGCTGCTATGGAGATGCAATTGGCAGGAAAGGTCACATGATTTTAGGGTGCCAGGCCCTATTGGTGTTTATCGATATCAGCCCAACGTGTAAGTGATAGTCGTTTAGTAAAGACAAGCTGTCCACATAGTGACCACCGATATGCTTAATTGGCTTCAAAATTAAAATAAAATCTTACCTCACAGGCATATCCTATTCTCCCATGCCTGTATAGGGTTGGTCGCTTAATCAGTTATTAACAGACTGGATTATTCCTCTTTGCTACAGTAATGCCCTAATTAATCGACTCCTTAACCACAGCATAATTATGGGTAATTTTTTAGGATTTAGTCGGAAATATGGCTTGTTGCCATTCATCGGAAAGCTCTCAGTGAGAGCTTTCCGATGAATGGCAACAAGCTATATTTCCGACTAAATCCTGAAAAATGACCCATAATTCTCTCAGTGAGAGCTTTCCGATGAATGGCAACAAGCTATATTTCCGACTAAATCCTGAAAAATTACCCACAATTCTGATGTGGTTAAGGAGTCGATTATTTAAGGCATTACTGTACAAGTATGGCATGGTACATTTTGGACACTAAACTTAATGGAATGGTCGTATATGTATAGGCAAAATGGTCATGTGAGTCAGGTGCATCTTATTGGCAATGGTAACACACTGTCATGTTGCATGTACATGTACGTGTGGCTAAACCTGGCTATTATCTCATTGAACAAAATTTAGATAGAATACACACAATACCACACATGTTTATTGTATGAGTACATACTGTGGATATACTTGGGTGTATAAAAAAACAATCAACCATCGACAATTTCCATCAGCACACCCTGCAGGCTGCATTTCTCACCCTATCATCACCAAACTTCATGTGGATCTATGGGGTGACCTCTAGACGGGAGTCATCAATTTTTTTTTGAAATTGTCAAAAAACATGGCCGCCAGCAGCACATCAGCAGCCATCTCGGATTTCGTATTTATTTATTGGTACACCCTGCAGCCCACATTTTTTGGAGAATTTTTTTTCAAAATTTACAGTGTCACCTCTAGATGGGAGCTATCAAATTTGAACAATTTCCAATGAAAAACATGGCCGCCAGCAGCAGCCATCTTAGATTTTACTCCTCTAAATGGGAGCCATAATTTTCCCCCAATATTTGTTAAAAAACATGGCCCTCAGCACCCATATTGGGTTTCACATTTTAATTAATTGGCACACCCTGCAGACATTGACTCTTTCATTACCGGAGTTATGATCCTTGTTGACAAAGACTTTTCCAATGATATTGGTTTCCTTTTTATAACTTTAGTTTTAGTTATTGGATTGTTTTAAAATTTTGTATATTGGTTATTATAATTATAATTAAACATGAAAATACAGGTCAAATTCGAATTTGGGTTCAGTCCACTCATTTTTACCAGAGTTATGACCCTTGAATTAGAATTTCATAATTATTTTGGTTTCCAGATGAATACTTCATAGGCTTAGATTATTCAGGTGTGTAATAAAATAAAACTATGTGTTTTAAAGATGCATAATCCGAATTAACACTGGCAAATTACTATTTCTTTGGCTTCAGGGGTAAAAAATATTTGATTCGAGTCAAGGAACCCACCCATCAAAGCTCAGAGTGATCAGATATCGATTTTTGAAATCTATTACTTTTCACCACCAATAATTTTTAGTGGCCCAGTAGACAAACCGGCAAAATTTTGTTGAACAAAATGTTGATAAATAACAGGTTTTGGGTAATTTTAAACTATAGCTGACTGTGGTTAGCATTATTTTTTGGCAATTAATCGATTCTGATAACTGAGGCGGAATTTCAAAAAATGTTGTTGTTGTTGGAATCTGATGATATGAGGACCATCGAATCGGATAGAGTTCCTTTAAGAACATAGTCTTTAGAGAGCAAATTGTTTTAAATGATTCTTTTCAGGGTCAGATTTTTTCTTTCTTAAAAAGCCACTGGTCAAATAAAGCCACATTATTCAGAGGATGTGTAGGCTAGCCTTGCGGCCTTTTTTTACTACATTGTTTCAGCCATTCAGTTATAAAAATGTACATTGGAATCAGTTGGAATGGTCTGTTATTCATCTAAATGGTTGTTCAAGAAATATAAACAGACAAAAGATAATGCAAAAGGATTTCTATTCATTGGTGGGAAATTTACAGATAATCAAGCTTGAAATAGTGTGTGTGTCATTTGCAGAATGAGGTTCCCAGAGGGTGAATTTGGTGATGCTACCCCGCTATGCGGGGTAGCATCACTAAATTCACCCTCTGGGGACCTCATTCTGCAAATGACAGGCACACTATTTCAAGGCTTGCAGATAATAAGTTCTACAAACAGCCTATTGAACTTATTATCTGAATATTTCCTAAGGGAACTGCTCATCAATGAGTAGTTAGTAAAGAAATGGTTAACATGACATCAAGGACATGTAAAATGTTTTATGACAGCTCGTTGAAGGAACAATCTGCAGCCTCATCTGTATTATAAATCACTCTTTACATATTGAAATAGTGTCTATCCTCATTAATTATTTAGTATATTGGGAATCCCATTGTTATGATCACATTACTCAACTCTTCCCATTGATTTATAATAAAATTGTGAAAATTTCAGTATTCGGTAGTCATTATATTACCCTGAATATTTTAACATTAGCATTCTTTGAGTTCTGCAGTCTCCTGCCATTTCATGCCTGCTGTGTTGTGAAGATACAGTTTTTGTTTCTTAATAGCCAGGTTTAATGTGTGCCACACTTTCGACTTCCAATAATTGACAGACTATAATATTCCACATGGTGGCAGGATAGAAATCACCTAGTAGTGAAATGGCTATATTACTTTTTCTTAACAAGGTCCGTGCAATAATATTACAGGTTTTTTTTAGTCTGGAGCGAATTCTGAAACACACAAATTCATCTGAAATCTGTGAGTCAACTTACACTTGAATATCTTCAAATGGGCTTCTAAACTATTGTATCAGCATTTTGGTGCAAATACTTGTTTTTGCATGTCTAGAATCTACAATTTCGATTAAATTACATCCTTAGAGAACTTGTAAATTTTTCCAAGTATAAATGCATTTTTTCTGGAAAAATCATGTTCTAAAATATCATATCATGGTTTTCCGCAAAATTTTATTGTTAATTGTAAAATGTCATATTTTTGAAACCATTCCTGATAAAATAATGGATTGTAAGTACATGGGTTGTTTTAAAGAGGCATGGCCGGGGGCATTTCCTCCTTATCCTGAGTGACAAAGACTAATCATACTTGCGGAAATTGTCAAAACTAAAATTTTGTAAGTTTTACTTCTAAAATGTCGTAAAAAAATATAAAATCATGTTTTTATCATTAAGCAGGAGAGATATGAATACGAAAGATTATCTTCTGTAATATCTGTGATATAAAGGATTATCATACAAATGTATTGCAGATACAGTAATGCCCTAAGTAATCGACTCCTTAATGACAGCAGAATTATGGGTAACTTTTCAGGATTTAGTCGGAAATATGGCTTGTTGCCATTCATCAGAAAGCTCTCAGTGAGAGCTTTCCGATGAATGGCATCAAGCCAAATTTCCGACTAAATCCTGAAAAATTACCCATAATTCTGCTGTGGTTAAGGAGTCATTTATTTAGGGCATTACTGTACCAATTCTATTTCCAGAGATAAATAATTTTTTGTGTGCATCCTGTAAAATTTGGAAACTTTTTAGAAGTCCACCTACAATAATGTTGTGTCTACAAGCTGGTATTTAGCTTATAAACACAGTTATATAGTATGATTAACAATAATTACCTTAAATTAGGTGACTTGGGGGCCTAATCAACGAGAAACCAAAGAATCAGCTTTGTGTTGATCAGGTCAGATTTCCAAGTGACCTCCAGCGGTCAGTTCCAATTTCCCATTGCCAGAGAGTGATTTGGCTCGAGACAGTCTTACCTGCCATGACTGCCACTGACTAACAAATCAGCAATGTTGCCATGTTGCGTTCTGTGGCGAATGTTCCTTTCCACAATAATATGCTGTGTGGAGGTTATTAAAGATGGGCTATCTCTTCCTAAGTATGTTTTATATAGTTTCCTGGGTATAAAATAATAAATCTGAGTCGAGGACACCTATCCGCCATATCCGGAAACGCCTCTATCACTTAATATTGATATTTTCTTATATGATGTGATGATCAATTGGGACATTTTTTTACTATTTTTAGAACAGACCATGATGAAACATTCATGCGATCTTGTATAGCGATAGAGTTCTACCACTTGCTACACCCAATGATCCATAAAATGTCCCAAATTGATCACATGTTTTATACCAGAAAATTCTAAATGAAATAAATATTAATATTAAAAATCATTTCCGACAGGGGTCTTCAATTCATATTTATTATTTTATACCAAGGAAACTATATAAAACTTGTTATCGGAAAGCATAGACCATCTTTAAAAATAGACAGATTATACTTATATATTTGGGATGTTGCATCCATTGGTACAACTTTGATAGGACAGTTCATATAAAAGTTATAAGAACCAGAACATATTTTTTATCTTGATGAAGGATGTATATTTCTAAATGTTTGGATGCTGATTTAGGACACCATCAGCTTGCAAGCTGCAAACATTGGATAACAAATTTCTTCATGAGGAAATCAATCTTACGATTCATAAATTATTCACAGCTGATGTGTTATTTATTATTAAGAGACAATAATGCTCAACATGTAATATGACATCAATGCACCACGTGACGTGTATGGCCGATAGTGAGCTGTCAACTCATTATCGGTCGTACATGTCATGTTACTAGTGAAAGGATTCGCTGATTTTCGTGGTAGTCCTATTCAAGATATCTTTGCTGACTAAAGTAAACATCAATTCATTCGATATGTTTTGTCATTTGGCGCATGCTGAAAACAAGGTTATATCATTGAATTTGAAATTGTTTTTATTCTTCCAAAAATATTTACTCCCAAATATTGCTTAACAGAACCCTCATGTTTTAACAGAGAAACTGGTAAATAATAGTAAAAACATGTATATAAACTGTAGGCCTGTTATTAACCACAATGCCATCTAAAATCATGTTATTGTTGTATTATCAAGGAGAGGTGTGGTTATCATAAATAAGTTATCTCACATTTATATCGTTAACTTTGTATTGAATTATGTATATTCCTAAAAATTCTTTCGGTACCGTGAGTAGTTTCAATAGATAAAATATTCTCAAATTTTCCAATTTTGTTTCTAAATTTGGCAAGAATAAGGTTTAAACGTGTATTAGTTGGAATGAGGTTAGGAACCGCAGACTTGAGGTCACTACTTTCTTCTTTAATTTTCAGCTTCGATGACATTGTGTGCCTTAGTGAATCTAACAGTCTATCCGAGATTTCTCTTGATGGAAATCCCATTGCACAGGAGCAGTATTACAAGCAGGTTGTGCTCCGAAATATGCAGCAACTCAAACAACTTGATATGAAAAGGGTCACGGTAGGTAACCGTAGCAACCGACTTACCCATAACATTTTGATTTAAAGACATATGATGGACTTGTTTGAGTTCATGAAACTGATAAGTTAGTAGTCAGGCGCTATGCCAATCTGGGAATGTAGCATTCTACTAACATCGATGAAAATTTCAAAGAAATCGACCATACCACTCCCTAGAAAACATCGTCTGAACTACGCTTAATTGTAACTATTTTTATCATGATTCGGGACACAACTATCGGCGATAAACTCACATAAATGATTTTGACATTAAGAGTCTTTGCATTTAATTAATGTATAAGAATGGAAGTGTGTGTTGTCAATTTGGATTAATATTAGTAGAAATAACAACTTTGAGCAAGATTATTCTCCATTTCTATTTTATCACACAACCGGAGTGTTTCACATCACTTTAAGTTGATTATTTAATTTTTCCCTTTAGGTTTTTGACGGGCTTGCAACTGCACATTTCTTGTACAAATATGGCGGAAGTTGATCGTTGCAAATCTGATAATAAATATTAAAGTTTTTTGACGCTATTTGGTACTATACATCCCATGGACAACAAGCTACTCAGAATATAGCATTTCATGAACTTCTGTCTTCATGTTGAAATAGTTGTTTAACCCTTTCATGATCGGAGTTGCGCTGGTGCAACATTAAAGATCATGTGTCAGTGCATTCACTTATATATGCAAGTCTTCCATAGGGAGCATCACATATATAAGAGAGTGCACTGGCTTACAAGTTCAAGGTATACATTATTAGGCCATTGTATTCTCTTATATATGCGAGGCTGCCTATACTTTCCTTTCATGACTGGAGCTTCCTGAAATTTTGCGAAAACCCTGTGCCAATGCATTCTCTTATATATGCGAGTCGCCCACTGGTCACCTCACATATATAACAGAATGCATTGGCCTAACACTATTTACCTTGACCTTAAAAGCCAGTGCATTCTCTTATATACTGTATGTGAGGCTCCCTATAGGAGACTCGCATATATAAGAGAATGCACTGGCACAGGGTATTGAATGCTCCACCATCATGAAATAGTTAACATTGCCCTAAAAATATTTACTTTGACCTTGTAAGCTGGTGCATTCTCTTATATATGCGAGGCTCACTATGGGAGACTCACATATATAAGAGATTGCACTGGCACATGATCTTTAATTCTGCACCAACGATGTTCCCGTCATGAAATGGTTACATATCAACTCCATCCTAGTCACTTATGTTCCCATGCACTGTAGTTAAATTGGTCCCTTCTATAACCCTCTACAATAATGCATAAATTAAATACTCAAAACGCATGTCAAATTTTCACCTGTTGTCAACACGTTCCACATAAGTACAACTTAACCCTTTCTATACTAAATGGACTCTCCCATCCAGTTATAATTGGAATGGTCTATTATTCATTTGAAGGGGATGTTCAGGTAATAATATGATTCATATTCATCAGTGGGAAATGTTCAAATAACAAGTTCAACAAACTACCTTGGTATGTTGACCATCACACATGAAAGTAATAACCATAGGGTCATGGGATCTGTGTGTGATTGGCTGAAAACTCCGGCAGTAAACTGCTTTAATCCTTTTGATCAATTAGAGTCAAGTATGTGGGGGGATCCCCTGACTTCTCATGTGGAGTTACTGTAAAGAGTTACATGTATATGTAGTAATTAAACTTTTAATTTACCTGGTTATATAATGGACTCTTTCATAGACTTGTTATAGGGAATATCATTCTGTAGTATTTCTATACATAGCATTTGAATATGCATATAATATACATGTAATTCCTCGTTCACTATTTAATATTTTTCAATATAGGGAATACTCTGCCACTGCTGTGGACACACAGTATAGGTGGTGGCAACATCACTAAAAGCCTGTTTTATCTTTAATCAAAATTTTGATATTCGCTATTGATATCAAATTGAACTTTCAGCCTTTAGTCACCTAGCTATTAGTGTGCAATAATTAGGGGTTGCCAAATTTTAATTGGCCAAGTGAGAGAACTTTCATTTGTGTGCCACACAATACCTATTATAGTAACCACTGTTAAGCTCTCAAAAAAATTAAACTCTTATCAATAGATTATTGAATACATGGGAAGGTAGGAGTATTTATAATAATAGAGACATAATTCAACAAGCGGAACTATATACAAATTAACCTGAATTAAGAGGGGTCCATCACAAAGTTGTTTTCTACAGGAAATTTCCATTTAAAGAAATCAAAAGATTCAAAGAAAATAACTTTTCACTTGTATTTGAGCAGTAAATGACTTGATTTTTAGTTATGTGCTTCACCTGTTCACCGTTTCTGACACACTTTCTTTAGAAAGTAAGAACATTTACCTTCACTGAAGTTTTCCTTTTGTTTCTATATGAATGTTACCGCTCTGTGTTAACCTTACATTGTTGCAGGAATCTTCCTGAATGGATGTGACCTTCTTTATAAATATATTCAATATGATTGATCTGCTGTTTTTGTCTTCACGCATCAGGTCTTGAATGATAATTCTCTAGAGATCTAAGAACACTGTTAGTTTTTTTCTCCAGTTCCTATTTGTATTGGCATTATATTTATTGAGACTTGACAGTTGTATAGGCCTGACTAGAGGAATGATTAATGGAACAGTTTTAGTCCTGTGGATGTTAAGTGCATACTTTTTGTCTAAACTTTTCTGTTCATATCATATCTTAATATGATATCTGGCATTTCTGAGTGGGATATTGAATGATTTTATGTTTAATATGAGCCTCGTCACCTTCAAGTTTTGGTTTTCTTATGCAATTCAGTTTCATTGATAGATATTGTTGCCGACTTGTGATATCACATCTCTAGGCTATTGTTTCTATATTGTGACCATGTACAACTACGTAATGTATACCTCTCCTCCGAAGGATGAAGAGAGAAGGATAGCTTTGGTGATGGCAAGAAAAGAAGAAGAAAAAAGAAGAGAGATGAACAAGATTGCTGTCATGAAGGTTTGTTATTATTTAATATGCTCCATTATATTTGAAACCAACATAGTTAAAATTTCTGAAGCTAATTTTCCTCTTACCTCTCATCTGTTACCTTTTGGAAATTAATTGTGATCAACATTATTCGTAACAGACTCCATCACATGACATATCAAGAACATCCTAAATATAATAAGAATAAGCATTAGAGCATATTGTTAATGTTAGTGATTTTTTCCTAGCAAGTTTCATATAGATTCCGGGGTATAAAATAATAGATATGAGGACACATATCTGGAAAATCTATCAATTAATATTGATTTTATTTAGAATTTTTCTTATATAATACCTACCTACAAGCGAGATGTGGAAACGTTCGGAACGTAGGGAGAGGGAGATCTTGTCGGCACCTCCATCAAGGCAAATGTCATTTCAACTCGGAAAATATTTCACTAGGCTGCATCAGGAATAAACCACTTTATTATGCCTTTGTAGACAAATAATATACCCAATCTTCAGTTTTATAAATAGTCAAGTTTTTTCAAAAACAGTCACTGCTATTTTATAGGCAGGCATATATACACAGTTCTATTCATTCATTCAAAACATATCACCTCTCCTCATTTTTGAATTTTAACAATTTCTAAATATATGTTCTAGGAAAAGCGACGACTGGCCATAACAAATGCCAAGCGACAGTGGGAGTCGATGCAAGTGACAAGTGTCGGCAAGCCTACTAGTCTAATGGCTAAGATGCCAGAAATATATGCCAATCATGTCGGGACAGTGCCTAATAATGAAGTCCGATCACCGAGTCCTCATAGTTACAGAATAGATGACAGCACGGAGCTTGAATCAGTCACAAGGTAACATTCTCGACCTTTACCTTTTCTATACTAAATACTCATGCGAGTAGGCATCCTTCAGGAAATGTTCAGATAATATGTTCAACCAACGACCATATTATCTGAACATTTTCCTCCGATATATAGGACTCATTCTGTTATTTTATTTTCTGTTGTCTTATTTCCTCGGAAAACCCCTTCACTTGAATAATAGACGATTCCAATGAATACTTTTATAACTGATGGGAGATTCTGTTTAGTATAGAAAGGGTTAAGATGATGCACAGATGTCTTACTTCAACAGTGTTTTACGGCCATGCAAATTAGGACTTTTAATTATACCCACGTAACAGAGTTATGGGGGGGGGTATATTCTATATATATACTATATTTAAAAGAGGAAGCTTCAAACACATATATCAGAATTAAAAGAACATTTTAATCCATAACAAAAACAATGTTTTACTGTCAAAGTACAATCATTTGTTGAACTTATTATCTGAACATTTCCATCCAATAACTAGGACTCCTTCTGTACTTATATTATCTGGCATCAACTTATTATTCCTGGGATCCCCTCCAGATAAATAATAGACCAATCCAATGCATACTATTAAAACTTAATAGGTGAATCCATTTAGTATAGAATATAGAAAAGTAAAGCTTAAAGAAGCATAATCCGAATTAACGCTCCCAAATTACTATTTCTTTGGCTTCGGGGGTAAAAAATATTTTATTTGAGTCGAGGAACCCACCCATCAAATCTCAGAGTGGTCAGATATCGATTTTTGAAATTTGTTATTTCTCGAAATGTGTAATTATTTGTGGCCCAGAAAAGAGTCATCAAACCCACGCTATTGGACACAATTGCGGATGAAGATGGATAACTCTAAAATCAAGTGGTAATACGGCCAAATTTCGTGATATGCAAGTGATAATACTGCCATATTTTGTTGAACAACATGTTGATAAATAACAAGTTTTGGGAAATTTTATACTACAGTTGACAGCGGTTAGCATTATTTTGTAATTAATCAATTCTGATAACAAAAGCGTATTTTGAAGAAATGTTGTTGTAACATGATGATATGGGGGCCGTCTGATCGGATTGAGTACCTTTAATCTGATGATCTCATCCTGATTCAGTGAGAAAGCTGGAAGCCGTCCTAGCAGCTCCAAGAGCGGCGTAACAGAGAACTCATCCGGGATCTCAATTGATCGGCCAAAGACCGCCAACAAAAAAGAAACAAAGCCACCAGCCACAGTCAAGGATACAATGGTCTTCCCGTAAATATCAGTAAAATACACTATGTTTTTATCAGATAATAAAATTAGTAATATTTACTTATTCTTCATATTCTATGGCTCTTACCTTGAACTTAAAAAAAGCCAACATTTTTAGCTCAACTTTACTTTGTAAAGTTTGAGCTATTGCCATGGCTTTGTCGTCCGTCGTCCGTGTGTACGTGTGTGCGTGTGTGCGTGTGTACGTAAGGCGTCAACAATAGAGGCTACAGGTCGTACCTTTGATCGGATCATTATGAAATTTGTCATAGCTGTTGACATCAACATTTGTACCGGAATGATTCATTTTGGGGTCATTCGGAAAAAAAACATGGCCGCCAGCGGCCATCTTAGATTTCAAAATTCAATCCATTAGCACGGGCTACAGGCCGTACTGTTCGTCTGATCGTCATGAAATTTGTCATGGATGTTAATATTGACATGTAGATGGGAACGAGTAATTTTGGGGTCATTCGGCCAAAAAACATGGCCGCCAGCAGCCATCTTCGATTTTACTCTTTGCATGACTAAATCCTTTAGCACGGGCTACAGGTCGTACCTTTAGTCAGATCATCATAAAATTTGTCATGGATGTTAACAATGACATGTAGATGGGAATGAGTCATTTTTGGGTTATTCGGGCAAAAAACATGGCCGCCAGCAGCCATCTTGTATTTTACTCTTTGTATGACTAAATCCTTTAGCACGGGCTACAGGTCATACCTTTAGTCTGATAATCATGAAATTTGTCATGGCTGTTGAAATTGGAATGTAGATGGGAACGAGTCATTTTGGGGTCATTCTGACAAAAAACATGGCCGCCAGTGGCCATCTTTGTTTTCAAAATTCAATCCATTAGCACGGGCCACAGGTCGCACTGTTCGTCTGATCATCATGAAATTTGTCATGGATGTTAATATTGACATGTAGATGGGAACGAGTTATTTTGGGGTCATTCGGCCCAAAAACATGGCCGCCAGCAGCCATCTTGGATTTTACTCTTTGTATGACTAAATTCTTTAGCACGGGCTACAGGTCGTACCTTTAGTCTGATCATCATAAAATTTGTCATGGATGTTAACAATGACATGTAGATTGGAACAAGTCATTTTGGGGTCATTCGGCCAAAAAACATGGCCGCCAGCAGCCGTCTTGGATTTTACTCTTTGCATGACTAAATCTTTTAGCACGGGCTACAGGTCCTACTTTTAGTCTGATCATCATAAAATTTGTCAATAATGTTAATAATCACATGTAGATGGGAACGAGTCATTTTGGGGTCATTCGGCCAAAAAACATGGCCGCCAGCAGCCATCTTGGATTTTACTCTTTGTATGACTAAATCCTTTAGCACGGGCTACAGGTCGTACCTTTAGTCTGATCATCATAAAATTTGTCATGGCTGTTGATATTGGAATGTAGATGGGAACGAGTCATTTTGGGGTCATTCGGACAAAAAACATGGCCGCCAGCGGCCATCTTGGATTTCAAAATTTAATCCATTAGCACGGGCCACAGGTCGTACTGTTTGTCTGATCATCATGAAATTTGTCATGGATGATAATATTGACATGTAGATGGGAACGAGTAATTTTGGGGTCATTCGGAAAAAAAACATGGTCGCCAGCAGCCATCTTGGATTTTACTCTTTGTATGACTAAATCCTTTAGCACAGGCTACAGGTCGTACATTTAGTCTGATCATCATAAAATTTGTCATGGCTGTTGAAATTGGAATGTAGATGGGAACGAGTCATTTTGGGGTCATTCGGACAAAAAACATGGCCGCCAGCAGCCATCTTGCATTTAAAAATTTAATCCATTAGCACGGGCCACAGTTAGTACTGTTCGTCTGATCATCATGAAATTTGTCTTGGATGTTAATATTGACATGTAGATGGGAACGAGTACTTTTGGGGTCATTTGGCCGAAAAACATGGCCGCCAGCAGCCATCTTGGATTTTAATCTTTGTATGACTAAATCCTTTAGCACGGGCTACAGGTCGTACCTTTAGTCTGATCATCATAAAATTTTTCATGGCTGTTGAAATTGGAATGTAAATGGGAACGAGTCATTTTGGGGTCATTCGGACAAAAAACATGGCCGCTAGCAGCCATCTTGGATTTCAAAATTTAATCCATTAGCACGGGCCACAGGTCGTACTGTTCGTCTGATCATCATGAAATTTGTCATGGATGTTAATATTGACATGTAGATGGGAACGAGTAATTTTGGGTGTCATTTGGCCAAAAACATGGCCGCCAGCAGCCATCTTGGATTTTTCTCTTTGTAAGACTAAATTCTTTAGCACGGGCTACAGGTCGTACCTTTAGTCTGATCATCATAAAATTTGTCATGAATGTTAATAATGACATGTAGATGGGAACGAGTCATTTTGGGGTCATTTGGCCAAAAAACATGGCCGCCAGCAGCCAACTTGGATTTTACTCTTTGTATGACTAAATCCTTTACCACGGGCTACAGGTCGTACCTTTAGTCTGATTTCGGGGTCATTCGGACAAAAAACATGGCCGCCAGTGGCCATCTTGGATTTCAAAATTTAATCCATTAGCACGGGCCACAGGTCGTACCTTTAGTCTGATCGTCATAAAATTTGTCATTGATGTTAACGATGACATGTAGTTGGGAACGACTCATTTTGGGGTCATTCGGCTGAAAACATGGCCGCCAGCAGCCATCTTGGATTTTACTTTTCTCTTCATGTCTATAAACTAGTATTAGACATTCAACTTTCCACATTCCTAATCGCTCCATTGACTGTAATATATTAAATTATTCCCTTTCCAAGTTGAGCTACAGTGTCATTGACACTTTCATTTAATAGGATAAATACAATAAACATTTTGTGATATTTGTCAGAATTTAGTGATGGTTCTGCTGAACGGTACCCACTGTGCATGGTAGCATCACTAAATTCACTGTGCATGGTAGCATCACTAAATTCACCCTCTGGGGACCTCATTCTTCATATTTTAGACACACTATTTCAAGGCTTGGTCCAGTTATTACAATACATATATCTCTGGTCACTGGAATTTCATTTTGTAATTTGTGAACGAACCTTTAAGTGGCTGAAAGAAGATTGTCATACATCATGATTGATAGCTCTTTAACCCTTTCAGTGCCAAGTCCGATTTTTGTATCAACCCATATTTCCTTGATCATTTTTCACATTTGGCACAATGGTTAGACTGTTCAGCTTTTGTAGTCACTGCCTACACAGCATTATGAGTTCGACACTCGCCCAGAGACTGCTAACTTTCCTAACAGTGACTTTCTTTACTAAATTCTCAGTATTAAAAAGGAGTAGTTCCCATAGGAAATGTACAGATAATATGTCCAACAAACGACCATAGGTTTATCTGTGACCATAGATCGTTTTTTTAACTTATTTTCTGAACTTTTCCCTCCTGCGAATAGGAATCCTCCTGTAACTTGCATTATCTTTTCTTCAGTCTGTTGTCTGCTCATTTTTCCTGAACTCCCCTCCAAATAAATAATAGACCTTTCAAATATATAATTTTGTAAGTGAATAGGAGAATCCATTCAATATAGATAGGGTTACGTGGAGTATGATGTAGAGTTCTATGCTGTTCAATCTCATGCCTAGTTGTGACCTTTGAGGAAGGTCACACATACTGTGACTGCTTCGCACCACTTATGCTTTGGTACTCGGTCAGTTGTCGATAAATCAGTATGCTAACCTTGATGTCTGCATGAATTTATTTGAGCTGGTGTTGGATGGGAATGACAATGTTGTCTCATGCCCTATGACCAAGGAAATAATTGAGGTAAAGTACATTGAAACATATTCTCTGTGGAATGCACTATATCAATTATTATTAGATATGGAAAAACCTGTTTTATATTAATACTATTCTCAGTCTGTTACTTTGAGCACATATATCTCCATTATGTTTAGACCCTCGGAGGCCCCAGATCGGCATTTCAGGCAGGACTCTGATGAATCCACTTTTACACTTGGAGGGTAGGCAGTTTGTGTTTTAAGTTTACAAGTGAGGAAGGGCCATCCTGATTTTGGTTGGAAGTATGATTATAAGGTTTCTTTCCACTATGTATTTCAGGAAAAACTTAGGAGTAGGTCCAGATTTGAGTAATGTAGCTGAGATCGAGGGGGATACACTCACGTTTTATGGAGCAGGTGCATTGGAGTCGCTGGATCGGAACTGGGGCGTCCAGGCAGCTGGGGCTGTTCTTGTTATTGTCTTCACATTTATAGACTTCGATGAGATATCCAAGTATCTCCACAAAATAAGAACCAGATTTCCAGGAGTGCATGTGAGTACAGGAAATAGGCCTGAAAATAGAGTGTCTGTCATTTGCAGAATGAGGTCCCCAGAGGGTGAATTTAGTGATGCTATCCTGCACTTTGGGAACTTCATTCTGCTTAGGCCTCAACTTCTATGGGAGACCTAGGATCAGATAGAATTTTCCCATTTGAAGTTGGTGATATTTACCCGTTAGTCACCTCGATTTTGCATCTTATCTTATCAAATTATGGAATATAGAAACTGAACAGAATGGAAAAACTAACTAAAAACAATGTTAATTTGAGACTATAGATACTTCCCAGTAGATGAGGCCTAAGAAGAATGAGGTTCCAGAGGGTGAATTTGGTGATGCTAGCCCACTGTTTCAGACAATTACCGTGATGTAATCAGGCTTGGAGTTCTGTATTTTACACCATTCAGTTATCTCTTTCAGTGTTCCCTTGGGAAAGCCTTGAATTTGACAAAAAATCCTTTAGGCCCTGGAAATTACTCGAATTGCCATAGGGGTCTTGAATAGCCTTAATTTTCAACAGTATATGCTCTGCTTCCGGAATGCAAAAAATGTAGACAAAAATATAAATATAAAGGACTCCGCTATATGGTATTTAAATTTATCAAATTATAATTTAATCATAAGCAGTTATACCGTGTTAACCATAATGAGTGTCGGTCCCATACAGAAGCATGACCTAGTTTCCAAACAGCAGACACACAAGTGTTTGGAAAGATGCCAAGATTTGTTGATTTCAATTGATTGATCAATAAAAAAGAAAATTTGTGCAACTGCAGGCGTCATTGACATGTGTTTGTTTCCAAGTCATAAATTTTGCTCGAAAGGAACATATCTAATTATATGGAAATATATTTGGGGGAACCTAGATGTTTTTGACTACCGGTAATACTGGGATTAAGTTATAAGAAATAACTCTTGTTTAGATTAAATTTATGAGTTATAACCGAAATGTTTGAAGACAAATTTGCTATACCATGTAAGAGGTTCCATGTGCTGACACACAAGGGAAAACACATTGAGCCTGTAATAAAGATGCATGAAATTTTTCATATTCTTTCAGACACTGAAGTTCAGCTCAACAAACATCCATAGTTTGAATCAGATTAATTCGCTGTCTAACGTGCGACGACTGGATAATCTTACAATAGAGGATGAGGGTAATGGGGGTGACGAGGTTTAACATGTGGAAATTATATGTCGTCTTCAGACTAGCTCATTTCTCACTAAAGAAGATTAATGACGTTGAGGTAAATATTCACTAAGGTGATACACAGATAGTAGTTACAGTAATGCCCTAAATAATCGACCGCATTATGGGTATTTTTTCAGGATTTAGTCAGAAATATGGCTTATTGCCATTTATCCCCCAAGTATGGCCCCGCACACCTGCACGGTTTGACTACCAGGCGTGGAGTGACCCTGGTGTGTCCCTTTATACAGTAGAAAAGGTTTTAGTTATATACATTCATATGTCGACGAAAGTGACTTCTAGAGGTTTTTTGTGGTTTTGGCCTCTATACTATATGGCTTGTTGCCATTCACCGGAAAGCTCTCACTGAAAGTAGCAGCAGTTTCATCTGCGATTCATCTCACTTAGAGCTTTCCGATGAATGGCAACAAGCCATATTTCCGACTAAATCCTGAAAAATTACTCATGTACATGTATGTTAGACACCCACCCCCTCCTTAGAAGATTATTTGTTAATACCTGCATATGGCATAGCCTTCCAATGTATCACAGATGTTTATTTCCATATATTGTTTCTTATAGAAGACATTTACATACATATATCTGAGCTAAATATATATTCAGTGTTCTGACAAATAGGATCACAACAGTGACACAGTTATACCCCTTATAAAGGTATGAGATGATTTGAAACTGATCGCTCAAACAACCAAATGTGTATTTAATGCGAAGTGAAATGTTTGCCAGGCTGTTGTAGCTGCTAAATGAAAATACAGGCCTTCTACCATGGCCTTTATACACCCCTGATAACTATTTTGGTACTACTGTAGTAGCATTATGAATATCGGTAATGCATGTATGAAGGGATTATGGATAGCATGGAGTCTTAAAATCTATACTCTATTGAGGTGAAGTTGTTGACTGTTCTCGATTTTGGCTTGTGGCAATCACAAATAGTGGTGCATTCTACTGTGACTACATTTTAATTTCCAAGATTGGATTTTGAAGCCACACCAAAATACTACATGACCCTATATGCTATGTACGAAGTTGTTAATCCTTTATATGGTATGGGTAAAATTGTATATCTTATTTTGATGTAAAAGGCTTGGGTAAAAAAACATTTCAGTATAAAATTGTTTCACGGCCTACATGTTTGTAAAATAATGTTGACCCCCCCCCCCCACCCTGACGAATTAATGCTATATGACATAAATGGACAGGTAACTCTATTAAAAACAAGACACAGGACTGTATACCATCAGCAATGGATTCGACACATGATTTGAGATTCTGATTCATGCTGCCTTCCGTATTTATTCCGAAATAAAAGCATCATTTATTCAGGAATCAATAAAAATGTGCAGTTGATATAATTAAATAAGAAGAGAAGTGACTAAAAAGTCTTTACTATTAATGCCATAAGGAAATAGCATTCTGAGTACCATTAAAAAGTTAATTATGTTTCCCTAATTTCACAGACTTTGGTGTTCGCGTCATTATCCGAGTCCCCGGGTTGGTTATCTTCTCTGGAGATTAACCTCTCACCTCTTCTTATAGTTGATATAATGAACATTGACAATAATGTCAACATGAAGTAATTCAAATTGGTATAGTAATATGAGATGGTAATTTTAATACTTCTGTTTAACCCTTTCAGTGCCAGGGGCCGATCTCATCAGCCCTAATTTACGGTCTGTAAAATCGGCCCTAAAATTTTTTTTTAATTAATTTTTTTTTTTTTTTAGATTTTTTTGGGTTGAATTTGTTTTGGGTATGCTTAAGCATGCTATAACGAATTTAAAAACAAACTGGATAAAACCTTAGGGGCATGTTATAATTCAAAACTATCACCAAGTATTCATAGTAATAATTTTGATGCCCATGAAAAACATAAGATTCCCTGGCACTAAACCTACAAAATAAGTCTGTTAAAGAATATAAGAAAAAATTATTAAAATTGTAAAAAATAATAACAAATGATGAAAAATTGTTAGGCCAGTGCATTCTCTTATATATGCGAGGTGACCTATGTTCGACTCGCATATATAAGAGAATGCATTGGCACAGGGTATATGGGTTGATACAAAAATCGGACCTGGCACTGAAAGGGTTAATGCTAACAGTTGTGGAATAACTACTAAACAGAAACATGTTATCTATTTTCGACATCTGTCTTGATTTAGCTTCTCAAGCATTGATAAAGTGATGAAGTTACTTATGGTATAATGTAGTATAAATGTTTCCACCAATCTTGTTTACATTAATTTTATGCACATGAAGCATTACAATTAGGGACTCAAAGACTAAATGTTCATATCTGAACTTTCACAGGGGACACTTCAGTGTTAACTATACATTGTGTCAATAATTATCAAATGCATTATTACTTTCCGGCAAAAAAGCAAATCTGGCAATTGACGCTATAAATCATGAAAAAATATTAACGATGGTCTAAGGGACTTAATTCGCTATTTATAAAAGTTTTAAGAGTATTTAATGTTAATGTCTGTTTCAGGTTATTGCTGCCGATATCGTGAATGCTGAGAAACTATTTGGTGCTATTTCTCGTGTAACTACATCACAGCTTCCGCAATCAAGACTCATGTTACTGATGGGGGATACAAGGTTTGTTTCCCGCGTGTACCAAAAATGTCAGATATAGAGGATCTCTAATGTGTCGCGATTCTATACAAAATTTATTGACAGATTGCACTCTATTCAAAGCCGAGCTTTAGCAAGTCTCGAATTGAATTTAATGGACGAGGCTGATAAATTTTGTATAGAATTGCGACGAATTTGAGATCCCCACCCTTATCACCCATGTTTATCTCACAGTCAACATTAAATAACCCAACACAATTTGATTATCATAATTATATTCGAATTAACATAATAATAAAGTTCCGGCATTGACATCATTGCGCTATAAGCTCTTATGTACCTGCACGTGTCAATAATACACGCGTGTCTTACTAAAAATATGAGGCTGGGTTTAGGGGCTAATTATACCCCCACTCTCGAAGAGAATGGGGAGATACTGGATTGACCTTATTCGTCCATCATTCTGTCTGTCCATGCGTCCAGACATCTATCCCTCCCTTTTTCCATCCATCTGTCCAGGCAGATAACTCAAACACCAGTTGTCCGATCTGAATGAAATTTGATATGTATGTTCACTGCTATGAGGGCATTCAACGGAGTGTTCAATGTTTTTTCCCGGATTTTCTGTTTTAGAGCTATTAATCTTTGTTTATCTGGAAATGTTGTTTATTTTGGTTTCCAACCGATAACTCCAGTTTGGATTATTTGATCTGAACCAAAGTTGGTATGTGTATTTCCCAGCTAAAGATACAGGCCAAGTTCGAATATGGGTTCCGTCCAATTATTTTTACATGAGTTACGGCCCTTTTTCGACTTAGAATTTGACCGTCTGTTAACATTTTTGGTTCCGACCGATAACTCCAGTTTGGATTATTTGATCTGAACCAAAGTTGGTATGTGTATTTCCCAGCTAAAGATACAGGCCAAGTTCGAATATGGGTTCCGTCCAATTATTTTTACATGAGTTACGGTCCTTTTTCAACTTAGAATTTGACCAATTTCATAACATTTTGGTTTTCGACCGATAACACCAGTTTTGATTATTTGAGCTGAACCAAAGCTGGTATGTGTATTTCCCAGCTAAAACTACAGGCCAAGTTTGAATATAGGTTCTGTCTAATTATTTTTACATGAGTTATGGCCATTTGTGTTCGCCGACCCAATGGGTTCGGAGGACTATTATAATCAGCCTGTGCGTGCGTGCGTCCGTGCTTGCGTCCATCCGTTCAAGATTTCCGGATGATAACTTTAGTTAGAGTGAACCAAATTAAATTAAATTTTGTATGTGGGTTTACTAGCAGAAAAGACAGGTCAAGTTCGAATTCTGGTTCCGTCCGCCAATTTTCAACAGAGTTATGCCCCTTTTTCGACTTAGAATTTGACCGTCTGTTAACATTTTTGGTATCTCTGTCAAAGTCATCTTGCCCACTGAACTATATGGTATATCCCCAAAATATTAACAAGGAAGGGTTAACAAACCCGTACGA
The DNA here is from genome assembly GCA_032622095.1 of Siphonodentalium dalli. NCBI lineage: Eukaryota > Metazoa > Mollusca > Scaphopoda > Gadilida > Siphonodentaliidae > Siphonodentalium > Siphonodentalium dalli. Next base: position 181,390,582 of record CP136063.1, read on the forward strand.
AAATTCTATGGTACATTTTATCCTGTTTCGTGAACTGTAACCTCTGTGACGTCATCTCCAAATGTCCCTATATAAGCTCTGTAGCCAGATCGCTTTTCACTTTTTCCCCTTGTTAACGGAGGACACGAAGATAAGTCTTTGATAATATATATATTTTTTTGTGTTATACAAAAAACATTATCTCCGTTGATTATTATTAGTTGTGTGCAAACTTTACTAACGCGTTGCTATACGTAATTTTGTCGTCCAATCCATGTTTTTAAACAGACAAGTCCACATGAAACGAAACTTGTCGAAGGCATCTTTTATATTCTTTATATTATTTGTCACGGAAAGACAGACGAATAATAGATGCACATTTGGATATGACTAAGGACGCTCAGAATCTTTATAGCAAGAATAGATTGCACGCATGAGAGATTTTCTATGGTTGAAGCAAATTAGCCACGTGGGCGGTTGCATAGTAACAGTATCACGAAATTCGGTGACTTACTTTCGACCGTCTGACGGCTTGGTAAAACTGTAGCTACAATTTTATTTATAAGAGAATTCAGTTGTAGTCAGGTGTACAACTGACGGAAGCAGTATTAAAATCTTGTGAAACGGATGGTCAGGATATGCAATATATCCCGGATTGGTGTGGAAACTCGTTCCGTTTTATAGTTATTTGTTTTCCAAATTTTAATAAATTCAAAATGGCATAATAATAAATATATTCGTCGACAAACGACAGAATGATATATGCACATTTGGATATGATTAAAGACGCTCATCTTTATTGCAAGAATCTATTGCATACATGTGAAATGTATTCCGGGGTCCAAGCGAGGCGCCACATGCTCTGGTCTGTGCGATACAGGTATCACAAAATTAGGTGACTTTCGGCTTCTGACGGCTTCGTCGCTACAAGGTTTAGTTATACTAAGAGTGTAAATTGACACTTGTCAATTATTTTTTCATTGTTGTTTCAACTTAACAAAATGGTGTTACAATATTGATTTCGTGCAATACAATCGATTAGCTTACCGCCGTCCGTTGTCACAGCCAAAGTGCTTATCACCATAAAAATAACAGGTGTCGTTTTTTGTGGTTAGCGATCGGGCACTGACATTGATAGCTGACCCGTGTACACACCTCAGAGTGTGCGCGTTAAAGAAAGCTACGGGAATCACACAGGGTTATAACGTTACTCGGCCATGGTAGCACCTGCACCAGTGCGTTTACAACCAGATGATTCCTGCACTGTTCTATATACAGATACGATGTAAGAAGAACCAGATCCAGAAGATCTTTCCCTGTAGCTCCCCTAGAGCTGCTGTTCTCCTCGTTTCGAGGGTACCGCTGCCTCGGAGAACTGGCCACTAGAGAATAGTGCTCCCCTCCTTGGCTTAGCAACTCGGGGCGATAGTTACCTCAAACACGGAACGTGAGGGCACCGCAGCCAAGCTGCCCCTCCAAGAAGAACCACACAAACAAGAAAAGGAAAAAGAAGAAAAGTTGTGGGTATCCGTGGACTATCGTACGGGACGTCAATCTGCTCCCTCGGGTCGGCCGTTGGCGGGTTGGCGTGCCCAGGTACGGCCGTGTGCTTCTCACCTAACATTCGAACCACGCCGTACATCGCTACAAGTCACCATCTCGGGGTCAGCACCGCTGGGGGTGAGAACACCCTGTCCCTATTATAATCCTATATGCCTTCGGTCCCTGCTGGGCTTGGGCTGGGGCCGAAAATGTCCAAGCATCCTTCCTCCTTGTTGGCCAACTGCATGTCCGTGGTCCTGGAATTCCAGTTACTGGCCGCCTTTTGATTAACAGCAGCCAGTACCTTCGGGTTTGAATCCCAATGCACAATTATTTTTTTTATTTTTTTTTCCACAATGCCATTCGAGTAGGAGGCATGCTTAGGATCCTGCCCCACCTAACAACCCATCGCCAGTTCGGACGGATGGAGATCGGGATCGGGACGAGCTGTAGCTCTATCCCCGAGGTGAAAAGGCTTTGGACATTCCTTTGGGGTCACCCATACAAACGAGAAATGAAGAAGAAGAGAACTGCGCTCACGAGGGAGCTCAGTTGTTCAGGGTTCTCTGTTGCAGACAAGTGTCGCTGTAGCCGAGTGGTTAGACCATCGGACTGCAAACCTGGCGACATGGGAACGGACTAGGTATTCAAAAGACTTCCTGCTTTATATGTGGTGGCTTCTTTCCATATGCCCTCCGGCGCCTGAGAGGTCGTGGTCATGGCTGGAATAGAGTGTCGCCTGTGTCGATAGTCTTCAGGAATAATCTTGGGATGATGGGTCAGTCATATCACGAAGAGCGGTACTGATACAATGGGTCACTATCTGAATCCATCCTAGACATAGGCTCATCTTCAGAAAGCAACTGATTTCCTATCTTCACGATTCAGAAGGGGTACACAATCACGGTGCATGTTTCCTGTGATTTCTCAGTTGGTTTAACTTTGGAGCTAGCCGGTATTTCAACATATTGAATATCGCCAGGTTGGGAAATGGAAGCCTTCTAAAAATCGTGCAACATATAAATGCCAGGCTCCAAACGCATTTCCTTTTGTGAGCATAAAATGCGGAATCAGGTTGGTCATACAGCACTGAACTTTGAAAAGTTCGCGAGCATCATTACGAACATAGTTTCGGGGTTCTCATTGAATCTCAAGGCTTGCAACCACTTGTTGACTACTTTAGCGGACAGTTGATTAGAAGTAGCCTTTCTTTCGAAACGGTCTATCTGCTGTCTTCTCTTCCCATTATTTTCTCCATGACATGAGACACATTGACAGCGACGGTTGTCTTGTGGAGCTTCATTTAGACCTTTCAATTTTTTAGCTTCATTTAGACCTTTCAATTGTTGATTGACGGCTTATGGTCCATAATGATCGCTGATTCATTAGGATTCTCTTGTTCACGTATTCACTGGTTTATTACAGATGTTCCGTAATTGGTTGTATGCACAAGCTAGTGTCCACGCGCTGGTGTATCCTTTGGTATTCACGGCGGTCATCCGGACTCCGTAAGCCTGTAATTTGCTCAATGTTGGGCTCACGCGGGCAGGCGGGGACTTCCTTGATCGGTCACCTGCCAATGGGGTAATAGCTTATTCCTTTACTTCCTGGTTATAGTGTCAATGCAACGTTTCCTTTTTTAGTACACGCTTATACTGCATGGCCCTATTGGGATCTACATTAGTGGGTCATCTTGGCTCATAAATGTTTCTTCTCGTGTTTTCTATAAACAGCATTGTCGTGTGCTCTGGTCATCAAAGCGAATCTAGGTTCCCTACAATTGCATGTATGGGGGGGGGGGGGGTAGGGTTACACATCCTTTGTCCAGCAAAGTACTCAGCTGATATGTTGATAGCTCTAAGCTCCGAAAGGGAGGTCATCTCAGTCTCAATGTCTTTCGGGAACTACCGGTATCTACTTATTTGCAGGATATTCAATCCAAGTCACCACTATTTGTTTAGTTTGGGCCCTCTGGTAGCTGCCCAACATGTATTAGTCTTCTGGTGTAATTACATACATTGGCTTATGGTGATATTGTATATCTTGTAGGTTATCAGGTCAATCCAGTTCTTTGATTGAGGTGCATAGAGGTGTTTATTTTTCCTCGTGGCCTCCTCCTGCCAGAAAATTCTATATTATACCATATAGTTCAGTGGGCAAGATGACTTTGACGGAGATACAATATTTTCCAAAAAAATAAAATATATATCTCCTAGAAGTATCTTGCCCACTGAACTCTGAGCTCCCTCCCAGGGCTTCGCACCCACCCCGCTCACGAGGAATGTCCTACTGGGGAAAAAGTGAAAAGCGATCTGGATACAGAGCTTATATAGGGACATTTGGAGATGACGTCACAGAGGTTACAGTTCACGAAACAGGATAAAATGTACCATAGAATTTTCGTACGGGTTTGTTAACCCTTCCTTGTTAATATTTTGGGGATATACCATATAGTTCAGTGGGCAAGATACTTCTAGGAGATATATATTTAACTTTTTTGGAAAATATTGTTTCCGACCGATAACTCCAGTTTGTATTATTTGATCTGAACCAAAGTTGGTATGTGTATTTCCCAGCTAAAGATACAGGCCAAGTTCGAATATGGGTTCCGTCAAATTATTTTTACATGAGTTACGGCCCTTTTTCGACTTAGAATTTGACTGTCTGTTAACATTTTTGGTTTCCGACCAATAACTCCAGTTTGGATTATTTGATCTGAACCAAAGTTGACACAGGTCAAGTTCGAATTCGGGTTCCGCCTGCCAATTTTCACCAGAGTTATGTCCCTTTTTTACTTAGAATTTTTGCCAATTTGAGGTTTCCGGATGATAACTTTAGTAAATGTGTACTGAATGAAATTAAATTTGGTATGTAGGTTTACTAGCACTAAAGACAGGTTTTTATGTGCAAACAACGGTCGTATCAAGCCGACCCTTAGAGGCGGACATGAGGTCTACTGACCTTTTATTCGACTTAGAATTTGACCACATTTTGGCATTGAAATTAGGGATATCAGATTTTCTTCAAATGTAAGCTCAAAGTATTATCTTATTTTGTGATAGTACAATTCAAAATGGCTAAAGGGCGTATTTTGCCACGCCCTAGCGATGCTCTTGTTGATAACTTATTTTCCCTCCACTTTTCTGAGAATAATGGGAGTATACTGGATTGACATTATTTTTAATTTGGTTCAAAATTTTTTATTGTGATATGTCTGATTGACGCTTGCTACAAATGTGATTCATATACTTTAAAGGCAGTTTTACCTTCGTTATAGGTTATAACTTATTTCGTAAAAATATATATAAAATTTTATATCTTCTTTATATATGCATATTTAGAGAACGAGATATATATACATAAATATACACATATCCTACTCTTTTATAAATCATATTTATGGAGGCATGAACTCTATCAGCCATTCCATGTTCGGAGTACCGGTATGATATTTAGTGACCACCAGCTGCAGCTTTCTGTATCTTTCTACTGTGCATGCCTAGCCGGCTGTAGCCATGGCCGGCTGTAGCCTGTGATGCTCAAATACACCCATTATATCTTACAGAAAGAAACACATGTTTTCTTTGAGTGAGGAGAAAACCAAGAAGAATTCTGAGCTGAAATTAACAGAGAAGACACAGGGTGAGATGGCTGGAAGGGCGGGGCTAACCTACCAGTCAAGTGATGCGAGAATCGTCAAGCAACATGTAAGTATAATCTTATTTTAGGCCTTCATAGATTGAGTCTTGATAAGGTTGTTTCTATTGAGTTTCAATTTTACAGCAACCTCAGTTTCTCACCGCTATAAAATTTGAAATATTTGATACATGGTTATGGTTTTACAGTAAACTGGATATCTTTGCTGAAATATAGGTATGATTTCAATAAAAGGGAGGTGTAATTTATGTGTCAAATTTGTGTTACTTTGAGCATAAAACAATGTTACGGCATGTCTCCCTAAACAGAAATAATCCAACTGAACTGTATACCGGCTAAGAAAAGAAATCCGAGACATGTTTGCAAAATGGCTTTTCTTCATTTGAGTTACCACAATAAAAATGGTAAATAACAAATATTAATTACCCCCCCGCCAAATTGTTTCGGTGGAGCGAGCAAATAACATAAATGTGCAGTCCCAAATAATCAACGTGCATGGTGGATTATTTTGATGAAATCAATAAAGGTGCATGCACATCTATTTCGAACACTACAGTACAGGTAGAATTATTTGGGTGAGTGTGCACAATTGCCGTTTATTACATGATCCTACCCTTATTCCAATCAATAAACCCATTTTATAAATTGTGATATGAAATGATCGTTTAATAACAGGAAATAGTGCCAGGTGACCTTTGACTTCCTGTTTGTTGTCTGTTTACATTCCGTATGCTACGTATCCAAATAATATGGCTTCCAGTATTTTTCCAACAAACTATAATGAATGAAGAGATTAAGATTATTCACCCTAAGGTGCATGACCTGTTCATGCCCTCTGGATATTTCGTCCTTAGTTGGAACATCAAGTATTATAATATTATGTTTCGCCGACGTCGAGTGTTTGGTTCTCGATGTCTGAGTCAGTATGTGAGACGTGTGACACGATATGAGTGGTAGTTGTGTTTACTGACTAGCTTTTTTGAGCATTTGATATATCCCTAATGTGTTGTTGAATTCTTGTTGTAAGAGTTTAAAAAGATAGGTGGTGGGTCGTGGCCTTGTGTAAAGGAATTTTGTCTAGGGGGGTATATTGATTTTCACGTGTGGAGGTTTATCGTGTTTTTGGTGGGATGTGATAGGACACGCCTTCGTTTTGCGTTCCTGTTATCCGTGTTCGAGTTTGGTTCACCTGTGTCGGATTGTTCGACTTTTGTGTCTGTGGTGAGCCATAAATCGTTGTAATTTGTGTAGTCATATAGTCCCACTTATTCAGAAAAACTACCTGATTTCTGATCGTGACAAACACCTGAAGAGCTTAACCCAAGCGAAATCAGTAAACCCACTAAACTATAAACATAGTAAAGTATACCAAATACTCATTACCTAAGTTATCATACTTAACAAGCAACCTACGAGAACTCAACTGGACTGACGCTATACTAAGAAAGTTAGGCTTCCCTTGCTAAACTTTAATCTTATAATGAATGAAGAGTTTGAAAAGTTATGTCATTAAATATGGGCCATTAAATACGCCAAAGAGTCTTTATTTATCTGGGACTATTTCTTTACGTGGGCAAACAATGTATAGTTACATGAAACGTCATCGCATGCCTTATAGAAGCTGATGTTAGTTTCTTGTTCCATTTGTTGATTTAAGTATGTTTTGTCGAGGTTTTGGAATTGTGTAATAAATAGAATCTACAACTCGTCTCCAGTTTATAGCGGAATTTACAAAACTCATCCAGTAAATTAGGTCTTGACCTCGCCAAAGGCTCTGTCCAGACCTAATTTACTGGACTCGTTTTGTAAATTCTGCTATAAACTGGGGACTCATTGTAGATGCTCTATGTATGACATGGATCGTCAATAAAGCTAATCGCTCAACATAGAAATTATCGGGAACTCGAACATTATGTCGACCATTAATTCCTCTATCACCTTGTTTTGTTTAAGGAACAGAAAGACAGAACTACACTGGCCAAGAGCTTTGTTGAGGAAATCACGAAGGATGCCATGTATACAGAGAGGAAGAATACAGAACTGAATAAATTCTGGTCTCAGATGTTCCATGAATCTGTGTACACGATACTGTCAGACTATTTAGACATCAAATCATATACGAAGAAGATTCTTGAGGATTTCGAGAAAGGATAAATTGTTTTGATCTCAGTGTCATACCTTTTGTGATATTAACATTACATCCAGAATGTGAGTGGGCCTGAGTTTCTTCACATCTTCTAATGATATAGAATAAGATGCTAAGATTGCGTAGAGTATTTGTGTAACTCAGTCAGTTTGTTGGTGGTTTTTTTTTCAAAAACTCAACCTATAGTTTTGCAAGGTCGGTTCAAGGGCACTCAAAACTTTACATACGACAATAACGCAATAACTTGAACAAATATCAACTGATTTTGATGTTATTCGTTATATGATACTTGCTCAACATTGTCTTGATCGAGTTTGAAAACCGGTCAGATAATTTTGAGCAGAGTTTTAATAATTGAATTTTTGTGAATTTTGATCGCCATAGCATGATAACTACAACAGATATCAACTGATTTTGTTGTAGTGATACTTGCTCTACAATGTCTTGAGCAAGTTTGAAAACCACCCTATAACTTGAACAAATATCAACTTAATATTTGGTATGTTAGACTTCCTCAACATTGTTGTGTATGATAACCAGTTACAATTAATTCATTTTCAATCCAAGCCCATGTTTGACCCCACATAACCATGCATCAGATACGTAAAGTCATAATTTCTAAATTGAAATCCCAAACTCACATGAAATGACAATTAACTATATTGCAGAGGACTTAGCTGTATGGAGATGACAATTACATTACCTCTTGATAGTACCCAGTTAATGAAATCAAAAATTTATTGATCAACCAACAGCACGGTTTAATTGACATCACATTATTCATAGGTGCTCAAGGTTTTGATCATAAATTTAATATATGTCATGCTCAGAGGTTTTTGTCACTTTTACCTTTTAAAAATACCATCAAAATATCAAGCGCAATGTATGATAGAGGTTGAAGAGAATGAATTATATTGACGAATAGCTGTTGAGTCTGTCAGCTGGTTAAGAATTAACCCTTTACCCAACAAACCGGCCAAAACCGGCCAAATAAAGCTTCAACAGCCTAAAATATCTTCGGTCTGTCTCAATAGAACCATACAAATATGGATATCATTGGAACCGGCTCCTTGACCACATTGTGATAGTTACAGTTATACCCTGTGCCAATGCATTCTCTTATATATGCGAGTCGACCATAGGTCGCCTCGCATATATATAAGAGAATGCATTGGCCTAAAAAAAATCTTTTTTTAACACTTTTTACCATTTGTTCTTACATTCTTCAACAATTTTATAATTTTTAATGTGTTAAGCCAATGCATTCTCTTATATATGCGAGGCGACCTATGGTCGACTCGCATATATAAGAGAATGCATTGGCACAGGACCGTTCTGTTGGGTAAAGGGTTAACAGTAACATGTCGTAAGCACAACTGAGGATAACCTGTTATGAAACATGACATGCATAAATTTCTGTTTACTCTAGCCGAAACTAAAACAGCTAAGCATCAAGGAAATGTGAAGAAACTCAAGACAAGATGTGAGCATGTACAGTAATGCCCTAAATGATCGACTCCTTAACCACAGCAGAATTATTGATAACTTTTCAGGATCTAGTTGGAAATATGGCTTGTTGCCATTCATCAGAAAGCTCTCAGTGAGAGCTTACCTATGAATGGCAACAAGCCATATTTCCGACTAAATCCTAAAAAAATTACCCATAATTATGCTGTGGTTAAGAAGTCGATTATTTAGGGCATTACTGTAGCAATAGTAAAACACATTCAATGTGTCTAAACTGTCACAGGTTTTCCAGCTCTCTATTTTACTCAAAACAGGTTACCTCAACTTATTAGGCCAAAATAAAATGGATTCATGTTTCTGGTATAAACCGGACCAAAATAAATTAAGACATTCATGTGCTTTTTCATTTTTATTTTATTTTTCATTTTCTATTGCAAGATACCTTACTTAATGGAAATATATTCCATATGAAAATGAGAATTTGAAGAAAAAAAGGAAGAACATTAAAAGTTGTTCCATTTAAGAAATGGATGTTGATTTGCTTGCGTTCCATAGAGTATGGATGTAAGTTGGTCTGACATTTCGCGTTCCACATATAAAAATGTCAGACCAACTTGCATCCTTACTCTATGGAATGCAACAAAATCAACATATATTGTATATCTGTCATCTGCTCAATTTTCTTGAACATCTCTCCAAATGAATAATAGACCATTCCAATGTATACTTTTATAATTGATCTGAGAATCCATTTAGTATAGAAAGGGCTAACAAAACAAGTCTTCGGAAGAGTTATTATAGAGTCAACAGTGAGCGATTAGTCATGAGAGATTGATTATGGTTTGAAGGAAGGTTTGAAAATATAATGAATCTTCACTATCATCTTGAATCAAATCAAACCTACAGTAATGCCCTAAATAATCGACTCCTTAACCACAGCAGAATTATGGGTAACTTTTCAGGATTTAGTTGGAAATATGGCTTATTGCCACATCGAATCCATTTTGAAACGTTCACAGGAGCCTACCATAAATCTAAATAAATTTGTTTGGATGCTGATTTTCTACTGAATTCAGCATACTTCTAGGTTGTCTCTTTCACGCACTTATGAGTCCATTTTGTTCACTAACTTACATCTATAGGCACACCAAATTTATGGGTTACTAAAAAAACTCAATTTATAAGATAATTAAATTATTTTGAGCCAAATCAAACATAGAATGAAGAGGTTTTGTTATTGAGTGGAAGTTTGTGAGCTTGTGGTATGCCTGAGTTTGTGCGTTAATAATTCAATATTTTAATCTTTGTTACTTTACAGTGCTAATAATTTATGAGACTAAAAGTCTGTTAACTGTGAATATAACAATGTTTCTACTTACTTGTTGTCTTCTCTTCCCTTTCGGGCTCAGTACAATATTAATCCTTCCATGAATAGAGCTTCTGAATTTTTTCTGAAAACCCTGTGCCAATACATTCTCTTATATATGCGAGTCTCCCATAGAGAGCCTCACTATGGGAGCCTCCAATATATAATAGAATATATTGGCCTAACAATATTTCCTTGACCTTGTAAGCCTGTGCTTTCTTTTTTATGTGCGAGGCTCCCTATGGAGACTCGCATATAGAAGAGAATGCACTGACACAGGATCTTTAATGCTGCACCAGCGCATCCGTCCATCCATCTGTCCGGTGTCGGGGCGTCTGTTCGCTTTTGGTTTCTGGATGATAACTTTAGATTGTCTAAAACTGAATGTAATGATATTTAGTATGTGGGTTTTATAACCCAAAAGACAGGTCAAGTTCAAATTCGTGTTCTGCCCACCAATTACACCCTTTTTAGCTCACCTGAGACGAAGTCTCCAGTGGAGCTATAGTCATCACTCCTCGTCCGTCCGTCCATCGTACCGTCCGTCCGTCCATCCGTCAACAATTCTTTAAACATCTTCTTCCAATCCATAGACCAAATGGTTTCATATTTGGTATGGATGTTCCCTAGGTGACTAACATTCAGATTTGTTCAAATGAGATCACTAGCTCAAATAGTTGCGAAAGCAGGGCCATAACTCTATTCATCCATAGTAATTCTTAGAATGATTTCTTCTCAAGAACCATTGGGCCGATTTAGCTTATATTGGTATGAAGGGTCTTTGGGTGACTGGGGTTCAGATTTGTTCAAATGGGGTCACTGAGTCAAATAGGGGCGGAGCCAGGGACACAACTCTTAAAAAAAAAAAAAAATTAAAACAAAAATTACATTGAACTCCTTGTTCAATTTAACAAACAAAAATAAAAAATGTTTGATTTGAAACAAAATATTTATTTTTCAAATTCATTTATTTTATTTTAATTGAGATTAATTTCCTGCTCAATTTGAAAAAAAAAATAACACCATTATAACATCCAACAGGGTGACTCAACCAAATTTGCTTTAAATCAGTCTAAAATCAAGAACATGCAAACAGCTAGCAGATACTCAGAGCTCTATGAGATACAGTACTGGGAAGCTGTCTGCAATCACAGATATACACCATATAGAAGTCACATTGGTTATAAAGTAATGAATGAAATGGCAGTGTTAACAAAACTGATTGGAATGACAGCTAGTTTGATTAATACCCTAAAATGCTCTGCCTGTTTGTATATAAATTACCCATGGTTTATAATAACTCCCAAGGGCTTGTGAATGATGAATCTGACAGTTAGGCCAGTAAAACTAAATACCCGTTTCTCAGGCAATTACAAATGGGAAACTGGATGAGAAAAAAGGAGGCATTTTTCTTACCTTACCTGCAATGAAGAATTGAGAAATATTTTGTCAGGATGGTCCCTATGTGGCTGGGATTCAGTTCTGTTCTAATGGGAGTCACATGGTAAAAAAAAGTGGCATGATTAGGGACCTAACTCTTTCCATTCATAGTAATTCTTAAAACATCTTCTCAAGAATCATCTGGGCTATTTAGCTTATAATTGGTATGGAAGGTCCTTGGGTGACAGGGATACAGATTGTGAATGATGAATCTGACAGTTAGGCCAGTAAAACTAAATACCTGTTTCTCAGGCAATTACATATGGGAAACTGGATGAGAAAGAAGGAGGCATTTTTCTTAGCTTACCAGAAATGAAGAATTGAGACATATTTTGTCAGGATGGTCCCTAGGTGGCTGGGATTCAGTTCTGTTCAACTGGGGGTCACATGGTCAATAAAGTGACATAGTAAGGGACCTAAGTCTTTCCATCCATAGTAATTCTTAAAACATCTCAAGAATCATCGGGGCTATCTAGCTTATAATTGGTATGGAAGGTCCTTGGGTGACGGGGATACAGATGTGTTAAAACAAATAAGGGCGGAGCCAGGGACATAACTTGTCCATCCATTGTAATTCTTAAAATGTCTTCCTATCAAGAACCATCAGGCCTATTCAGCTTATATTTGGTATGGGTAACAAGGATTCAGATTTGATTCAGAATTGGGTCAAATAGGGTCAGAGCTACAGACATAATTCTTTCCCTCATTGTTGAACTATTTGGCATATTTAGCATACATTTTGGTATAGAGAGTCCTTGGGTGACTGGGATTCAGATTTATTGAAATACTGGGGGGGGGGGGGTGATCAGTGACTGTTGTCGTCTCCAGAGTCCCAGTCTTATCAGTCTTTGCAGTCTGGTGAGCGACCCCACAGTCTTTGACTGTCTTGTTGTTGGAATGTTCACTCAAGTTTCATTTCCAGACAGATGATAACTTTAGTAAGTCTCAATTGTATGGAATGAAATTTGGTATGTGAGTTTACTAGCCCAACATACAAGTCAAGTTCAAATTTGGATTCTGCTTGCCCATTTTCACCAGAGTTGTGGCCGTTTTTGTTGGAATTTGCACTGAACTTTTGTTTCCGGATGATAACTTTAGTAGGTCTCAATTGACTGGAATGAAATTGGGTTTGATGTAAACAGTATTTATTCCATATAATTCAAAAACTGTATGTAACAAAAAATATGAATCATGAATATTGGTTTATGGAGGGGATCCGACATCAAGCATAAAGCTTATGGGGGTCGTTTCCGATTACGTGTGAATAAGCCCACACTGTGAGAATGAAAACATAATATTAGGTAATTGTGTTCATACTAATTTTAGAAGATCGTTGTTGGTATATATGTTACTCAGCTACTCACAGTGTGGGGATCGATAGATATATCAAAATGAGAAATTGGGTTTGTGAATTTACCAGTCCAAAACACATTTCAAATTTGGGTTCTGCCCACCAATTTTCACCAAAGTTATGGCCCTCTGTTGGAACTACCAATGGTGTATTTTTTCATGCCCTAATTATGCTTTTGTTATGTTTATTTGCCATATCAAAGTTGCCCTTTACAATCTTACTCTGAATGGATGTGGTTAGAGGGTCTTTGTTCAGAAAGGGGTAAACAAAAGTCATGAATGTACTCTGTCTTCATGACATAATCTAAGTGAGGGGGTGTTCAAAAAAGAATTTATAACACAATCCATGGAGACCATATTTCAAATCTGAGGAAGATTCAGTAGTGGATGAGGGCACACCTCTCCTTCAATTGGAAATTTCTATCTGAAACTTATCAACTGCCAGGAAAGTCCAACAAGAAAGTAGGAACATGTTCAGAGTTCTTTCTTAATTTAATGCAATTTAATGGCCTGGTTTACAAACCCCTCTGACTTTATCCTTAATATTGTAAACAAAAATAAAACTTTTTAGCTCACCTGAGACGAAGTCTCCTGTGGTGTTTTGTCATCACTCCTCATCCGGCTGTCCGTCCATCCATCCGTCCATCCATCAATCACTGATTTATTCTTTTAAAATCTCCTTCTCAAGAACCATAAGGTCGCTTAGGTTCTTATGTGGTGTGGATGTCCCTAGCGACTGGGATTTAGATATGTTCAAATGGGGTCACCAGGTCAAAAAGAGGCAGAGCCAAGCACATAACTCGTTCCTTCCATAGTATTCTTTCAAACCTCTTCTCAAGAACTGGCAGTCTTATTCAGCTTATATTTGGTATGGAGGGATCTTGGGTGAAAGGACTCAAATTTGTTCTAATGGGGTCACCAATTCAAACAAGGGCTGAGCCAGGGACATAAATAACTCCTTCCCTCTATAGTAATTATTAAAACTTCTCCAGAACCGCAAGACTCAATAAGGTCATATTTGGTGTGGATGGTGACTGAGATTCAGATTTGTTTGAATAGGGCCGCCAGATCAAATAGGGGAGGAGCCTGGGACATAACTTTTTCCTTCTATAGTAATTCTTAATTACCTCTTCCTCACAAGGACCATCTGGCCTATTTAGCTTATATTTGTATGGAAGGTTCTTGGGTGACTGGAATTCAGATTTGTTAAAATGGAGCCACCAAGTCAAACGGGCGGATTCAGAGACAACTACTTCCCTCTATAGTAATTCTTAAAACATCTTCACAAGTACCATCATGTCTATTCAGCTGACATTTAGTATGGAGGATACTTTGTTATTCAGATTGGGTCACCAGGTCAAATTGGGGTGAGGCCAGGTACATAACTCCTTTCTTTTATAGTAATTCTTAAAATGTATTCTCAAGAGCTGGCCATCAGGCCTATTTAGTTCATATGTTGTATGCAGAGGGTCCTTGTGTGGATGGGATACAGATCTGTTAAAATGGGGTCGACCGGTTAAGAAATTGTGGGGCTAGGGGCGTACTGTTGTCACTTTTCTGTCCAATGAAATCATTGCTATATTGAACTCAATAAAACGGGGGCATGCAGTTTCAAGGTGTGTGACATTTCAAGGTGGACATCCCCGATCTCTCAACGGAGAACATCTAGCTACGTATCTGTTTAGAACTGGTACTGATTCTTGTTTTAAAGTGATTTTGACAAGTGCCGACTGTTATGTTTTAAAGTGATTTTGACAAGTGCCGACTGTTATGATCTTCAGAGTCCCAATCTTCTCAGTCTATCTTTACAGTCAGGTGAGTGATTACACAGTCATTGACTGTTTTGTTTATATGATGTTCACTTTGATTTAAATATGAAGCATGTTGTCATAGTGTTGAAGAAAATATTTGATGGCAGAGTCTCTTTTTTTTTTCTTTTGCTTTCACTTTCTTTTCCATTAGTTCTACAGTTTTATGGAAAGAAATACTGAATTTATTTTTATAATTTATATTCAAAAATCTTGTGAAATTCATGGATAATTCTGCTATTTGTGAATTGTTGTGGTGGTGCACATGATCGATGCATAAATTTATTTATATACATTTTCCCCCTACTGCATCTACTTTTATTCAACCAAAATGTTTGTAAATGTTTGTGGCCTAAAGAAATTTCAGAAAACTGACCTCAGTGGCCTGTATATATGCATGTTATCAGGGTAAAAAGAAGATAGATTGTATGTAAAATGTCAAAAAAATATATAATTCTTCAAATATCAAATTTATATAAAATAAAAAAATATAAATGGTTTAAAAATCAAATGGGGTTGGGCCATGTTTTATTGTCCACAATGGATTTCTCTTTGAAACATGTAGGAACAAATACACCCTCATAATTTCACAAGCTATTTGTCTTGGTGCATATGACTCAGGATGAAAAGATGAATTTGAATATTTGCCAGGCTAGAGATTCTACCTTCCAATATGTTGTTCTGTGTTGTAAGTGATAGTATTGATATCCTGAAATTCACTAGGATAAAAGCAAAGAGTATAGGATATATCTGTGTTATTATGAAACCCAAAACTACTGCATGAGCCTCAGAGTTTTTTTTTTACATTATAATGATTTTGTATGTTCAAGATATATCTGATATATCATTCTGAGATCCCTCATCTGTCTCACTCCCACAGTCCCAGTACTCCTACCTTCTGCATTGTCCATATAAAGCTCATATTGAGTGGCTTTATCACAGAGTAAATTACTTTTATTGACCTTCTGGTACTCCATATTTTAATCAAAGTCATGTGATCTGAAGGTGGGCATGTGATAGTCATGTGATAGTGTTTGTGTTTAAGCTTTATACAGGATTGAAGAGAATAGTTGATAAAGGTATTTTATCATTCTTAATACCCGTTTTATTATCAAAGATTGACTGCTATAAAATATTAAAAGTTCAAGATCACGTAGAGATTTTCACATCAAAGATAACAATCACTGAGAATCAAGACTTATTATAGTTCCATGCAGTGCTTCTGTATATCACAGTGTATCACTATCACTTAAATAAATCTTAATATAAATAATATCAGTATATTTTGTTGACCACTTCTGGCACTAGCTGACTATAGAGCAGTTGTCATACGGGCCGACGATACATCTACATGTATATGTAAGTTGTAACATATATTATTGTATCATCATGTGCAAGACTTTCAATGTGTATTTATACCGTATATATAATATATGACATAAACTGATAGAGTGATCACATGGGTCGATCAGCATTCATAACATTTGAAATATCAATTTATGATAAAATTTAATAAGCTAGACAGTATTGGCTCCCTGGCAAGCAAGATGGTGGAATTCCTGTGTAACTATATATAACTTGTGACATCATAGGAACTGTAGGAAATCTTCTATTGAATACTATCTGCGAGCTCGCGGTCACGGCGTCGTCTTTGAAAATTAATTGTCATTGCATGACAGCTGGAAATCTGTTCCTTCGGGTAAAGTTTCAGGTGTGAGACAATTAATTTTAAATCATACATCAGAATCTTATGATTTTGATGGCATCATGCAAGTATTATTACAACACAGATACATCATGTAGACATACCAGTATGTACAGTTCGGGGTGAAATAATTGGCCATCATTTGATTCTGGATATTAGCGAAGTGGATTTTTCTAAATTTTTGGTGGCATTTTTATAAAGTTATATTTTATACAATGTTGTGTATAGAGTATGTGTTTTTCTTATACGAGTCCAGGTTGTGGTGAAAATTCATATTGTAGTACGAGATGCATAGCATCTAGTCAAATATGACTTTTCACCACAACCTGGAAGAGTACAAGAAAACACATACTAGCTCGATCTGCACAACATTGTATAATGACATTTTATTATCCATCTGTAAGTTTATCCAAAGATAACTTTTGTAAAAGCCATAATGGACTCGATTCGAGTCCAATATGACTTTAACCAGATTATCATGTGATGGGTTTTGCCCAATCAGAAATAGTGTTAGTTACCTATTAAGGGATGGATAATAATTAACTTCAGATACATGTATTTGTATAATTATGAGTTGAAACGGACACACCTGCATGATTTATTTCCATTCTCAGTCTTAACGACCAATGTAACAGCTGAAAAGACACAACTTCTAACTGGCTGGGTGCTCTGAATATATATATACCATTGTAAACACCGCAGCATATGACCATTATTACTCATGGAACTACACCTACTCAACCATGTACCTCAATTGATTATTTTTAATAAATACCTACATTTATTGGTAGGCCTAATCTATGTGGGATATGTCTACTCCAGGTATATGAATTAACAACTTACCTCACCTGTAAGAGTCCAAGACCCATCAAATTATCATAAATATTCTGCATATTAACAGATAAAATTATGCCCAAGATAATAACATAATTAATAGAGAGGTACATGCATATATATGGAAATATATTCAGAAGCCAAGTTCATGGAAAAATATTTATATACAGTAAAAGGGGTTAAATAATATCATTCCACTTATTTAAAGCGTAATTCTATTAAACTGAAGCATAATTCAGATACCCTCTCTCAAAACTCCTCTCTAAGTCGAAATGGGTGAAACCTTTGACATATCTCAGTCATTCAGTCAAAATAATTTATCAGGGGCATATCGGTCAGGCATCACCCACAATGATACAATTTAGATCATACCATATTATCCAAGGTAACAATTATATTAGAAAACCCAATTACGCGTAATTAGCTAATAAATGTGAATTTGGCCCCCCATATGGTGATATCATTAGGGGTGGTTTCAAAAGAGGGTCATGCAATGACATCTGCATTGCTCATTAACACGTTGAGTGCCACTACGAGTTATCTCGTAGTTCGCAACCTTCGCAGGTTGCCACTACGAGTTATCTCGGAGTGGTTTCCATGTCGTGTAACTGACAAACGGAAGCAGTGGAATAGGTCAATACACCATGAAAACCCGCCTCGGAACATAAGAACAGTGATTTTATCAAATAAATAGTGTGGCTCCCCTTACATCGTTCAACTGAAGTGAGCACCATCAGCACATATATTCTACTCAAAATGGTCCAATTGTGAGTGAATACAGCTGACACTGTCTCACTGAGTGACCACCAGAGGCAGTCGTGTGTGGGCAATTAGACTGGGGTTTTGGTATTCAATAGACTGACAATGTTCACGCATGCAAACAAAGTCAGGGGGTGGATATTCACAATGTACTAAACATGCGAAGGCAGTTTCGAGGAATGGTTACATCGTTTAAGTAAAGCGGAACAAATATTCCCCAAAACTACATTTTACCCTCTTCCGAACGTGTTGGACAAAGCTGGAAAGCGTAATAATTACCGTACCTTAGACGTCATGCAGTTCATCGAACTGTTCGACATACGTATAGGTACGGATAAATGGTTTTGTGTAGCATAGAGGTTTACATTAAAGGGTGACTTACTTCCAGACGGATGGATTATATGGAATTGTTACATGTAGCACACTCCTGAATGTACAGGGATCTATTTGGCTACTGCTGCATTGTTGTTTTAATATTGTGCTGACAATTCTTCCAACACTATTATTTTGGGCTGTACTTTGGAACCCTATAGCATAGGCCTAAACCAGGCTAAATGGGAGATAACTTACAATACCCGAAACACCAGAAGATGCATGCTGTTAGTCATACTCACAGGAAACAAGTTCACCCGATTCCACTTCGGTTTCGCCGTCTGTAGCCATGCATGCTCATATATATAAGTAATTTGCTCCACCGTGCATCAGCCACAATTTAACTATCTAACGAGCTATAACCACCACAAGGACTCCCACACCTCCATAAATATGCTTACCACCAAAATAACTTGTTTGGGTTACATTCTACTTCATATTTGTTGCTAAAACGTGTCCAATTGTGTCTACGAGATAACTCGTAGTTGGCACTGGTGGTGGGAATACCCAAATTCCTTCCGCCAGTGCCGGCTACGAGTTATCTCGTAGTACCAGCAATCGCCGTTTCTGTCATCTAAAGTCACGACGTCATCCAATTTTTGCTTCATTGAAGCCAAATTATGGTCTACTAAGGGTATCTATCTTGCCACGATTTGGCAAACTGGCGAGATTACTAATTGATTTCCGGCACTCAACGTGTTAAAGAGTTTCCCTTCTTTTGTCCGTCCATGCAGATACAGCACCATGGTTTATCAGATATCAATGAAATCAGTTAAGGAGGTTTTCAATCAGGATTGCTAGTCCAATTATATTTTCCCCATGTTTGGTTCTAGTTTAAATTTGGATTTTGTTCTGCTCATATTCAATTTGGCACCATACGGATTTGTCAGTACCCATGGTGCATCCTCTTATTCTTACTTTAACCCTTTCAGTGCCGAGTCCGATTTTTGTATCAACCCATATTTCCTTGATCATTTTTCCAATTTATTGATTATAATAATGTGAAACATTGATGGAAAGAGCTCTTTCCATCAATGTATCACATTATTATAATCAATAAATTGGAAAAATGATCAAGGAAATATGGGTTGATACAAAAATCGGACTCGGCACTGAAAGGGTTAATACATAATCTGCACATGCACAATCGTTACAAGTACATCATGAAAAATAAATTATCCTAATTATCAAGTCAGACTGACTATATACATATATCAGCTAGATTATTAAAGATTCATAATCTGATTAAACACCCCATAATTACTATTTCTTTGGCTTCGGGGGTAAACAATATTTGATTCGAGTCAAGGAACCCACCCATCAATGCTCAGAGTTATTAGATATATATGAATTTTTGGAATCTGTTATTTTTCATCACTGGGAATAATTGGCAGCATGGCAAAAATCAGCTGACTTCTTACAGAGATAGTACAGACATGTGCGTTCATGCCGTTATGAGAGGTCACATAAAGTCGCAGCTCCATGTGCGATCAGTGGTGACCAATTCATTTTGGTCTATGAAAAGTATTGCCATCAACATGAATATGGTATGTTGTGATAGTTGACATGTGGATACATGCATTGTACTAATTTATGAATCAGTAACCATATTTTATCCATGCAAATAGACACGTTTATTTTTGTCACCATGCTGGTTACACATGGAAATACTATGTGTTTACATTCGTGACAACACTTTTTGGGGAATTCTAATTTGAATTAGGAATCACCTATATGAATGTTGTAACCACACTCGCTCAACTCCAAACTTCCAAGAAAAAACGTTATTGTAGGACTTTTATGGCAAATATGGCATCGTGATTGGTATTATTGTGAGTAGTTATTGGTGATAAACTAAATCGGCTTTTGGTGAAATTCCATTGTTGTTATAACTGGTTGATACGGGGACCATCAAATCAGATTGTGTACCTTTAACCATATATTTAAATCATAATTGCTTTCTCTGTGGTTTCCCAGAATATTTTATGGATGAGATGTTCACAAATACATTAATACAATGACAGTAGAGCAGCTGGTTCAAAATGAATGCAATAATGATAACAAGTTGTTACTATTATTTATTATTTTTCTTTGTGTAATTATGAGTCTCAAAATGTTGCTGTAATGACAAAGACTTGTTTTGATAATCTGAAACAGTTTATGGGAACCTACCCATTTTATTCTTATATCATTTCCCACTATTATTGTCCCCCAAAAAAATTCTGGAGGACTATTATAATCAGTATGTAGACTGCCAGTGTGTCTAGAGCTCCATCCGTCCGCCTGTTCAGGTTTTCCAGATCATAACTTTGACAATATTAATCAGAATTCCACAGGGTTCGGTCTGTAGTTGATATCTTATAACAAGCAGATCATGTTTTAATTTGGTCATGGTCTAATGATTTATGATGGAGTCATACCCCTTTTTCGACTTAGAATCACAGTTTTTGGATTGTCCTGATGTTAACTTGAGCAATATTGATCAGATTTCTTAATATTTGGAGCATAGACCACATTTGAGAAGACATAGTTCAAGTTCGAATTTTGTCAAGGTCCAATGATTTTTTGTCCCTTGGGAATGTTGTCCCCTGGTTAATGGTTATTTAACTTTTTCAAAAAATAAACAATTCTCGGTTGTCCCGATGAAATATTGGGCAATATTCAATAAAATTTCTTGATATTCGCTGTGCGAATATAACTCTATTAATTTTCTAATTTACAGATATTATATAAATTGATATTTACATCTAAATGAAAACATGGCGGAATTCAACCCAACAGGTAAGTTAGTTAAATTTCTAAAGTGCATGTCCACATCACATCCAGGTTTCATGCTGTCATGTGTCAAATTGGCCAATTATGGTCAATTTTATTTGAAAATGGCTGGCAAAACAAAATTGAAAATATAATTCAAAAACCCAAATTGATTTTGTAATGGGAGCGACATGAGAATCAATTTATAGTATGGTCATCTCCTAATTGATTAGATGATACAGCTGGGTAACAAAAGGCACTAATGGCAGTGCATTGTCAAGCAATGCAATAAAACAGTAATGAGGATTAACACTAATGAATCTTTTGTCTGTCATAAGGCTGAATGGTAGAAGGTGAGTAGTGGTATATTGTCAAGTAACAATGGTGGGATTAAAGAAGTCTGGACACCATATTTGAAGGTGTGGACATAATTATATAGAATGTTAGATATTAAATAAAACAAAAAATATTCATTAATTGTGACACTAGAAAATTAGGATTTAATTTGGTCAAAGTTTTTTTAATTTGGTTAAAAAATCAGAATTGACCAAAATATTGGCCAAAAGATTATACTGTTCACATCTAATTTATAAGATTTGTTACATTATGATAACATAATCCAGATACTAAAGGACTGTTCAGACGAATCCGTTTTGTCCATTATGAGTGCCTTGGTGCGTTTTGTTGAAATTGGATATAGACAATAGACGGTTGCAATGTGTCCGTTACGTTTTATCTGTTAATGCACGAAATGGAGAGATTCTATGTATATATTTTCAATTCAAACGAAGCCCCAACACATATCTCATTTGGTATTTAAGTGTGTGCATCATGACATTGCTTAGATGGTGGCTGAAGGGAAGGGAAGGAAATGCAATTTGTTGGGGTTTGACAGGTTTGGCATTATCAAAGAATTAATTTATAACCGATAGTTTGATTTGCAATATTCCTTTTATTCCAATATCAAACTTATCAGCTGCAATCGCAGACAACGTATCGTGTCAACACAATCGACCAACATGCAACACAGCTGGCTGAACGTTACTTAATCTTTATAAATCTGCCTAACGTCTAGTATTGTCATATAAAAATCCCAGCTATATAACACTGGCTTTAAACCTATTCGCTAGACTATTCAAACCTGTCATTAAGTTGCTACTGAGAGAATATATAGGTAGAATACAACATGCATCTTAATCAAGAATCTTGTGCAAGGATTGGCCATGGTTAATTAATTTTATGTTTCGGGTCAGTTGCCACATTTCCTTTTTTTGGCAAGAAATAATAATGAATTTCGACTTGTACTCATCCATTTACTTATATTTGAAGAGCATCAACACACCCGCTACAACCCACTGAAGGATGAGTGGGTGCTAGTCTCGCCTCACAGAATGAAGAGGCCATGGTCAGGACAGGTTGAGAAACCACCAGAAGAGACCATACCCAGACATGATCCAAAGAACCCTCTATGTCCAGGGTCTGTCCGGGCATCTGGCAGAGTATGTTATTTATTTGAGCTTGAGATTCGACAATCATCTGAGTATCCCTAAAACAAATGATTGGGAATCCATAAGATGGTACTCTGCCAGACACCAATTTTATGGATCGATTATCGATATATTGCTAAAAAAAACGTGTGTTTTATTTCTTATGGTTTGTCAAAAATTTCAGGTCATTCTCTGTCCCATTTTTGCGAGTTTGCCGGTGATCATAAGATTGTTCAAGAAAAAATTATCACATTTTGTTTCCAAATTGGCAATTACTATGACTTATTACTTCCCCGTTTTAAGAAAATATTTTCGTTTCCGAAACTTCAGTTAGTCTGAACTGAATGCAATGAAATTTGGTATGTAAGTTTACTAGCACAAAATACAGGTTAAGTTCGGACCACCAATTTTCACCAGAGTTGCCCTTTGTTGGAATTTCCACAGGTGTATTTTGTCAAATTTTGGTTCCGCTCACCAATTTTTACCAGAATTATGCACTTTTTGGTGGAATTGGTATATGATTTTACCAGCCGAAAAAAACAAATTTGGGTTCTGTCTACCTGCTGTTGAAGCATATAAAGTACACCTAAAATGATTTGACATACATTTATACCTATTTATTTTGATCTTACAGATGCGAACATTAAATATATAATACTAGGTGTTATTTGATATTGAAATTACCACATGGCATTAAATGTCTGTATTTATATGTTTCATAGTTGAGTTTATAGTAAGATTTGTTGTGAATTTACAATCATACCAATTAAGTTTTCCATGCTGTACTTTTAGGTTACAGAACCCTATGATACCACCTATGTGTTCGAGAATGATTTTCCAGCCCTACTTGAATCAGGACCTGCACCAGGTATCTCATCATTTATTTTTAAAATCTTGTAATATCCTCCTGGATGTGGAATGGGTGTAGGATATTTTGAAGAATAAGCACAACTTGACAACCTACAGTAATGCCCGAAGTATATGACCCATTAACCATTAATATGGCTTGTTGCTGCTTTCACCGAGAGCTTTTCGATGAATGGCAGCAAGCCATATTTCCGACTAAATCCTGAAAAATTTCCCATAATTCTGCTGTGGTTTAGGGGTCGATTTTTTAAGACATTATTGTATAGATTGTTATTTTCGTTATCATTACTCCATAGTGCTTAGTAATGTTACAGGCAGGCCTGAAAATATGGTGCCGGACACATGCAAAATGAGGTCCCCAGAGGGTGAATTTAGTGATGGTACCCCACACAGCGGGCTACCATCACCAAATTCATCCCCTTGGGACCTCATTCTGCATAGCCTCATCTGCTATGCGAGACCTAAACACAGATTTAAAAGTTCCCAGATGGTGAAATTGATTATGTGCGCCCATTGGGCACCTCAATCATGCAATGTGTTTTCTTCCAATTTAGGGATATAGAGAAACTAAACTAACAAAGAAAAGAATCTTTCTGAAGAGGTTTCTAAATAAACTAAAATATACTTTTAATTTGATTATAAAGATACTTTCCAGAGAAGATGAGGCCTATAAAGCAGAATAATGTCCCAGAGGGTGAATTTAGTGGTGCTAGCCTGCTGTACGTGCATGAGTATCATCACTAAAATTCACCCTCTGGGGATCTCATTCTACAAATGTCCAGCGCCATATTTTCAGGCTTGGTTACAGGTTGAAATAATAATGGAACAGGGTTGAAAATTCATCAATTTTAAATACTACTTCAGCACAGAATAATAGTACATGAACTTGCAGACATGTTTAGAACTTAGAATGCGCTTATAGCCAAAAATGACAAAAAATCGGGACATATCCACATACACATCAAAGAAATATGCTCTATTTGTCTACAATATATATTGAAATATGACACAATAAAATAAAAGAAAACATAAAAAGTTAATGATTTATGAAGATCATGATTTATATAAAATACAACATTAGATTAGCAGTATGAATGCAAACTGAGATTTAGCACGTGGGGGGGTCCTCGAAGATAAGCCCAGTCCCAGTTTTTGGGTAAAACATTAACGGGCCCCCGGGCTTACTGATGGATGTATACAGCTAGTACTGGTACATGTATCTGTTTTGGAATCATCAATTCTCATTAACAAGGAGTTATGGATTGTGACCACATGCTTATGTATTATTACATATGCAATCAACATATTTCTTGTCGCACTTATGAGCTTATAAAATTGTAAGTGGACGAATAAAATACTGTATAAATTCGCAAAGCAAAATTACACCAAGAATGTTATTCGTCAACTTACAATTTTATATAAGCAATCAATGTCGTTTTCGATGCATCTGTCAGCGTATAGAAGTGTCTGATGCCGAATAACATTTTGTATAATTTCTCGAAGCGAAATTATACTAAGTATGTAGTTTGGCATCAGACACTTCTATACGCCGGCAGATGCATCGAAAATGACGTTGATTGCTTATAATTACGATAATCGGCATAAATTAGTTGGTGATTAAACTAGTTTTATGAAGAAACTATATTAAAAACACTAAAATAGTAAAACTACACAAGCGATACTTGTGTCTGGACTTCATCTGGTCTTCAAATGGAAAATTGGGTCGAGAATAAATTGGGCGACCGAACGGAAGTTCACACACACACACACAATTCAATCTCTGTTTCCAACTTTCAAACTACGCAAAAGCAAGACAGCACCCGTAAACTATTAAACTGTATACTTGCTGATGTAAATTTCACTTATTTAAAACGATTCTAGAACATCTATTGCCATCAAGACACTCAGAGTCGATAGCAATTCCGAAGCGGTTTTCTCAAACTTCCCCACCAAATTTGCGGTCTCCAGTGACAAATTGGAAAAGTTTCTACAAAGGTGCATTCTTCGCTCTCATGACCACTGGCATGTCATATTAGTAATGACATGAAGCTGGATAAATGCTAATACTAATGGTGGAATTGTTATGTAACACATTCCTTTAACCCGTTGGTGCATGTCGCCCAATTTCTTAAAGTATCACTGCGCGTAGTGATGCGGGAAACGACATTTCCCTCGACTGATAGAGATTGTCGCTACCAAGCGTATCTAAGGGCATTGACCAATCAATTGCACGCATTTAAGCGAAAGCGAAAGTAGTTGTAATTATACGCCCATAAATGCAACAAAAAATACATTGATTGCTTATAATTATGCCCCCAGCACATTAATTTCAACATATTATCAAAAAGAATTATCTCCAAATCCGTCTGTTGTAAAAAATGGCAATTTCCGTTATTCGAGTATCAAGTTCGAACGATTGGACGAAATTTTATTGGCAGATTTTGCCAACGAAGAAAATGCGCTATAAAAGAAGTTCAAGGCTGCTCAATTCACGATATTCTTGAATGTAAACAAAATGAAACTGATGCGGAGGAACAATTAACAATTATGTCATTAAAAATCACTTTTCGAAATGGAAAATACAAATAAAATACCATATGAATTTGACGCCAAGCCACCTAATGCATTGACATTCTGCAATTATATCACAAATTTGAAATTACGCATTCGAAAATTGAACTTGAAGTTTGCCGATTCGCAGTAAACATGTTAACCATATAATTGTTACTGGTGAAGCCAGTTATCGCCACAACTATGCTATTTGCCAACCATTTGAAGATAAATTATTGTTTGGCATCTTTTATTATAAAAAAATGCAACAAAGATATCAGTTTTTATGTTTACCCATACCATAGTATGGTAAACATAATGTCGACGTCCGGATTGACCACTCGTCGTGTGTCCGTCCGTCTGTCTGTCTGTCTGTCCATAGACACTTGACGCATGGTGCGATAACTCAAGAATTTTCTATCCGATCGGAACCAAATTTCGTATATGAGTTTCTCAGACCAAAATACAGATTGAGTTCAAATATGGGTTTGATCCGATTTTTTTTTACGGAGTTATGGCCCTTTTTCGACCTCAAATTCACGCATGCTGTCATAACTCGAACAATTTTTATCTGATCGGAACCAAATTTGGTATGCGAGTTTCAGAGCCCAAAATACATCGAGTTCGAATATGGGTTTGATCTGATTAATTTTAAAGGAGCTATGACCCTTTTTAAAAAAATAAAATTGGAAAAAAATTCAATTTAAAAACAAAATTATTTTTAACTTTTATAATAATAATAAAAAAAATGTCATTGACATTGTCATTTGTTTTCATTTAGATATTGATGATTATGATAAAAGTTGATAAAAAGATTTCCAATGTGACCCTTTAATTTTTTTAAATAATAAAAAAAAAAAAAATTTGTTTAAGTTAAAAATAATTGAAAAACTAACACCATTATAACTCTGCCAAGGGTACCCCGAATCACCACACCAAATTTGATTAAATCAGTCCAAAATATTGTGTTATGTACTGGTAAATCTGTTTGGAACAACATTAAATCCAATTCACCAATTGCCTTTGGACTACTTAGCTATTGATAAGGCTATATTATTTTCTGATGTCTCTTATGCCAATATGCAAATAATCTGATAAAGAAGGCTATGGTATCTAATTTAAAATAAAGATTCAACAATAAACATCACATAATATTAATAGTAGACATCTCTGCTGCAGAGTTATATCTTCTGATGGTCTGATATCATTATAATTGTTATTGGTTTAATAGAGAGGTCAGTGTTCAACATAAACAATTCCTGTGATATTTTGACAGCTGTGCTATATAATTGATATTAATGGGTCAGTGGTGAGGTTGCTTATCTGTATACTAGGACACATTATTGTAAACTTAAATTGGACTCTCTTAACCCAAGTATTCCATGTCCAGGTCACACCTACACATTTAACCCATGGGCTTGCTGGCTGTGGTGGTTTAGCATTATAGATCCTGTACCAGTGCATTCTCTTATATAAATGCCAGTGACCCATAAATTCCAATAATTTGTGTTATGTACATTTGTCTATAATAGTACATAACAGTATACTCTATAACTCAACACCAAAACTCTCATTTATCCGATCATATTAAATTTTTATCGCCAAGGGATGGGTTAACATCTGCCGATCGTGATCGGCCTCTCGTTTTCATTTTGTCTTACATTTTTTAACAATTATAAAAAATAATATAAAATTTATTAGGCCAATGCATTCTGTTATATATGTGAGGTGATTCTCTCAGTTATATGTCACATGAATGAAAGAGAAATGCATAGAATTTCCCTACCAGCTGTCTGTTATACTTGTATTATAATACATTCATGAAATTATGGTTGATACAGTAATGCCCTAAATAATCAACTCCTTAACCACAGCAGAATTATGTTTAACTATCTAATTTAAAATAAAGATTCAACAATAAACATCACATAATATTAACAGTAGACATCTCTGCTGCAGAGTTATATCTTCTGATGGTCTGATATCATTATAATTGTTATTGGTTTAATAGAGAGGTCAGTGTTCAACATAAACAATTCCTGTGATATTTTGACAGCTGTGCTATATAATTGATATTAATGGGTCAGTGGTGAGGTTGCTTATCTGTATACTAGGACACACGGGCTTGCTGGCTGTGGTGGTTTAGCATTATAGATCCTGTACCAGTGCATTCTCTTATATAAATGCCAGTGACCCATAAATTCCAATAATTTGTGTTATGTACATTTGTCTATAATAGTACATAACAGTATACTCTATAACTCAACACCAAAACTCTCATTTATCCGATCATATTAAATTTTTATCGCCAAGGGATGGGTTAACATCTGCCGATCGTGATCGGCCTCTCGTTAGTTTGAATCGAATTCGCAGATAAATGATTGGTAAACAAGGACACACCATAAACAATCTACGTAAATTCGCCCCGGGGACATACGACTCGCGCGATTGTTAACCCTTCCCTAATTCCTATGCCGGTGAATCGTCCACTTACATCTTTATCGAGAAATACAAGCAACAAATAATTAAGTGGTAGGTAGGACATTAATTGCAAACTCTCAATTTGATCAGTTTCAACTGGAACCACAGTTGATCAGATTGAAAATGAGCTGATCGACAGGTTTACCAGCCAAAAAGGCAATAATATAAAGCAACATACACCCCCAAATAGGCACAAATTTCATCTTGAAAAATAATAAAATACCAGGTATATATTTATATTTGACAGTTTAATTACTAGAGTTTCCAAATTTTCCAAAATACCATTTTTCAATAGAAGAGTCTGGTGATGATACAGATGAGTTATTTAAATCTGCACCAGCATACGGAACATGTCAGGTTATGTGCTTCCATCCATGGTCTGACAAAACGTTACCACTGATGTCACATGATGAGATACGAAAAATTGTCGACAAGTGGGCGGAGATTAATTATGAGCTTGGACAGAAATATACATGGGTACAAGTGAGTATCATAAATTTGCATATTTTATGTCAGAATCATTTGCCGAAAGACTGAGTTAACCATTTGTGACACAGAATCACTGGAGACTATTAATGATGAAGCATTTATGGAATTCTATTTTTGAGGAGTGAAAGTGACAAGTGTCTTGTCCATAATTAAAATAAAAATCAGATTAACAGATTATCCCTCTTTTATTATTCAATGTTGCTACAATAATGCCCTAAATAATCGACTCCTTAACCAAGCAGAATTATGGGTAATTTTTCAGGATTTAGTCGGCGGAAATATGGCTTGTTGCCATTCATCAGAAAGCTCTCAAGCCATGTTTCCGACTAAATCCTGAAAAATTACCCATAATTCTGCTGTGGTTAAGGAGTCAATTATTTAGTGCATTACTGTATCTTCCCATAAAAACTTGATTGTGTCTGACCTATTTTGAATGGATACAACTGATTATATGCCGCAGGATGTTCATATGAATAAATAAAAACTCAGGGCAGATATATCTGCCCTTCTAAAGCAGTCTTAACCCTTTATTTATTAAATATATTCATCGGTGAGTAGTTTCTATAGGAAATGTCCAGATAATAAGTTCATCAAATGACCATTGACTGAACATTTCCCTCCAATAGATAGGACTCCTTCTGCATTTTTATGTTTACCCATACCATAGTATGGTAAACATAATGTCGACGTCCGGATTGACCACTCGTCGTCCGTCTGTCTGTCTGTCTGTCTGTCCGTAGACACTTTACACATGGTGCAATAACTCAAATATTTTCTATCCGATCGGAACTAAATTTTGTATATGAGTTTCTCAGACCAAAATACAGATCGAGTTCGAATATGGGTTTAATCGACTCCTTAACCACAGCAGAATTATGGGTAATTTTTCAGGATTTAATCGGAAATATGGCTTGTTGCCA
The DNA here is from genome assembly GCA_032622095.1 of Siphonodentalium dalli. NCBI lineage: Eukaryota > Metazoa > Mollusca > Scaphopoda > Gadilida > Siphonodentaliidae > Siphonodentalium > Siphonodentalium dalli. The sequence continues at coordinate 181,420,555 of CP136063.1, forward strand.
TTCATCGGAAAGCTCTCACCGACAAAATCCTGAAAAATTGAGAGCTTTCCGATGAATGGCAACAAGCCATATTTCCGACTAAATCCTGAAAAATTACCCATAATTCTGCTGTGGTTAAGGAGTTGATTATTTAGGGCATTACTGTAGATATGCAACAACATCTGACAGTCACATGTATCATCTTACCTTTGGAAATGGATAGTGCCTGAAATTTGAAGTTAAAAATTATCCATCTGAACCCATCTATTAAGCCTTTCATGATGGGAGCTGCGCTGGTGCAGCATTAAAGATCCTGTGTCAGTGTATTCTCTTATGTGAGTCTGCCATATGGAGCCTCACATATATAAGAGAATGCACTGGCTTATAAGGTATCAAGGTAAATACTGTTAGGCCAATGTATTCTCTTATATATGCGAGGCTCCCCATGGGAGACTCACATATATAAGAGAATGCATTGGCACAGGGTTTTCACAAAATTTCAGGAAGCTCCTGTCACGGAAGGGTTAAATAAATGACTTAGCGCAAAATCAGTGGCACATATGCAGGAAACATAAAGGTTGTCTATAGTAAGAAAAAGAGGTTTTCCATATTTTTGACTTTTTGTTTAGGTGTTTGAGATTGCACTCATAGATAACACATGGTTTACATCATATTTCAGATCTTTGAGAATAAAGGTGCAGTTATGGGATGTTCCAACCCTCACCCTCATTGTCAGGTTAGTGGATGTAATATTGTATGTCTCTGTGATATACATTGCAATATTTATCTTACAATTTTCACAAAATTATTACTCAATACACTTTAAATTGTCAAATCAATAAGTTTGCTCCAAATTCCTGGTGTTTGTGAATGTTAGAAACTCAGAGGATATAGAGTTATCATTCTTAGTAAATGCATTTGCAGATTCAGGATTCCACACTCAGCGCAACTCAGCACTATATTCACTAAAACATTCAACGAAAAGGACCAATAATAGATGTGATGTTTGGTTTTAAATAAGTATTAAATTAAATCTTTAATTGATGAAATCAATAGGAACAATAATGTATTTCAAATTATGTTTTTTACCTATGGTGGAGCATGCACTTAATATCTGATTTCCAGAAATTGATTTAAAGACTAATTTAGAATTTTCTGTTCCCCATCCACAATCTAGAAATTTCACTGAACTTAAAAAAAACAATAATGTAGGCTGGAGTTGAGGTATTATTTGGAAGTGTGTTTTGACAACATATTAATGTTCCCTGTCATGTGTTATGCAGGATCCAGTTGTGAAGTTTCAGCAGTATAACCCACAATAAATATTATTAAAAAGTAACTGACCCTACGTCCCCCAAAAAGAGGAGGCTCTTTGTGGCATTGGGGTTTTTAAAGAACTAACTCGATGATGACCTGCATGTTCTCTAAGGTGAACCACATAGCAAATATCAATAAATTCTGTGGTATATTGCTCAAGTTATCATCTGGACAACCCAAAAAATGTGATTTATAAGTAAAAAAGAGGAATAAGTTCGTCAAAAATCAACGAACCATGACAACATTCTAACTTGACATGTGTCTTCTCAAATGTGAACCACATACCAAGTATCAAGAAATTATGTGGAGTATTGATTACGTTATCATCCATACAATCCAAAAATTAAGAGTTCTAAGTCGAAAAAGGGGCATAACACTGACAAAAATCATCGAACCATGACCAATATCGAACTAGACATGTGTCTTCTCAATAGTAAAAAAACATAGCGATTATCAAGAAATTCTATTGAATATTGCGCTTGAAAAATATCATCCGAAACAATCCTATTATTCTCCATTCAGGTTTGGGCTAGCTCGTTCTTGCCAAATGAACCATGTGTTAAAAACAGAGCACAATTAAACTATTGGAAGAAACATGGACGCCCAATGCTTGTAGATTACATGCACAAAGAATTAAAGAAAAAGGTATAGCACTCTTCATTTATGAAACAATTTGTTCAGTTTACTTGTTTATTGTTCTTACTATATATGTTATCTCGTGCCTTAAGATTCTCGTGAAACTTTTAAATTTTCAGTGCTTTATGACTAACTTGATTCGGCATTTAATTCTCGCAAAATTAAATGTATTTTGAGCCCTGTTATCTAGTTTGAGTGTAATGTTGTTTCAAATTGTGGGGGCCTCAGTGGCTCAGTCGGTAATGGGCTCTGCTCCAGACCGACTTGCTCTCCAGTGCTGGCGATATGGGTTCAAATCCTGGTGGAGTCATCGCTGACTATGTATCCCACATCGTTATCTGGGGGAGTTGCCCGTTACTCATCGGTGGTTTCGCTGAGCACAATGGGTCATTCTTCCAGCCTATGAAATCACTGCTAGATTTACCTTAGTAAACAGACTTTCACTCTGCCAGTAAAACAAGCAACATCATGATATAGCCTTGGCTGCTGAAAGCGACGTTAAACCCCAATAAATAAATGTTTCCAAATTGGCATAAGCACAGCCAAATGTTTTACTTCATTGACACTATCTAGACAATCAAAACTCCTTCATAACTGAAGTATATATATTTCTTCCCATGTTTATTCCTAATCTCAGTTACTAAAGTATAGATTGGAATGGTCTATTATTCATCTGGAGGGGTTTTCATGAAAAATAAGCAGAAGACAGATAACACAAGTGCAGAAGTTGTCCTATTTATTAGAGGTAAATGAGACAAAAGATAAGATAACAAGTTTAATAAATGACATATGGTCAGTTTTTAAAAAACTTATTATCTGAACATTTCCTAATGGAACTACTCGTTTATGTGTATTAGTAAAGACATGGTTAAAGAATGCCTAATTAAAATTCATAATCAGACAATTCTGATAAGATGTTTACATTTCCAGAAGAGAATAGTTGTGGAGACTGATTCATGGGTGTGTGTGGTACCATTTTGGGCAGTCTGGCCATATGAAACTATGTTGCTACCTAAGAGACATGTACTGCGGATAGAGGACCTCAGTGACCAGGAAAGGGACTGTAAGTATTCACAACAAACTTTATTCCGCACCCACTGGCATGTGGCACACATATTCAATGGAATCACATTCTGTTGTGTACCACACATGTTGACATCACTAAAGAGTAAAGACATACATTACATCAACAATTGGTTTTCATTAATGCAAACCAAATATTACTCTTTTTTTTGGTCAAATATAAATCACAATGATGGTAGTTATAGTATCCATGTAGGCCACAGCCAAGGATTAAACTACCAGACACAAGGGTGTGGAATAAACACAGAATACAACATGCATCATTATCTCCAATCTTTTATCAAACTTACATTCTGTCAGAGGACTAGATTAATGACCCTCGTCCGTGTGTGCATATGGAACTTTGTCCCAACCTGTATTCTGTCATTTTCTGGTCAATTTTTTAAAAGAACTACACACCTGCAATTTTGAGTTCAGTCAGACTCATTTTGGCGGAGTTATTGCCCTTTTTCAACATAGAATCATTCATCCTGGGACGCATCTTTTGATCGAGCCTATATTCCGTCATTCCCAGTCAATCTTTTTAAAACTTGACACAGATATCAACCAGGAAGGGAACCTGCACACCTGCGATTTTGATTTCATTCAGAGTTATTTTGGCAGAGTTATTGCCCTTTTTCAACAAAGAATTGTACATCCTGGGACGCATGTTTTGTCCAAGCCTGTAGTCCATCATATTCCAGTAAATATTGGCACAGATTTCAACCAGCATGGGAACCTGCAATTTTGAGTTGTCAGTGTTATTGTCATTTTTCGACATAGAAATGTTTTGTTTTTTATTTTATTATTGACCCTTTCTCGACACATTGAAGATGTGCAACATATTTAGTGAATATGCACTTTGCATCATATTGGTGTAATCTATTCCTCCTACAGTTTGTTGCCTATGGATCTGAAAACCCATAAATCCTTCAAACCACATTCGTCGGGCATTTTGGTCAGCGACCTTTTTTTTAATTTATATGCCTGCTGGAATTACAGTCTGATTATGGGAATGTTTGTCCATTGTGCATCTGTGCATTTATTTCATTGAGGAGGATCAATTGAAATTTCTTATGTTGGTTTATGACAGATAAAAACAGTCCTTTTGCTAACTGTTTAGCAGCCACTTGATTAACAGAGACAAATCATATAAGCCAATGCTTGCTGTCTCAGGTGATTCAGACTGAGTTTGAATCGAGCTTGTGTGAAATAATTTTTATACACCCATTTTGAAAAAATGTTGTATTAATATGTTATAATTATACCTACTTTCATTTATAGGTACTCTATCTGATCAGACGGTCCCCATACCATCAAGATGCAACAACAACATTTCTTCAAAAACGCTTTAGTTATCAGAATCGATTTATTGCAACAAAATAGTGCTAACCACTGTCAACTATGGTAGCAAATTTCCCAAAACTTGTTATTTATCAACATTTTGTTCAACAAAATATGGCTGTATTATCACTAAAGTATCACAAAATTTGACCATATTACCACTTGATTTTAGAGTTATCCATCTTCATCCGCAATTTTTATATTTTTACCCTCGAAGCCAAAGAAATAGTAATTTAGGAGTGTCTGATCGGATTGAGTACCTTTAAATGCATGCACCTAATTGGTCAAGGCACTTAGACACGCTTGATAGCAATAATCTCTATCAGCTGATGGAAGTGTCATTTCCCACATCGCAATGCACAGTGATGTATAACATGTATTCAAACAAGACCATATTTTTCTTATAGCTCTAGGTGAAATCTTGAAGAAGTTGCTTACAAAATATGACAACCTGTTTGAAGTGTCATTCCCTTACTCCATGGGCTGGCATGGTATGTAAATAGTGTTCTCATTGTAAATTTATTAATATATAAGATGTAGAGGTAGTCATTCCCTTACTCCATGGGCTGGCATGGTATGTAAATAGTGTTCTCAATGTAAATGTATTAATATATAAGATGTAGAGGTAGTCATTCCCTTAATCCATGGGCTGGCATGGTATGTAAATAGTGTTCACAATGTAAATGTATTAATATATAAGATGTAGAGGTAGTCATTCCCTTACTCCATGGGCTGGCATGGTATGTAAATAGTGTCCTCAATGTAAATGTATTAATATATAAGATGTAGAGGTAGTCCTTCCCTTACTCCATGGGATGGCATGGTATGTAAATAGTGTTCTCAATGTAAATGTATTAATATATAAGATGTAGAGGTAGTCCTTCCCTTACTCCGTGGGCTGGCATGGCACGTAAATAGTGTTCACAATGTAAATGTATTAATATATAAGATGTAGAGGTAGTCATTCCCTTACTCCATGGGCTGGCATGGTATGTAAATAGTGTCCTCAATGTAAATGTATTAATATATAAGATGTAGAGGTAGTCCTTCCCTTACTCCATGGGCTGGCATGGTATGTAAATAGTGTTCACAATGTAAATGTATTAATATGTAAGATGTAGATGTAGTCCTTCCCTTACTCCATGGGCTGGCATGGTATGTAAATAGTGTTCTCAATGTAAATGTATTAATATATAAGATGTAGAGGTAGTCCTTCCCTTACTCCGTGGGCTGGAATGGCACTTAAATAGTGTTCACAATGTAAATGTATTAATATATAAGATGTAGAGGTAGTCCTTCTCTTACTCCATGGGCTGGCATGGTATGTAAATAGTGTTCACAATGTAACTGTATTAATATATAAGATGTAGAGGTAGTCCTTCCCTTACTCCATGGGCTGGCATGGTATGTAAATAGTGTCCTCAATGTAAATGTATTAATATATAAGATGTAGAGGTAGTCCTTCTCTTACTCCATGGGCTGGCATGGTATGTAAATAGTGTTCTCAGTGTAGATGTATTAATATATAAGATGTAGAGGTAGTCATTCCCTTACTCCTTGGGCTGGCATGGAACGTAAATAGTGTTCTCAATGTAAATGTATTAATATATAAGATGTAGAGGTAGTCATTCCCTTACTCCATGGGCTGGCATGGTATGTAAATAGTGTTCTCAATGTAAATGTATTAATATATAAGATGTAGAGGTAGTCCTTCCCTTACTCCTTGGGCTGGCATGGAACGTAAATAGTGTTCTCAATGTAAATGTATTAATATATAAGATGTAGAGGTAGTCATTCCCTTACTCCATGGGCTGGCATGGTATGTAAATAGTGTTCTCAATGTAAATGTATTAATATATAAGATGTAGAGGTAGTCATTCCCTTACTCCATGGGCTGGCATGGTATGTAAATAGTGTTCTCAATGTAAATGTATTAATATATAAGATGTAGAGGTAGTCATTCCCTTACTCCATGGGCTGGCATGGTATGTAAATAGTGTCCTCAATGTAAATGTATTAATATATAAGATGTAGAGGTAGTCCTTCTCTTACTCCATGGGCTGGCATGGTATGTAAATAGTGTCCTCAATGTAAATGTATTAATATATAAGATGTAGAGGTAGTCCTTCTCTTACTCCATGGGCTGGCATGGTATGTAAATAGTGTTCACAATGTAACTGTATTAATATGTAAGATGTAGATGTAGTCCTTCCCTTACTCCATGGGCTGGCATGGTATGTAAATAGTGTTCTCAATGTAAATGTATTAATATATAAGATGTAGAGGTAGTCATTCCCTTACTCCATGGGCTGGCATGGTATGTAAATAGTGTTCTCAGTGTAAATGTATTAATATATAAGATGTAGAGGTAGTCATTCCCTTACTCCTTGGGCTGGCATGGAACGTAAATAGTGTTCTCAATGTAAATGTATTAATATATAAGATGTAGAGGTAGTCATTCCCTTACTCCATGGGCTGGCATGGTATGTAAATAGTGTTCTCAATGTAAATGTATTAATATATAAGATGTAGAGGTAGTCATTCCCTTACTCCATGGGCTGGCATGGTATGTAAATAGTGTTCTCAATGTAAATGTATTAATATATAAGATGTAGAGGTAGTCATTCCCTTACTCAATGGGCTCAAGTGGTGGTATGTAAATAGTTTTCTCAATGTAAATGTATTAATATATAAGATGTAGAGGTAGTCATTCCCTTACTCCATGGGCTGGCATGGCACGTAAATAGTGTTCTCAATGTAAATGTATTAATATATAAGATTTAGAGGTAGTCATTCCCTTACTCCGTGGGCTGGCATGGTACGTAAATAGTGTTCTCAATGTAAATGTATTAATGTATAAGATGTAGAGGTAGTCATTCCCTTACTCCGTGGGCTGGCATGGAACGTAAATAGTGTTCTCAATGTAAATGTATTAATATATAAGATTTAGAGGTAGTCATTCCCTTACTCCGTGGGCTGGCATGGCACGTAAATAGTGTTCTCAATGTAAATGTATTAATATATAAGATGTAGAGGTAGTCCTTCCCTTACTCCATGGGCTGGCATGGTACGTAAATAGTGTTCTCAATGTAAATGTATTAATATATAAGATGTAGAGGTAGTCATTCCCTTACTCCATGGGCTGGCATGGCACGTAAATAGTGTTCTCAATGTAAATGTATTAATATATAAGATGTAGAGGTAGTCCTTCCCTTACTCCATGGGCTCATGTGGTGTTATGTAAATTGTGTTCTCTATATAAACTTATACATATGTGTGTTGAACATAAAGAAAAATATTTCATTATGGAATGCAGTGCAGACTTGTTTGATATTGCTCAAAATTATAGCATAGTATTCAAAAACATGACTGATGATGATAAGTTCATCTTCATAATGAAGAAAGAGGACAAACAAATAATCAATTCCGTATGCAGCATGGTCCAGTTATTCTTTCTAAAAAGACACAATGTTGAAAGTATTAATTTATTTACCTTCTACTAAGGACAATATATTGTATATAGAGGATCTACAACTCGTCCCCAGTTTATAGCGGAATTGACAAAAACGAGTCTAGTAAATTAGGTCTGAAGGCAAGGTCCAGACCTAATTACTGGATGAGTTTTGTAAATCAATTTGGCACGAGTTGTAGATTCTATTTATTACATGATCCAATATCTCAACAAATCATAGTTAAATCAACAAATGGGATGCGAAACTAACATTGGCTTCTATAAGGCATGCGATGACATTTCACATAACTATGCGTTGTTTGTCCACGTAAAGAAATAGTCTCAGATTAATAAAGACTCTTTGGCATATTTAATGGCGTATATTTAATGAAATAACTTTTCAAAATCTTCATTTATTATACTTTGTTGGAAAAATATTGGAAGCCATAGTATTTTGAGACGTAGCATATGGAATGTACACAGACGACAAGCCGGAAGTCAAAGGTCACATGGCTCTATTTCCTGTTATTAAACGAACGTTTAATATCACAATTTATAGAATGGGTTTATTGAATGGAATAAGGGTAGGATCATGTAATAAATAGAGGATATGAAATGAGTGTTTCTCTCATATGATATTTATGAAACGAGTCTAAGAATTTTCAGTTTTCTCGAGCCTCCGGCGAGAGAAAACTGAAAAATCGTGACGAGCTTCATAAATATCATATGAGAGAAACACGAATTACATATTCTATTTATCATATGACACCTATAAATTGATTATGATGTCCAAAACGCACACAAATCACTAAATAGCTATATGACATCGGCAGCAAAAGGTTAATGTGACGTCACTTCATTGCACCAGAAGACCACTTAGCAGATATAATATGCACGCGAAGATATAGTGCGCTATTCTGTTCTCAGTTTGTGACATTATATCGTATGTTTATTAGATAAATAAGAATTACATATTCTAATTATCGTATAACAATGTCCAAAACTATATATTTCAAGATTATAATTGCGAGAATTTCGGCATCGCGTTGATTCGTGTATTTGACGCGCACGAATTTGACCTGCATTTAGTCAGAGATGTGGCTCGGCCCCCGGCTGCCATTCAGCCAATCAGAACACACTTTTTGTCAACAAACCAATCAAATTATCGGAAGGTGATATGAATTAGTAATTGATATGAAATTGATTTATGACATAGTTTCCAACGTAAATAATGACTGAGTCATATGATAAACATGCGTATTACATATATCTTATTTTAATGTGTAACTGTTCATGTATTAACTGTTATTTGTAACCGCCCCTCCATTGGTGTATTACAATAATTCATCATATCTTATCTTATACTACTAGCTGAAACAGGCTCCCTTTTGTCATCTTCATTCAGAGTTGACCTGACACCTATGTATACTCACCCTCTATGTTCTAAAAATGTGGGTGGTCTTATCTACAAGGACCACCCCATGATGTTTATGGGAGAAAAAACATTGACTGGGCTTATCCTCAGAGATGGCCTTACTGACTTTTGTATATAGTAACTCGAAAACCTAGCCACTGTTATGAAACTCAGCAGTCTGCCGTAATGCCCTAAATAATCGACTCATTAACCACATCAGAATTATGGGTAACTTTTCAGGATTTAGTCGGAAATATGGCTTCTTGCCAGCTTTCCGATGAATGGCAACAAGCCATATTTCCGACTAAATCCTGAAAAATTACCCATAATTCTGCTGTGGTTAAGGAGTCGATTATTTAGGGCTTTACTGTATCGGCTTCCTTTGGTGCCTCAATGATTGACGGTGAGAGCTTTCAGATGAATGGCAACAAGCCATATTTCCGACTAAATCCTGAAAAATTACCCATAATTCTGCTGTGGTTAAGGAGCCGATTATTTAGGGCATTACTGTATCGCTGTAGTTTTATCTAACATTCTTACCAAGGTTTCCCCTCATCTTCTGTATAGTCTAATACCACCTAAACCCCTATTTATTATTTTTTTTATGAGAAATGTTAGCTCTGTTATTGATTTTGAATGTTTATTTTAACAGGGGCTCCTACAGGAGAAATGAGGAGCGATAGCAATGAACACTGGCAGTTACATGCGTCATACTACCCGCCTCTGCTGCGGTCTGCTACCGTCAAGAAATTCATGGTTGGATACGAGATGCTCGCCCAACCACAGAGAGATCTCACCGCTGAACAGGTATAATTCTACTAGTATCATTGGAATTAATACTCTGGCTATGATAATTCCAATGTTTGCTCTGGCACTAAAAAACAAGAGCTACGCTGGGCGTGCAATATACGCCCTCTCTTGGGTCGGCGGAAACTGGTAAAAAAGGGGCATAACTCTGGTAAAAATTGGTGGACGGAACTCAAATTTGAACTTGACCTGTGTTTTGGTGGGAGAAAGTAATATACCAAATTATCATTGAATCCGATAAGCTCTAGTAAAGTTATCATCCGGACAACAAATTTCAGGGATTTTCTAAGTCAAATTACGTCAAATAAGGGGCATAACTCCGGTGAAAATTGGTGGACGGAACCCAAATTCGAACTTGAGCTGTCTGTTCTCCTAATAAACCCACATACCAAATTTGATTGAAATCGGTTCACTCTAACTCAAGTTATCATCCGGACAACAAATTTCAGGGATTTTCTAAGTCAAATTACGTCAAAAAAGGGGCCATAACTCTCGCAAAAATTATCGGATTAAAACGAAATTCAGACTTGAGCTGTATTTTGATATATGTAATCCACTTAAAAACGGGTTTTGCGTATAAACATTCCAAAATCGAGTTATCATCCGGAAACCAAAAAACATAAGAAAAACTGAATTTTCTGAGTCGAAAAGGGACATAACTCTGCCAAAAATGGTCAGACAGAACCCAAGTTCGAATTTGACCTGTGTTTTGGTGGAAGAAAGTAATATACCAAATTTGGATTCATTTCGATAAACTATACTAAAGTTATCATCCGGACAACAAATTTCAAGGATTTTCTAAGTCAAAAAACGTTAAATAAGGGGCATAACTCCGGTGAAAATTGGCGGGCGGAACCCAAATTCGAACTTGAACTTACTTTTCGGCTAATAAACCCACATACCAAACGGACGGACGGACCAATACTATAATACGGCCTTTTTTTCAAAAGGGCGTATAATTAGTGGCAGTTTCATCTGCGATTTGTCTTGGTTGATGGCGACAGTTTTAGTCGCCATTCCAGAGTTTCCACTAATCGAAAATAAATAAACTAGGCCGTTGTCAAACTCCAAGTCCGACAGGGTGATGCATGGTTCGCCCGTTAAAAGAAAATTTGGGCTTTTGTGAATGAAAGTGGCCATTTCCTTGCAATTGTGACAAGAGGTAGGAATAGTGAAGCTTCATACTGAAAGAGAATTGAAACGAGTTGTACTTTTTCTGGTACAGATTACTAAACTAAAACAAATAAATTATATTTGCCTATGGTGCAGCATTAATGATCCTGTGCCAGTGCATTATCTTAATATATAAGAGAATGCACTGGCTTACAAGGTCAAGGTAAATATTGTTAGGCCAATGCATTCTCTTATATATGCAAGGCTCCCTATGGGAGACTCGCATATATAAGAGAATGCATTGGCAAAGGGTTTTCAAAAAATTTCAGGAAATTTCAGTCATGGAAGGGTTAAATGCGTACTCAAAGGACCTGGTTGTTGGAAACGTCCTTAAAACTTGTTGACAAGGCACTGGCTGTCAAGAATCACAGTAAAACTAAAAAAAATTGGTTTCTCAATGCATGGAAAACCATGCAACTCTGGCACCATCTTCAATAATAAGATAAATGAAAGGTTTATATTGGAAAACTTGAAGCATCCACAGACTATAACTCGCTATTCCAAGCCTGATTATAAGCAATCAGTCAAGAATATTGTCCTAAACAAAACTTGAAGTGACCTACTCTATTGAGTTGGTGAAGAAACAACATGACTGAAGTATGGTTTGCTCCAATCTAAGTAGATTTAACTACAGTAATGTCCTAAATAATCGACTCCTTAACCACAGCAGAATTATGGGTAACATTTAGTGAGAGCTTTCCGATGAATGGCAACAAGCCATATTTCCGACTAAATCCTGAAAAGTTACCCATAATTCTGCTGTGGTTATGGAGTCGATTATTTAAGGCATTTCTGTATATGATGAAGGGGTGACAGGTTTATATATATTCTTTTAACACAACAACTTTTCCAGCATGTTATTAATCAAAAAACCTAGTCAGCCCAATGCATTCTCTTATATATGCAAGGCTCCCTATGGGATACTCACATATATATGTGAATGCATTAGCATAGGGTTTTCGCAAAAATTCAGGAAATTTCAGTCATGGAAGGGCTAAATCCGTACTCAATGGACCGGACTGTTGAAAATGTCCTTAAAACGTTTGTTGACAAGGCAGTGGCTGTCAAGAATCGCAGAAAACAATAACTTTCTTGTTTCTAAATACACGGAAAACAATGCAACTCTGGAATACATGTTTTGAGCGTTTCGTAGATTAGCCCAAAACTATTGTCTGTATCGTGTGAATACAACTGAGTTGTCTAGAGTATCAGTAGGTAATTGGCTAACGAGTTCACAGAGTGAGTGAGTAATTTGATTAGCGGATAATAAAGTTGGGTCACTTTAGCCAGTTTTTCTTTATGAGTGACAACTTAAATTCCACCAGTCATCAATGCATCTGCACTCATATTGAGTTATCTCGGTATCCATGTGGGTACCAGCATGAAATTATTTTCAATGCACGTTGATTCTATATCAAGCGCGACTTTTTGTAAATGCTCTTTACTACTGCCCTTCGAGATCATTGACAGCTTTATTGTCGGTGTGTAACATTAACCTTTCTCCCGAAATGACTGCTGAATTTGATATACAAACTCTATTCATGGCTTCTAGCTCTCTCCATGTGGAGCTACTTCCGGCTTCTGTAGCCGACGAGGTCCCGATTGCTACGGAACCTTCTGGCTATCTGCTCAAACATGTGTTTAGTTGTTATTTAGTTTAGTGTAGACCCATCTTCAACAATAAGACAAATGAAAGGTTTAGATCGGAAAACGTGAATTTTGCACTTGAAGCATCCACAGACTATAACTCGCTATACCTGTCGCAAGAAAATATTATCCAATAGTGAGACAGATATGTTCTATTTCCACATGAGGTCCATACAACTATTCCAAGCCTGATTATAAACAATCAGTGAAGGATATTGTCCCAAACAAAACTTGATGTGACCTACTCTATTGAGTTGGTGAAGAAACAACATGACTGAAGTATGGTTTGCTCCAATCTAAGTAGATTTAACTACAGTAATGTCCTAAATAATCGACTCCTTAACCACAGCAGAATTATGGGTAACTTTTAGTGAGAGCTTTCCGATGAATGGCAACAAGCCATATTTCCAACTAAATCCTGAAAAGTTACCCATAATTCTGCTGTGGTTATGGAGTCGATTATTTAAGGCATTTCTGTATATTGATGAAGGGGTGACAGGTTTATATATATTCTTTTAACACAACAAGTTTTCCAGCATGTAATTAATCAAAAAACCCTGTGCCAATGCATTCTCTTATATATGTGTGTCTCCCATTTGGTACCTCGCATATATAGGCTCCTGTGAACGTTTCAAAATGGATTCGATGTTGCAATAAGCCATATTTCCGACTAAATCCTGAAAAGTTACCCATAATTCTGCTGTGGTTATGGAGTCGATTATTTAAGGCATTACTATATATGATGAAGGTATGACAGGTTTATATATTTTCTTTTAACACAACAACTTTTCTAGCATGTTATTAATCAAATTTTATTCTCTTTAACCCTTCCATGACTGGAGCTTCCTGAAATTTTTCGGAAACCCTGTGCCAATGCATTCTCTTATATATGCGAGTCTCCCATTTGGAGCATCGCATATATAAGAGAATACATTGGCCTAAAAATACTTACCTTGACCTTGTAAGCCAGTCCATTCTCTTATATATTTGAGTCTCCCTCGCATATATAAGAGAATGCACTTGCACAGGATCATACGTGCTGCATCAGCATAGCACCTGTCATGAAAGGGTTACAAAACAACTTTCCAGCATATTATAAATCAAAGTATTATTCCTTTTAACGAAAAAAACGACAATTATATCCCCATTCTTCTGGACCAACCTCCTGAAAATTATCTTCGGAATGTCTGGTCATTGTTAGTACAACCACTATCATGACTGAATGACAGTTTTTTATTAAATAATGAATGTTGTGGGTGTGTGCATTATTGGGGGATATGGCGATGTGGTCACTGGGGTACATTGCGTAAATGTGCCAACAACAACCACATCACCATATCCCCCAATAACACACAACATTAATTTCTAATATTTATATAGCTTTTTGATGATTTATTCCCATAAAAAACCTGAGTGTATTATTTTTTTTTTTTTAAATGCAGAGAATTTGAGACCAGCCCACGCAGCACATTTAGTCAGCCCAATATAAGATTTCCAAGCACTTGGCAATAATAATGTGATCGATATAAATAACAGGCTTCAGATATAATTCGGATGAACTTTGAAAAGCAAACCCAATTATTCTGCTGACTATGGGATGCCAAATTGACATTTAATAAATAATTGAGCTTAAGCGCAATAAGGAATCTCTTATTGCACTTAAGCGCAATAAGGGAAGATCTAATTGCGCTTAAGCGCAATAAGGAATATATTCTTATTGCACTTAAAAGCGCAATAAGGAATATACTGATTGCGCTTATGCGCAATAAGGAATAATCTAATTGCGCTTAAGCGCAATTTGATCTTCCCTTATTGCACGCAATAAGGGATTCCTTATTGTGTTTAAGCGCAATAAGACATTCCTTATTGCACTTAAGCACAATTACATCCTTATTGTGCTTAAGCGCAATTAATATCTGCCTCATGAGATCACCCCTCAGCAAATAGTAGAATTATCCTATATTTGCTCAACCCATTGTACCATAGATAGGGTCCTGCGAATTGGATATTTTGATCGAATCGAATATCGAATCGAATTCACGAAATCGAATCGAATATCGAATCGAATCATATCTGTGTGTTGCATTCTCAATTAGGTATGTTTTGTCAACGATTAGATTATTTGTGAAACGTTCTATGAACTACATGCATGAAGTTCCATCAGAACTTATGGGGTGATAAACCGTCGTTTGATATACTATTAACTTCAATTTATAATTGTCAAGAAAACGAAGCAGATTAAAACGTCCATGCGGCCATCACAACGATTAATATATTACCACTAAACGGATTATCAAAATCAAAATCGAATTGAATCATATCTGTGTGTTGCATTCTCAATTAGGTATGTTTTGTCAACGATTAGATTATTTGTGAAACGTTCTATGAACTACATGCATGAAGTTCCATCAGAACTTATGGGGTGATAAACCGTCGTATGATATACTATTAACTTCAATTTATAATTGTCAAGAAAACAAAGCAGATTAAAACGTCCATGCGGCCATCACAACGATTAATATATTACCACTAAACGGATTATCAAACTAAAATCACACGAAATTTCTACACTTTGCATGTACATGCAAAATTGCAAATCGGCATTCGGAAACACCCGTTGTTATAAACTTGAAGATGCAACAGCAGTGTAGCCTCTTCATGTATTGGTTGATGCTTCTTGAACAGATGACTCCATAGATGGGTCATTGTCCCAGATGCTTGCGATTTATACACCATGCATGTTGCATTCATCACACGTGCCTGCAGCTTTATCATGTTTAAAATAAACATGAATGATGGACGACATTTTGTCCATTGTAAAAGAAAACTCTGAAAGTCAACTTCAAAAGAGAACAGTGGCAAAATGCACTTTTCGACACCAGGAACATGTGTTGTTAACATTCTCACCCATACTACATAACGCGGAAACGAATAGACGATGGATAACGCTATCGGTAGCCCAGTCTCATAGCTATTATAATTTACTGCGTCGTCGGTCCATTGGCTATCTGCTAGCTTTTGCTACCATTTTAAAGCTATATAATTCAGACGTATGCAGAGGATGGTGATCTGAAAATATTTTCATAATATGATCGAATCAAATCAAATTTAATCACGAGCCCGATTCACAAATCAAACCAAATCTAGAGGCCCTACTATAGACAGATTACTGTTGGATTATAGCTATTATGGATGATATTTTCCCACAACATGTATGGAGTTACAGTCTGTCAATACTTGAAGTTTGATGTTGTCGTTCTTCAATCTAAAGCTCTTCATTATCTCGTTCTAACTTACAGGCTGCAGCCAAGCTGAGAGAACAACAAGACATTCATTACAAGGAGAGATAACGCTGGTAGAAACTAGTTATTCTACTTTTCTGCCTTTATTACACAAGATGTTTTGGCTATGAAAGTTTTCCCAGCTTCTGAATTAGAACATTGGTTTTCAGGAAGTTAGTCAACTGAATATTTTACAACTCTTTATCACTAGTCAATATTGCAGTTAAAAGAATGATTTTACAAAATATTAGCCTCCAGGCCTGTGACATAAAACACTAATCCCAGACATCAAGATATCACATTAGTTGTTTAATAGTATGAGGCAACCCAATGTAGTTGAATGATTTATTGCTGAGTCGTTGACATACCAAATAAAACATTTTATACCCAGTGTATTCCCAGATTCTCAGAAGTGAGCACTTTGGTATCAATCTTTTCAAGAATCAATTTCTGAAAATGTGCTACAGTAATGCCCTAAATAATGACTCCTTAACCACAGCAGAATTATGGGTAATTTTTCAGGAATTAGTCGACTAAATCCTGAAAAATTACCCATAATTCTGTTGTGGTTAAGCAGTCGATTATTTATGGCATTACTGTACTTTGTTTATCAATATCAATTTATTTCAGAACATGTCATCTGACTTTTAGTTCCAACATTAGTACTGGTCACATAATTTTCATTTCTTGTCAATTTTTATATTTGTATGTATACCTTAATTTATTTTTGTGCAAATAAAATCTATCAGATATTATCTTTTTATTGTTATCAGTTCATTTCAAAGTCTGAAAGTATAGGTTTTACCAAAGTTGGGTGTTTGTGAAGCAGTGGGAGTTTCTTTCAAAATTGTTAAAATAGAGTTAGTGTAAACATATTTTTATTTCCAAATCCAAATGAATAACATAATATATTTACATAGATCGCCAGTGTTACACTGTTTGTTGATTGGTCAACTGTGATTTGGGTCACACGGTTACAGAGTGTATCACGAACAGGAAGTGACAAACTGTTGATCTAATCTGAACTAATCACTATATGTGGTCAGCAGAATAATTGGGTGTGCTTTTCAAAGTTCAGCTGAATTGCATCTGAAGCCAGTTATTTATATCGATCACATTATGGTTGCGAAGTGCTTGTAAATTTTATATTGGGCTGACTAAATGTGCTGCGTGGGCTGGTCTCAAATTCTTAGCATTTTTTGTGAAAATAAATAGGAATACACTCAGCTTTTTCATGGGAATAAGTCATCAAATATAGAAATGAATGTTGTGGGTGTGTGTGTTATTGGGGGATATGGTGATGTGGTCATTGGGGGCACATTTAGTGTAAACTTTTTACACAATGTACCCCAAAAAAATAGTTACGACACACAGAACATTCATTTCTTAAATACAGATGACACATACATGTACATGTACATGTATATGCAAAATAGAATTGTTATTATATGGAAATAAGGATCAGACAACAAGCCCGAAGGTTTATATGAAGTCTTGGGCTTGTTATATGATCCTCGTTTCCATATATTAACACTTCTATGTGTCAAATAGAATTCAAGAATTTGAGGAGCTTCTGCCAATTGTTGGGCTGATTTTTATTTTCTGGCCTATATTGTCTAATCCTGGGTAGATCAGTATCATTTGCTTGAGTTTCATTCATTTGTTGATCACTCAAGCTTATGCCACAGCCAGGAATAGAACCCAAAGATGTGAGTATTTGAAAGTAAGATGTGAATTTAGTGACGCTATCCCACACAGTGGGATAGCATCAATAAACCCTCTGGAGACCTCATTGTGCTTAGGCCTCATCTTCTATGAAGTATCTAAAATCTCAAATGAACATTGTTTTTAGTTACTTTTTCATTTCTCTTCAGTTTCTATATTCCCTAATTTGCAGAAGATAAATTGCACAATCGAGGGGACTAATGGGTGAACATCACCAACTTCAACTGGGGAAGTTCAATCTCATCATAGTTCACCCATAGCAGTTGAGGCCTTAGCAGAATGAGGTCCCCCAGGGGGGTGAATTTGGTGATGCTAGCCCACTGTGGGGGATTAGCATTACTAAATGAACCCTCTGGGGACCTCATTCTGCAAATGACAGACACACTATTTGCAGTCTTGCTTTCAATGTTTCACCACAAAGGAAGAAAGTTCTTATCTTTCAATATTGATGTGGAAGACAGTTTTCATTTTTCCGATTTTCTCGATATATTCAGTGACATATGGTCATAAATGAATGATAATGATTCATGTTTTCAGAATAGAAACTATGTTAAGCTTTCTCGATGACAGGGACTATGGAGATGTTTCACCCAAAACTTTGGTCAAAACAGTTGAAAATTTCATGCAGAATAAATGACATTTGGAAATTTCAGATTAGAAACAGTGAGGTTGAGATTGTTCGGATAGAGTTTCGAACAAATGTATAGAACAAAATTAACCATTTCATGATGCTGCAAGCTGTGCTGGTGCAGCATTAAAAAATCTGTGCCAGTGCATTCTGTTATATACATGTATGTGAGTCTCCCATAGGGAGCCTCACATATATAAGAGAATTCACTGGCTTACAAGATCAAGGTAAATGTTGTTAGGGCAATGCATTCTCTTATATATGGGAAGCTCCATATGGGAGACTCACATATATAAGAGAGTGCATTGACACAGGGTATTCATAACATTTCAGGAAGCTCCAGTCATGGAATAGTTAAGTCATTTTAGATCAAGATTGGACATTGTCTTATGTTCAGTTTTTATTATAGACTGAAATTGCCATCAGTTGGAGATTTTCAAACAATAGAGGGTATTAGATTGGAAATTTCTAACCAGTTGTAAAGTTATTCTGCTTAGGCCTTATCTTCTGGGAAGTATCTATAGTCTAAAAAAAAATGCATAATCGAGGTGAATAATGGGTGAACATCACAAACTTCAACTGGGGAACTAAAATTCAATCTGATCGTAGTTCTCCATAGACCTAAGCAGAAAGAGGTTCACTGAGGGTGAATTTTGTGATTCTAGCCCGCCGGGCTAGAATCACAATTTTCATCCTCTGGGGATGTCATTCTGCAAATGACAGACACACTATTTGCAGGTATAATAGGTAGTGGAACATTTCAACTCCAGGGAGGCGCGGGGTGGTGGGGATTGGAGGGGGGGGGGGGGGGGGGGTCATTGTAAATGGAATCTCCCATATTTGGGAATTTCAATCTATACAAGAGGGTGAAGTTGGAAATCCCAAGTTAAGTTGGACAGCCCCGCCCCCACTAGCCTTGTCCCTAGTAACAAATTTGTTAGTGATCAGATAGGTTCTGTTTAGAGTGCATGGCAGTTAATTGCCATCCCGTACACTTATTATGTCATGCTCACATCAAGTTCTTCTTTAATATTGTATTTCTGTGGTTTCATTATACATTTCCTGGACCATGTACTTTAAGGCTGAACATACGTACCTGGACCCATGAGTTTACATCAGATTTTTGCCAGAAACAATATTTACCAAATCACGGACAGTTATCTGTGTATCTTGAGGATTTTGGGGCTGTGGGCAATATTATTAATACATGGCTTTTAACCCTTTCTTTACTAAATACACATTGACAAGACTTAGTACAGTAATGGCCTAAATAATCGACTCCTTAACCACAGCAGAATTTTGGGTAACTTTTCAGGATTTAGTCGGATATATGGCTTGTTGCCATTCATCGGAAAGCTCTCAGTAGTTCCCTTAGAAAATGTTCAACAAATCAACATATATAGCCAGGTCATTTGTTGAACTTATTATCTGGGCATTTCTCACCATTTGAATCATGCTAGTGCTCGTGTATTATCTGTTTTTCTGTCTGTTGTCTTCTTTTATTATCTGAACACCTCTCTAATGAAAATTAGACTGTTAAAATATACAATCTAAATGGGAGAATCCATTCAGTAAGGGTTAAAGATGGAATCTCTTTTCGTTGGACACGTTTCTGTTCACTGATGCCGGCTCAGAAATATTATTTTGTAGCCGGGATCTATATAAAAAGTGTCGGGGGACACCATATCTTCAAATTAAGGAGGTACATTATTCCTTGAAAAAAACTGGATCCAATAATACCACTTAAGATTCATCACACCCCCACAATTTGGCCAAAATTTTCAACAGTTGAAAATGTTATGCCTGACACAACATTACAGTAAAACCTCTCTAAACCGAACACCCTTCGGGACCGGCCCTTCTGTTCGGTTTAGAGAGGTGTTCGGTTTACAGAAAATCGCAAAAACATCGGAATATATTGCCGCTGTCGGTAAGAGTTATCGAGACCCGAACACCTCTGTACTGATTAATTAAAGTTTATTCAATAAACTACAAAATACAATACAAAATAAATTGCGTGTTCAGTTTAGAGAGGTTTGACTGTAGTTGGAAATTTCATATGAAATATAGGTTGAATATTCTGATAGTTTTATTTTTGGACAAGTACCAGTGTGAAATGTGTTGTTTTAGGATCTTTTAGACCAAAAATTTAATATTTACCTTCTTTCGGTCAAATTTTTGGACGAAAATGGCCATGTGTTCAGGGCGGGAGGGGGGGGGGGGGGGTCCGAACATTTATTCCGTCATTTTCCAGTCAATTTTTTTTTAACTTGCCACAGATGTTAACCAGCATGGGAACCTTCCCACCTGCGATTTTGAGTTCAGTCGGAGTAATTTTGGCGGAGTTATTTGCATAGTTCCACATAGAGATGTTTTATGTTTTTTCTTATTTTAGAGTTATTGACCCTTCCACGACATATTTAGATGTGCAACATATTTGGTGAATATGCACCTTGTATCATATTGGTGTAATCATTTCCTCCTGCGGTGTGTAGTATACGGATCTGATAACCATAAATCCTTAATGAGAACCTGCCACCTTCGCAGGGGGACATTTTGGTCGGCGACCTTTTATTTTCTTTTGTAACACGATATTATGGGTCGTTCCGTAAAAAAATTGCACTGAAAAAAAAAGCAATTCAATCAGTTCTCACTGGTTTTCATTGCTGTTTTTGACCTTTAATTGTCCCTCTGATGCCAACGCAGCACATTTAATACTGCTGGTGCTTTAAATGGTATGAAAGTTGAAAGATATACAGCTTTCTTGTATTATTGTTTGATGTTCATTCATAGACCATTTTACAGATAGCGAGAATGATGCATTGTGGGCCAGAAAGTATCCAAACAAAGCCAAGTGCTTTACGGCCGCATGCATTTACTATGGGGGATTTAGGGTGGGTCTATAAAACTAATTATAACTTTGGTATCTGTCATAGTTTACGCGAGAAATTTTAAACACATATCAGGGACATATACCCCTTCTAGAATTTTCAAAAACATTTCCAGTTGCTTGTCGTATTTTAATAGATTTTATGCGATGAAATAATGCGAAAATTCAGAAAATTGCACTAATTTCTCAATATTTTGCGGTTTTAGTAAACGCCTGATAAAAGTCGTTCTATTTGGGAATTTTTACACCAAATTTTCAGAGAATATAGAGTAAACTATTAGTAAACACAGTACTATCGGAATATCATAAAGGAGTTCTGTGCATTAGGTATTAATTAACCCTCAGACTGCCGTCAATAAATTAGCTTTTTCGTGTTCGACGAAAATGAAACTTGTCTGTTTAAAGGTCCCATTTTCGTGTCGAATTGTGATAGAATCTCCATTTGTCAAGTTCATGGATAAATTACATCACACTTAATCGGCTTATGTCCGCGGTAGACGTGACCTTTAACTTATAGTGCAGGTGCATGACGCGCAAGCATAATTGTGTCAACTTTCACGTCACATCCACTAATTAACGGTGACGCGTTATGCAGTAGGTCCCTAGATTTGCGTAAGTTTCCGTAGATCACTCAATTCGCGTAGGTCCCCGCAGTAATGCAATATATAGTAGGTCTATATGATTTATTGACTGATAAAATGGATTGCTACCACTAAATGATCATGTTAGATGTTACTTTGCCATTTGTTTTTTATAATTAATTTCCGAAATCTGATGGGTTTGTTTGCTTAGTGATACTTAGAGGATCATGAAGCCTAACTAAAATTACGTGATTTCTGATCCGGAAAGTAAGAGGATTATCTTACTGGCTTCGTGGACAGATATTAATTGGAGGATAACTGATTGTATTTTTGCATTGATTTATGTGACTTTTGGAATAGATAATAAGAGGATTATCAGATTTCTCGATTCATCAGGATAGGTGAGTGGGCATGGGTGCGTTAGGTAGGAGAATTTGATAGTTTATTGAATTCAAAACATGCAACAAAACGTTTATAACATAATATGTAAATGACAGCACAAAACAATGAAGCACAAGCAATGGTATAAAACATATGTACATGTATAAAATAGCTGAAAAAGAATGGTGTTGTTATAGACCCAATTGAACAGTAGAGGGAAATAATGAACTCAAGAGCTGAAAAATATTTATTCAAAATATAATTTTCATGGTACAAGGTAAGTTATGTTTATTTATTGTCTTGATATGGGATGACGCGTACATGATATCTTATTGGTCTTAAATCCGAATGCCGCTCCTAATTTGATGGCCTTCTCGTCGTCGCTGCCTATGATTGGTGAAGATGGACTGTCGTTTAAAACTGCTGATAATTCCGAGAAGAATGTGCCGAATGTAGTCCAGTCTGAATTGCCGTGAAGAAGAACTGGTCCAGGAATAATCGGATGCTCCGACGAATCGTTGCGCGTTACGGCGAGATGTATAAAGCAACCTATTGTCACATGCACCTGGCCCAGATTGAATGTTTTGTCGAAACCTAGAACTGTCGTCATGGCTGTCGGATGGCTATACAGCAGAAACGTTTTATGTCCATTATTTGCTCCTTCGTGTACATGATGACGATCGGCACCTTGTCCTTCGTATGTATGACCTTCTGCACAAACGGATGAGTCTGGACCAGATTCTCGAGATGAACCACATGGTCGGCGAAATTAGCTAAATGTTGGCCACACGAACCGTTATCTTTTTTCTTCTGTCTATACTTTGCTGTTTGAACCGGCCTCAAATTCTTTGGCGCGCTGAAAATGTCGGATTCCGTGTCAGTAAGTCTTGTGAGGTGGTTTAAAATTAACCATTTGTATTGCATGTTTTCCAGTTTTGCATCGCGAAGGTGGTCGATTAATGAGTATTAGTGTAGGTAGTTAGTGACAAAAAATGCTCGGATCAATACAAATCGGATAAAAGCGCCATTTTATAGTATCTTATAGGACAGCATCTCTAGTCTAGGAATTTTCTCAAGAACCAACTTTTTGGCCAACGTAGAGCCGAAAATTCAAGATGGCGTCCAAGATGGCCGCCGATTTGACGGTGGCACACCTAATATATTTGCCTCTCGATTTGACATGGTAAACATAACGAATTCCCCACATTATCTAATAATGGTGTTTATAGAATAAAAACCGCGACATTTAGTTGAAAAATGGCCACAATTATTCAAGATGGATGCCAAAATGGCGGCCGAAACATGAGAAATTTGTTTTTTTCCTTATTTAAAAAAATAAAATACTTTACAATTTTCGAGATAATATAAGAGAAGATATCAACTATATGTGTTCATTATTCGATAGAATAACTTATGTGGAAGAGTTGTGCACATTAAAGGTGAAGTAGTCTTGTTCGTTCTGGTAGAAATGTGAGGTAGAATATGTGCTATAAAAAATGAATGAAATTATTCTCAGACTGGTTTCATTCTGTAAATGCTTAATAACCAACCGCGAATGACACTGATGTCATCAATTCTATATTCGACACTACTATATCGTTGGATCAATTGAAAACAACTTTGTATGTCGAGAAGTTTACAAATAAAAAATCAATTTAGTAGTGGATTTACCACGAATATAGGAAACACTAAACGACAGACCCCATATTCATCAAACTCAGTTTGGTTCTCAAAAAACAAGAACATATGGAAGGTATTCTGCAACATATCTTCATCATCAGGCCTCGTATTCAAATTACCAATACTTAAAGACATATTATGGACTTGTTCGGTGTGTGTGAAACTGATTAATTAGTACTCAGGCGCATTCTACTAACATCGCCCAAAAGCTCAAAGAACATACAACTCCATAGAAAACACAGTCTGAATTACGCTCAATTGTAAATATTTACATCTCGATTCGGGACGCAACAATCGGCGATAAAATAACGCAACTGATTTCGCCATCGATACTCATTGCATTTAATAAATATATAAGACTGACGGTGTGTGTTGTATATTTAGGTTGTTATTCATAACAATAACTACTTTGAGCAAGATTATTCTCCATTTCTAGTGGTCACCCAACCGGAGTGTTTCACATCACTTTAAATTCAGTGTTTTTATGTCCAATTATACACAAAATGATTGAACCGTATACTCGAAAGTATATTTGAGTTCGGATTAAGAACAAATATTATTTCCTTGTATCATATAGTGTCCTCAATTATTCCAGCAACAGAACATGAAACAATCATGCGAATAGCCCAGAATCAATACTATATACGTTAGTGCAATGTATTGCATATATATGCATATGTAAAATTGTGTATGTTATATTGTTGCTGGGATATATTCCAGGGGGCCACGTGGTGTGAAGATGGGATCAGTAGATATGAAATACACTTTGTTTTAATAAATTGAATTGAACAATTCACCACTCACAACCACATCTGCACAACTACGTACATGGAAGTTTGCTTTTTGAACATTTGCAACTCAATTCGGTGCACACTCTAGCCACTTATGTGGTTGTCATCCATACAGGAACAAAAGAATCGTTAATAAATATCCACCAGAAGGAGTCACATTGGGGGAAACTGTTTCACCAGAATCAATTCTATCACCCTTCCGGCCCCGTCTCCATCAAATTAAGTTCCGACTCTTTCGCGGTTTGTTAGGCTGTTTATACACTGAATGTCAATACAGAAAGTATTCTCCAATAACAATCGACAGATTAGGTATTTGTGTGTGCAAAATCGGCTGCGTGTGGTGCACATTTAGAGACGTGCATTTGTGGGTATTTCCCACGAGAATTAAGCAGCAGTTTGATGCTCAGATTTTATCACATTTAAATTGGGCTGGAACTTGTCAGGTTTTATGATCGAAAATGTGGTTATTATAGTGATCATACGGTGATACATGTTCCAGCCCAACTAAAAGTGTCAAGACCGATAAACTTATCAAATTGCTGCTTAATTTAAATAGAAAATGCACAAAAACGCATCATGCCTCTAAGTGTGCACAAACATAGCTGATTTCGCATTATTATCAACAATAAGCACGAGCAAAGACCTAATCTACGGATATGTGTTTAGAAAATAGTTCTGTTTTGACATTTACTGTATAAATGGCGGTAAAAACTTTGAAATATTTGTTTTAAATCGCGAAAGAGTCGGGACTTATAGTTCGATAGAGACAGAACCGGAAAGGCGATAGAATCGATTCTTGTGAAACAGTTTTCCCCCAGTGAGTCAGATGCTGGAAACTTTGCATCTATCTTACTATGTAAGTCAAAATACCAACCTGATATATACTAGTAGCACGATTTTTTTGGTGGTAACTGTTCATGTGCGCGGCATTTGCTGAACATTTCATGTCTATCTTCATTAACTGAGGTCAGGTTCGCAGATTTGTCATAAACAATCACGACGAAATGCTAAATACACTCAAATAGTGGTGATGGAACATCAAGTACCACAAAAGGATTCCTCGTAATTGACATCAAGCATTCTGTTAGCTCTGGGTAAGCTTTTCAAGTATCCCAAAATGTGCGCTTACCCTTACCAAAGAAAAAGTTGAGTCGCATCCTGATATCGCATGGAAATGATGGAATATTGGAAGCACAGTTGAATTTTCTGAGCCCAATTGAATTGTACATATCAACTATGTTGCGGATAACATGGGATTTAGACTTGCCGAAAGACAGTCATTGACAAAATTCTTGCCTGTTGGTGGTGTTTCATTAGAAATTCATTCCAATTCGGTGGAACTTTTGTGGTAAGCCCCAACCTTACATCAAATGCCGCTACCATGTTTCTCTCATGTTCCTGTTTTGATACTACCCTCTATTTACCTGTCCAAAACCATGTCTATGTAGTTTGATTCTGATTCATGCAGCTTAGAACGTCACATTTATTACCGCCCCTCATTTTATAGATGGGGGAGTCGCTGGATTTGGTGTGAGAAGAACATATATTTCATATGCTACAAACCGATAATTCATCGATTATTGTTCACACTTTTGACACATATATTATCGTGATCATGTTGGGACACCTGCATGCTATGCTTCTTCAATGCAAATATTTGAAACTGTTTGTCTTTCGAGATTTCTAAATCCAATGTTACCTACAACATAGTTGATATGTGCAATTCAATGGGCTAAAAAAATTCAACTGTACTTCCAATATTTCATCCAATATCAGGATGCGACTCAACTTTTTCCTTGGTAAGGGTAAGCGCAATTTTGGGATGCTTGGAAAGCTTAGCTCACAGAATGCCTGATGCCAATTACGAGGAATCCGTGTGTGGTTATTGATGTTTCATCACCACTATTTGAGTGTATTTAGCATTTCGTTGTGATTGTATATGACAAATATGTGAACCTGTCCTCAGTTCATGAAGCTAGACATGAAATGTTCAGCATTTGAACATTTATCACCAACGAGGTACATGCTCTTGCAAATGAAAATCGTGCTATATATATATCAGGCTAGTATCTGGACTGTACGCCCACAGTAGGTGCAAAGTTTCCAGCACCTGACTTCTTTGGATGGAAATTGATTGATTGTTCTTTTGTTACTGTATGAATGACAACACAGAAGCAACTAGAGAGTGCACAGAGTTGATTAAATGTGTTTGCAAATCGATTTGTTCCAGGTGAAAATGTTCAAGAAGCAAACTTACATGTATGAAGTTGTGCAGATGTGGTTGTGAATACCTTCCATGTGTTCCTGTTTTGAGAACCAAATTGAGTTTGACGATTATGGGTTTTATCATTTGGCGTTTCCTAATGTCGTGGTAAATCCTCTACTAAATTATTTTTTTATTTGTAAAGATCTCGATATTCAAATTTTTATTCAATTTATCCAACCATATAGTAGTGTCGCAAAATAGAATTGAAGACATCAGAGCAATTCATGGTTCGTTTCTAAGCATTTACAGAATGAAACCCTGTCTGAGAATAATTTTGCTCATTTTACATAGCACATATTCTACCTCATATTTCTACCAGAACAAACTATACTACTTCGCCTTTAGTGTGCATGACTCTTTCACAGAGGTTATTCCATCGAATAATCAGCACATTGTTGATATCTTCTCTTATATTATCTCGAAAATTGTAAAGTATTTAAACAAAAATAAGGAAAAAAACAAACATTTCCATGTTTTGGCCGCCATTTTGGCATCCATCTTGAATAATTGTGGCCATTTTTCAACTAAAAGTGGGATCTGTTATTCGATAACCACGATTCTTATATAATAGGGTGGAATTCGTTATGTTTAATATATAAAATTGAGAAGCAAAACTATTATGTGTACCACCGTCAACCCGGCGGCCATCTTGGACGCCATCTTGATTTTCCGGCTTTACGTCGGTCAAAAAGTTGGTTCTTGAGAAAATTCCTAGACTAGAAATGCTGTCCAACAAGATATTAAAAAATGGCGCTTTTACTATGATCCGACTTGTATTGATCAAAACGCTAACTACCTACACTATATAGGCCTAACGCTAACTACCTACACTATATAGGCCTAACGCTAACTACCTACACTATATAGGCCTAAACATATAATGTTGATATCCAAGTAATATATGTAGGCCCTGATATAAATCTGTTATAGAAAGGAAAGGGTTATCCGTTATATCTGAACCATATATAAATTTTGAGCAGGTTCGCATCTTATATTTCGTATAATGTACCCCCCCCCCCCCCCCCAATATACGATGCTTCTGGGCAGCTCTCGGCATATCGAATGGAATGATATTAGAACATTGACCGTGTTAGATCTGCTATATCCTATAGTGTTAGACATAATGGGTGTAAACCAGGTGCGTATGAACCGGGGGTGGGTAAGGGGGGTAAATACCCCCCCCCCAACATTTCCAGAAAATGGTCAACAGTTAAACTGTATTTCTTATTTATTCAACTTAACCAATCACATTCTCCGCCCGCACAGTTTGACATAAAATATATAGTATTCTCTATACCACTGGTTTGTGTTATCATACACGTACAAACATTTAGGGTAATTTTATCGGGTAATAAATTATAACTCCCCGTATGGTGCTATATCCTATAAGGCATTTGCTCCTTATAAGCCTTCTTGTTAGTACTCTCTCAGAAATCATTGTGTTATCCCACAAACGGTATCTAATTTGTCCAAAGCTCCAAAATAAATCAACACCAAGATTTCCAAGATTAATTCAATATGAAATTATTTGAAGAGTAAATACGGAAACCAGACCATCGAAGGTAAGCTACGCTTCATCACAGTTAGTACTTTGGCACTGCTTAAATGGCGAATCTGCCTGCTTTAGCGAGGCCATCTTTCACTTACATGCACTACTACTATGGATTAGGCTGGGAAAGCTGATAATGTGAATATATAATTAGGTAAGTATATATGGGGCGCCATCCCTGCAAATATTCGTTTTCGGAGATATCTCCTCGTAATTCGGAGATATCTCCTCGGTTTCGAGGAGATATCTCCTTGGAATTGCAATTCCTAGCAGATATCTGCTTGGAATATGGTCCATTATGGAGATATCTCCTTGGATCCAAGAAGATATATCCTTGGATAGGAGATATCTCCTCGCAACTACGAGATATCTGCTTGAATATTTCCAACGAGATATCTCCTTGAAACCGAGGAGATATCTCCATAATCCAAGCAGATATCTGCTCGGATTATGGAGATATCTCCTTGAAATAGTTTTCAACGAGATATCTCCTTGGACCCAAGGAGATATCTCCATATTCCAAGCAGATATCTCCTTGAAAATATTCCAAGCAGATATCTGTTTGGATTATGGAGATATCTCCTTGGAAAACCGCGGCCATGAAATATTAATGATTTCTCCACAGTACATATACGTTTTTTTCCATTTTTTCGAAATACATCCAAGCAGATATCTGCTCGGAATATGGAGATATCTCCTTGAAATATTTTTCAAGCAGATATCTCCATAATCCGAGCAGATATCTGCTTGGATCCAATGAGATATCTCCTTGAACATATTTCAAGGAGATATCTCCATATTGCGAGCAGATATCTTCTTGGACCCAAGGAGATATCACATTATGGAGATATCTCCTCGGTTTCAAGGAGATATCTCCTTGAAAATATTTCCGAGGAGATATCTCCATATTCCAAACAGATATCTCCTTGAAACCGAGGAGATATCGCCATAATGCGAGCAAATATCTGCTTGGATCCAAGGAGATATCTCCGAAAACGAATATTTGCAGGGATGGCGCCCCATATATAAGTATACACATATATGTCATGTTTTCGTGGAAGACTGCTCCATTTATACACACACGCTTATGAGAGTCAAAAAATTCTCTCCATACTATTTTGTACAACAGGTGAAAAACTAGAATACCATATTTTCCCTCAATGGGTTATTTAACGTAATTGCTGTCACAGATGTAAAGAAATGCGATCTGAGGGTTTTAAATTCCGAAAAAAATTCCTGGACCCCCACCGACGAGAGGGGACACCTCTCTCGTGCGCTCCCCATCTCCAGCCTTCGGCCCCTCATATTCGACTTTCCTACGCCCCTGATACCCCCCCCCCAATAAGTATAGCTTCCTACGACCCTGGTGTAAACTTATATGCTACCTAGTTGTAACTTGTAACCCATACATATAGGCCGACATGCATGTACATTCCAAATGGTCGGGCCAATTTAAATAATATTTCCAGTGTATACAACGTAATGGTCAGCAATTCAAAAGCGTAAACTTTATTGAAAACACATATAGGCTACATAATAACACAATGTAACTAGAATGCACTCAGAGAGATGCCAACGTGCGCAAAAAAGTAATAAACAATAATTTAAAAAATAATTTCACTGTATTTTACTTAATTTATTTAATTTAATTTAATGTTAGCAAAAAAAGACAATTACCATTTCTCATTTCATCACAGATAAAAGGCAAATTACTATATTAATCATTTAAGTAATTAAAACCAATTCCATGTTGCCGAAAGGATGAGACTTTAATATCGATTACATTTTTTTCAGCGGCATATTTTGATTTTCATTTTCCGATAGTCAAAGTTGACCAAAGGAGCAATTATAAGAAATAATTAATACTATTTGTGTAAATATTGATAGCAGCAATATGCAACAATAAATATCAATAATTAGTCAATAATTATCAATAACGATCATTTTATGTAATAATAAACTCTTCAATCGGTGTTTGTGTCAACAAATGCGTTTTGTTTTGTGTTACGTCATTCGTCGTATTTGACCCGGAACTCGGCTGAAGGTTAGGCTATTCAGCCTATTGCGTCGAATTGCGAAATCGCGTTTTAAATGTCTCTCTTTTCCCGCACGATAAAAAGAGGTCTTCGCACGAACCAAAAATGATAAAACTTCCCAATTATAAGTAAAAATACCCAAAATGAAGGAGTCTATGTAGGTCCCGAAGGAGTCTATAGACTCTTTGATGTAGAGTTCTGATGGAGAAAATGTAGGTCGATCTATTTTTGTCATAACTCTGACGTATTTTGACCTGGGAGAAAAAATCGAAATAGAGGCTCACTACGAGCATGCCAGTTTTAAATATAGAAACAGAGAATCCTGACAAATGGCGATATCGGCGACAAACAAATAATCGAAAACAACACATAAAATAAACATAGCAAAAACGCGGCACAGTAAAAATGTCAGAACGCCACGAGGTTTTACGTCGTTTTTGGTGACGTCATGGAGTGTGACACCAACCTACGAATCTGTCTGATCGCCATACTGTTGCGCGAGCGCACGTAACTATATCTAACACTTTTATTGCCAACGGTATAGGCCAAAAATAAATAAATTGATAGATTGATTTACATCCAACTTTTTCAAAAAATTGGGGCGTTAGGGCGAATTTTATTTTTTATATATTATTCTTTCTAACAGAAATGGTCATGGACAGTTTTAGATATTGAAGCATGCAGTATCTATTATATCATACAAAGTGATTTAGATTGTCCAATGTTATCAAAATAGTCTGATTAATGGGTCATTGAAATGTAATTTGATGGTTAAGTCATGAGAAATAAGATATCCAAATAAAAAAAAATTGACGACTCGACTAAAACTAGGGTCGGGAGGGGATGTAAATCAAACATTTTTTTTTATATTAGCAAAAAGTATCGGCATAATTAAAATATCCTAGTATCTATTAACCATATCTTATTTCCAATTATAAGCACATAATATTACAGTCTATTCATCTCTAGTTGTTCGAATTTTTGCACTTGTTGCCGCCTGCAAACTCGCATATGCGTTTATTAAACTGTCGACACCCAAGGTAATCTACGTACGCCACTGACACAAATCGGTGTGACTAAACGCACTTCAAAGACTTCCGCTCGTCGCGGGTCAGTGAGTTTCTGACCCGACACCGCGAAGTCAACACTCTTCAAACTTCTTTAAAAGTGTGACAGCGTCAAAATCAAAGCCCAGTATTCGTGTTGGTGAGTCTATAATTGCGTTTAATAGTTGATTTTCTACAACCCTTCTGATGAATTATTATTTAGAATAATTTGTTTGTTAAAAATACTACTTTAAAAGAAGTTAAGTTTCAGAATTTGAAAATTGCAAAAAATGTCAAGATTTGTGGGGCTCACAACAGGTAAAGCAGGAAGTTATTTAACAATTTTGCGCAGTTTCTTTTGCTTCTCAACATCCTGAATACATTTTATATTGTGCAGTTGGAGGTTTGAGCTTGTTTTTATCAGTAACAAGGTGGATTTTTATTTTTATAAATTAATTAGTTTGGTTTATGTATTATCTGTATGGAAGACTGGCAAGAAAGATCACTATGAAGATATTCAAGATACATATATAAACATAGTCCACAATTTTAACCTTAAAACCTGTTAAAACCATGCATATCTCATGGTATAGATATTAATAGTTATTAATAAAATTGTAAACCCCCACCCCCTCCCCAAGATGGCATTATGTGGTGTGAAATCTACTAGTACATACCGGTATGGCGCTACATATATAGTTCCATATTAAAGGGGTGATTGTGACACAAATCGCTACTCTGGCTATGCTCATAGAGATACATTGTATTCAAAACCTGGGAACTGTTTGTACTGACCCTGTTCCAACTGGGAACTTTTTAACATTGAAAAAACACTGCAAGTATTAAATTTTTTTCTTTGTTAATACCTGTTTCACAGTACCGTATGTGAAGTTCCTTGGAAGCTCGATTGCATGATTTATGCAACTTTTGTGAGCTGATTTTGGTCTGCATCGCTTACAAGCATGAAATTTCCCTCTGTAATCTGTTAAATATATAAATTTTTATATCACGAAACCAGCTCAAAAGATGCGTAGTAATTCATGCAATCTCAGGATGTGACTTTCACCTTCTGTGAAATACATTATTAAGGAACAAGTATTAAAGATGGTCTATCTCTTTCTAAATACGTTGTATATACCTGTAGTTACATGGGATAAAATAATAGATATAAGTTGAAGACATCTGTCTGGAAACGCTTCTTATAAATTAATATTGATTTTATATCGATGTTTTCTTATATAATGCTATAATCGATTGGGACAATTTTTCTGCTACTATTTTTAGAATCTGTAGATAGTTGTACCATGAGCTATGTTTCGAACGAACATAAGCCATAAAATGTGCCAAATGGAATTGTATGTATATTATACCCGAAAATCGAAATGAAATAAATGTTAATTGATAGAAGCAGGAAACTATATAAAACTTGTTATCGGAAGAGATAGACCTTCTTTAAGTTCTTTAACTAAAATAAATATCTTTCCTGCACTATTTTTTTCAATGCTGTAAACTTCCCTGTCAGAACATCAAAGAGTTTCAAGGTTTTGAACTGATGGAGTATGATCTAATAGACAGATCTGTGTTCAGGCGTTAACCACGCCTCCTAATTAAATTGCCTACCACCGGATGCTGGTTTATAAATACTAAGACAATCTTCTGTCAGAATGTCGCAGGTAAGGCACAAAATATTATATGGAAGCCTACCTACATTATTGAAATCTCCACGTCAAAAAGTGACAATGCACTGGTTATTAGCATAAAATGCAACAGAAACCAAAGTAAAAACAAAGAGCCACACAGCATCAACTTCGAACTAGACAGGCAGTGCTAAGATTGCAGACATATATATGCACTGCTTGTGTCAAGCGGGTGATGGAAAATGTTTGCTAATTTTATATTCCGTTATAAAAACGTAATATCAATCTTTCGGAAAGAGTTAGATTAATATACAAAAAAATTGAAAACCCTGGTCGATCACATCTCAGATCTGTCATCTTTGAAACGAAGCACATTCTACACAAATGTTTTTTTGTTCACATTTGAAACTTAGTGACATGTTTGGATGATGTTTTTATATTACGTCCTGCATTCGATTAATCATGGTGAATCGAAATAGAACCCTCTCTATGGTGATTCCAGACATCAATTTAACCATCTATATGTTCAGGAGCAGTGTGTGTTGTTTCGATGTTTAGGTGTGATAACATCTTTGCAGCAATAAAAACTACTAGGTTTGAAGAATATTCCATCGGAACTGTTAAATGTTGTGCACGTTCCTCCCCAACAGTGGTCCAAACCAAATGGACATAAAATTGAGCCTGTGCCAGTAACATAATTTCATAAATTTCGCAACTGACCATAAAAAGGAAACAAAATGAAAGTCACCTTCTGGACTCTAGATAGGTGCAACAACTATTGAAAGCTGATCATTTTACCATCGTTACTTCCTGTCAGCGAAGTCGTTTTTTATATCGGCAAACAAAGTCTCACATACTGATGTAACATAATGACAGGAAGGAGCAAATGTTCAACTTGGGTCATGGGGCTGTAAACCATATTACTTAATCAAACGATCTATTTGTTAGCGAATGAGATAACACCATTTAGGCCTAAAAAAAAAAAACGTTTGTTTCCGCTAACCCGACCGACCCTATTTTAAACCCCCGACCCTAAACTTTTTATTGCCATTGCAAAAAAAAAAAAAATCTGGACCAAAAAAAAGAGGTTTTTTTTCAATTTAGGTCCCAATTCATATCATAACAAGATGCAAAACATTAATATATTTATATATATTGCCATAAGAAATTTAAGTTTACAAAAAGATTTAAGTTTAACAGTTGGAATCATACCGTACTGTAAAGTATGTTTGGCTTTATCTAGCTTTCATCTGTGAAAACTTCAAATAGTTTCAGTTCAGGTTTGTTATCATTCAGCGTTCAGACTTCAGGAACATTAACAATTTGATCAAATTAACCTGGTTATCAGGTGGGATATCATAATACCAAATGAAAAATTAACATAGAGATTAGTACTATAAATAGTAATTACTAACTTAATAGACATTGTTTCTGTACTACATGATCATAGTCCATTGAACCAAAAGATATCTGACAATATCGTATAAGCATTTCCAATCCATACATATAAAACAAGAGATCGACTGTCGTCCGGTGTATACCCTCTTAGCGCATACCGCCTGATGTGGGCATATCTATAACTTATGATTGCTATACTCAGACAGATGGACCCAAAAAATCAGCATTTTAATGTAAACAAAGATGAATAACTATAAAAAAAAAAACCAAAACAAAACAGTTGAATGTGCCATTAAATGTCCTCATAGTGCCACTATTTTTAAAAAATTCAGATCTGAGCATTATTGTTCAAGTTATGACCTCAGAACAGACGTCGGATGGACCAAACAGCCAACATTTCCAGAAAAACAAAGATGAATAACTCTAGAATGGAAAAGCGGAACAGAACAATGGAACCCTCTATTGAATGTCCTCATAGTAGTGAACATCCGTACCAAATTTCATTGAGATCCCAGCACAACTGTTGAAGTTACGACATGAACAGACACCAGACGGACCAAAAAGCCAATATTTCCAGATAAACAAAGATGTATAAGTCTAGAATGGAAAATTCGAACAAAACGATGGAACCCTCTTTTAAATGTCCTCATAGTAGTGAACATCCATACCAATTTTCATTGAGATCCCAGCACAACTGTTGAAGTTACGACATGAACAGACCCCAGACAGACCAAAATGCCAACATTTCCAGATAAACAAAGATGAAACACTCTAGAATGGAAAATCCGAACAAAACGATGGAACCCTCTATTTAATGTCCTCATAGTAGTGAACATCCATGCCTAATTTCATTGAGATCCGAGTACTACTGTTCAAGTTATGACATGAACAGACATCGGACGGACGTATGGATGGACGCACGGACGGACAGGTGCAAAACAGTATACCCCCCCCCTTTTTTTTTAAAGGGGTATACAAAATTTCCAAAGTTATGTTTGAGAAACTTGATCAAATTGACCTCTCAGTAAAATTCAAAATACTGACTCTGCCCTAGATTAGCTCTAAATGCAATGGATATTCACAAATTTTCCAGGGTGAGAACCCCCACCATCAGCAGGGGGGGGGGGTCACCCCTCCCAAACCTTCCTCCGCTCAGGCCTTCAGGATATGCCTTTGGCATATCATTGCCCAAAAACAGGTGTCCTCAAAAAATACCTAGATCTTTCACTGAATGTGGAGGAGAAGGTGGTGTTCTGAAGCCATCATTAAGAGATTGGTACAAGACGGTCACTCCAATATGTGAACAGTGCAGTGGTGCTGGACTGACTCCAGTTGTCGCCAGACCATATGGGAAATATTAGGATTATCAAAGACTATATTAGTATATAGACTAGTATATATGTAAATATTAAAGCATATGTAAGATTGAATTGGAGTTTATAGTTTCTCTGTCATCTGGGTTAACATGATTGGGGCTTAGAAGTGCATAGTTTGGGTTATTGACAAGTATTATACAGTTATTTTTAAAGATACTGAAAAAAAAAAGTTAACCAAAAAAAAAAAGTTAAGCCTACCTACCTACCCTAATTTTGTTCAGCTCGTTAGCGGAAACAAACGTATTTTTTTGTTAGGCCTTACTATAATCTACAGTAATGCTCTAAGTAATCGACTTATTAACTACAGCAGAATTATGGGTAACTTTTCAGGATTTAGTCGGAAATATGGCTTGTTGCCATTCATCGGAAAGCTCTCCCCGACTAAATCCTGAAAAGTTACCCATAATTCTTCTGTGGTTAAGAAGTTGATTACTTAGAGCATTACTGTATATCCCCTCTGTATGGTAGAAAAGAAACCAGATTATACTATTGAACATGGCTCTTTATTAATCCAATTATAAGCGCAATGAGTCACTAATGACACATGATTTAACCAAAACGAGCGTCAACACTTGCAGTAATGAATCTGAATTTAGTTGACGTAAAATAGGTAAACAAATTTGAGCAACAAGGTACAAACTTTGTACAATATTCAGTTATGTTACTTTTCAGGAAAATCAGCTCTTGTGAAACTGATTCAGCTTATCTAATAAGCTTAAAAATGTCCCAGTCAGTTATGTCACCAGTAGCATGAAGAAGACAAAAAAAAGACAATTTGGAGATGGTCCAGTGGTTAGCGTGGTCCAGTGGTTAGCGTGTCGGACTTGTATTCGCTGTAAACACATCGATATGGGTTCGCAGCACGTCGCCGGTCATTGAGTCTCCACATAGCAGTGGCTTGGCCGCTTTGAGCGATGTGCAATTGTCGGATTGCTCGCTGTTTCAAAACCTGTGCCGAGTTGTGACCCTTGAACAAGGCCGCTCGTACTGTGTCAGCTTCGCATCACTCATGCGTTAAAAGAGTACCAGTCAGCTTGTCATACTGATGAGTATCAGAGCATGTTCTGATCGAACTGCAATGGCTGCAGCCGGTTCATTGGTTGGCATGTACAAATGACTGCATGGGGTAATATTGCACCAAGCGTGTTAGAGCAAGTAATTGGTTAATCGCTATATAAAACTGGTCATTATTAATTCAGGGTTGGCCAATTTTAATCAAGTGATTTAAATCAAATTTTTTCAAATGATAATAAAAAGTCAAGAAATGTAATATCTAACAGGTTTTCTGTAAACTAAACATGAGTATGATTAAACAATATACAAATTGGATAATAGATATGAAACTGTACAGTAATTATCAACCATATAGAAACTACAGCATGGTACCGTATTTTACTGTTCCACCAATGGCCTGTTCCACTTTACAGCATTGTTCTTATTGTTTGTAACTACTATACACTCAGATTCAGCACGCCTCACTATACACTGTTTAATTATCTTTCCCCCTTTTCTCATTGCCATACATGTAAATGCTAACTGAGTATAGCTCTACCATATACTCTGCCATATAACTACTCTAGATAGCTGTCTAGTGCCTATACTTGATATATTGTGTGATCACTGTATGTCCTCAAGTCACTGAGAGCAAACGTGATTGATAAAATATTCAGTTTTCATCTAAAATGGACTAAATTTATTAGTAAAAGTTTATGCACAGGTCTACCTTTCCAGATATCACAACATTGGAACCCACATGGACCCAAGTGTAATAGTGTATGCATAAAGCACATGGTCACTTAGTCCAAGTCTTCTCGTACTAAAACCGGCTAAGATATTGGGATGGAGGTGCCGGTCTTTAGTCCGAGTTCCAGGCCCATGCATTCTTATGACACGACTTAAGCGTTTGTGACCCGCTCAAATAAAACCACAATTATATGAAATAAAATATCACAATTGCGACAATAAACGGATATTTTCCGCAGAAGACATGCTATTTGATCTGAAACCCACATCAGTTGTGAATTGAAAGCGGTAATTTAATGCGAAAAGAGATATTTACCGCAATGTTTACAAATTTTTAAAAGTATGCGAACTCAGTTGACCTCGCGAACTGTGTTCGGCATTTTCCGTTGAAAATATTCCGTAGATTTTCGACTGACCACGCAAATTACGATGAATTCTCCATTGTAATTGTAATTATGTGTGTCAATAAATAGATTAATTAAACATTGAAGATATAAATGTAATACATTAAATAAATTACGGGGAATTACAACCCTCTCAAAGTTTAAAACAGTGTAAACACAACGACCATTAGAATAAATAATATGGTGCTACATTTCCCACATTTGGTGGACTTCAGCGAAATTAAGATATATACTAAGCGAACAGAGCAATATACTGCTCTTGTTAAGCACACAAAAAATCAAACAAAATTTGTATAAATTTTTAACCTTAAGTTTGAAAAGTCCCACTAAAACGGAAGAACTATATTTCGAAACTGTGTGATTCGGTTCTCCGATTATTTTATCAACACAAAAGTCAAAATGCACATGGATGAAAATCACACGCATGGCAAGTCAGACACAAGAGTTCTAATTTGCTCCAATTTTGACATGTTGCTTGCGAAAATTGTCAACAAAACTACCTTTCTGATCCTCCATTATGTCATTAAGTTTTTAGTGCGGGAATTGTTCTCAAAGCACATTGGAAACTGGACTTTGCGGCGATCGGGTTTCGCTATTTTGTTCGGAAAACCCCGCGCTATATATAGAAATGGAAACTAGAATACTCAGAACAA
This sequence comes from Siphonodentalium dalli, assembly GCA_032622095.1. Lineage (NCBI taxonomy): Eukaryota > Metazoa > Mollusca > Scaphopoda > Gadilida > Siphonodentaliidae > Siphonodentalium > Siphonodentalium dalli. The sequence continues at coordinate 181,459,450 of CP136063.1, forward strand.
ACACCGGACAATGCCGAAGTTCTTCGGAACCTGAGTTCGGCTTTCAGTTAAGTAAACAAACAGAAAAAACAGTGATGTTGGTGACAATCAACCGGAATATTCTATGCGTAATTTAACATGAAAGTTAGATTATTATACACCATTATGACCATAAGATGTCTCTCTTTCCGATGTATATAGCATCATGTATTGATTCATTAGGTAAATCGAGTAAAATACACCACAGATTCCCGCCACAGATCGTGGGCGTAACTCGTGTGATAGGATTGGTATGCAAGCGGGCTTGGACTAAAAACAGCAAATCGCCATCCCAATATCTTAGCTGGTTTTAGTACAAGAAGACTTGGACTAGTGGTCACACTATATCTGTACTGCCATGTATGTGTGTTTCATTGGTATACAAAAAATAATAAAAAAATCACAGAATTATGATTAATCCAGCCTTGGATATAATAAGCAACACCTTTCAGAACCTTTATCAGAGAAATTGCACAATTACATATTTTCATAACATTTAGAAAACAAATCAAATAAATCGATTTAAATAAAAAAAATCTTGATTTAAATCAAATAATCAATTTATTTGATTTATTTAAAAAAATCACCAACCCTGATTATTATTATTATTTTTCTTTGAACATATCGCGTTGATTATTGTTGCCCATATATTGAAGATGTGCAACATGTATATAGATGACGGAAAAATTATTTTTTGACGGAGTTATTAACCCTTTTCGACTTAGAAAATTTCAACATTTTTTTTCATTTTCTGTATGAGGGTACCTTCATGGTGTAATCAACTCCTCCTACAGTTTTCATTCTAGAGATTTGTAACCTCAGAATATTGTTGCCCATATATTGAAGATGTGCAACATGTATATAGATGACAGAAAAATTATTTTTTGACGGAGTTATTAACCCTTTTCGACTTAGAAAATTTCAACATTATTTTTCATTTTCTGTATGAGGGTACCTTCGTGGTGTAATCAACTCCTCCTACAGTTTTGATCATAGATATTTGAAACTTCAGAGTATTGTTACCCACATATTGAAGATGTGCAACATGTATATAGATGACGGAAAAATTATTTTTTTATGGAGTTATTAACCCTTTTAATTTCTTCAACAAAGCGGCATCGACTTGCCACGTTTTCGGGGGACACTGTGGTCTGCTGACCTTTTATTTATATTGATTTTAAAATCTGTTATATTGGGGACATAATTTGAGCCTTATTTAGTGACATCAAATATGACCCTGGGCTTCTCCCAGGTTCCAAATGAAAGAAGGCTGCCGAATAATAGTAGAGGGGGGAAATATCCCAAAATCAAATAAGAGTAGGGGGCGGAATAGAAGTGAGTGAAAATTAAATTGAAGGATATTCTCAAAACTTCACTTGTATTTTGAGTACACTTAGTGTAGTATGTGCTTGTAACAATGGTTATAAGGCCATGGTTAACCGTTTATTAAGTTTATGGTTAGCGTCATCCACGATTCTGAGAATTAAATGCAAACTGCTTTAATTGTGGTGATTATTCATTATTAATTATTCATGATAGGTTTCTGAAGATACTTACACAAGCCCCTGGGGAAAATAACAGATGTACCTATATATACTATAGTCTATACCAGTCACTGGTATCTGGTATTTTTCCCTAGGGGCCTGTGATAACTTATATACCTTAGTGCACATGTAATTATAATATAACATAATAATTAACACCAATCTTAGTAAACGTTACTATCTGAATTTTACAAGGCACACTTATTGGGAGAATGGATTTGTGCATTTGAGTTTATAGATAATTCCCAGAAGATGAGGCCTAAGCAGAATGAGGTCGCCAGAGGATGAATTTGGTGATGCTAGCATGCTGTGTGGTATAGTGTCAATAAACTCACCGTCTAGGACCTCATTCTGTAATGTCAGACATACTATATCCAGGCTTGGACTCCTGTCATGATTTCACCAGTTGGAAGCAGAACATCAAAGAGTCTGCACATGCCCAGTATCAATTAGTGGACCCCATAACTCGGAATCATTTTAAAATTAGCTTAACCATTTGATGACTGTAGTTAACAATTGGGTAGTTAACAATTGATGGGTAGTTAACAATTCCCATTTATTCATTTGTAGGGATGTTTAGAAAATTACTTATTTTTTAATGGCTTATTTGGAACTTTCGACATTTTCCATATATAAGATGATATAAATCACTGTTTCAGGCCTCGAAATTGGCCACAGCAATAAGCAATGGAATCAAACATTCCACATCATTAAATTTGCCGTGTGACTTTTTTCCTAATTTTGAGGGCTGCACTGTTGGAGTCATCAGATTGAAGTGAACATTCTTGCCCAATACAGTAAAGCCCTAAATAATCAACTCCTTAACCACAGCAGAATTATGGGTAATTTTTCAGGATTCAGTCGGAAATATGGCTTGTTGCCATTCATCGGAAAGATCTCACTGAGAGCTTTCCGATGAATGGCAACAAGCCATATTTCCGACTAAATCCTGAAAATTTACCCATAATTCTGCTGTGGTTAAGGAGTCGAATATTTAGGGCATTACTGTATACAGATTGATAGCTTTCATCCATCATTCTTGATGTACTAGATGTACTGTAGATACTTTGTAGTACATTTACCTCTCATCATGGACCAGCCTAGAGGGTGACTTGGGAGACATCTTCTCCCTAAAATTTGCCACTGCTCCATATTTTCATCCCAGGGAGCAGTGAATTCTCTCTCATATACTAGAATCCATATGTCCGAACAGCATATTTAAAGTATTTCCTGATTATAATGGTGTTCTTAATACTCACTATAAATGGTTTTATAAATGGGCTCTTGTGTTGCATAATACCTATTGGCTCATAGCAGGGTGATGTTGGGGTGTAAATTGAACTTCAGCCATTGTTACTTTTGCCTGATGAGTCAACTTCTCCATAATAACCAAACAGGGAGAAGTGACTTCTAGGCTTGAATTTTGAAACCTCCAGGCAGGTCCCTGCCTCTCATTGGCAGAATCATGCCCTGAAAATTTATCGAGGAATAATGAAATCCGAATGAAAGGTGAAATAATCTTATACATAGTTCAGATGTCATGTTTTCTGATATGATAGCTGGTACAACTGGTGGTCGGAGTGTTCGGCAATATAGTTGAATGTTATCGAGGGAGACATTCCATACTCGAGTGTGTGACAAATTTCATATATTTCAAGTGGGTATACTCAGGTTGGTGGAAGCAATGAAGGGCAAGGGAGACATTCACGGATTCTAGGATGGGTGACATGTAATAAACACAGAATGACACGTGTTTTAATGAGTTTTTGATACGGCACTTGTGCCATTGCAGAAGTATAGAACTCGAAGCTGCACCTCTCGTTCTATTCTTCCACGCAAGCACTCGTGCTGTATCAACAAACTCATTAACAATTTAACACACTCATGTCATTTTGTGTATGTACTGGCATTTGTTTATGGAAAGGAGGTGGAGACTGGAGCTCCTATATGCCCCACCCTTCACCACCGCTCAGTATGCTGTCCTATACTATTAGTTTTAAACACAAGAGCCCATAATATGCCATTAACACAGGGAAATATCCAGAGGTTTTTGTGGACCCCTGTTTTCCAGATGAGAATATCCCCATATACATTTAGGTGACACAGTACAGGCTTTACGTAATTGGGAATTATTTCTATGAGTGACAGAGAATAAAGAAAAAGAATTGTCATTGTAAAAAATCAGTGTAATATTATAAAAAATGTTTGTACATTTCTGGGATTTTGTATTTCTATTTTTTATGAAATTAATTGAGCTTGAGGACTTTAAAATCTTAAAAACATAAAGGAGGAGTCTTTCCAGGTCTAAAAAAAATAAATTTGAGGTCCCCAGATGGTAAATTTAGTGACGCTACTCCCACGCAGTGGGCTAGTATCACTAGAATCACCCTCTGGGGGACCTCATTCTACTTAGGCCTCATCTTCTCTTTATTATCAAACTAGCTCAACCAGGCTCCTGTGTGAATTTTCCACACATTTGGACTTAAATATTCACATAGGTTCATATTCGACTTATTTGATTCTGAAATAAGCCAAGCCCATAGTGGATTTATAACCGTTATTCTGTTGGATGGCGCAGGTCACAGTGAAAACATATATATAAAGAGTGTTTGCAAATAATGGTCTGCAAATATTTTTTTTTTAAGTCAAAATTTTTGAAAAACTAACGCCGTTATAACATCCACCCCCAGCCCACCCTGAGTCTTTCACAATCTAAGTGAGTTTCTGCGAATTGTAAATTTTAGGGTAAAAAATTTGGAACAAACAGACTCTCCCGTTTGGATTGGGCTCATATTCAGTACATTGTTGCCCCCCCCCCCCCCCCCCCCCCCCCAAAATCCGTAAGTCACAAATCAGGATGAGTCACCTCTATATTACGTGTATTTCCACTTCATGAAATATAAGCTCTATGCACTATTATAAAAGATGTCAGCGTTTATGCCATACATTTTTGTCCCTCATCTTACTATTATTAGCTAGATCCATGCCAGTGGTTTATATGAGCTATTAATTAGATCCCTTGATAATTACAATGTGAAATAAATACCATAGTTATAGGATCAGCCATATTACATGACAGAGCTATAAAAGGCTGTCATTGTACTGTTCTTATCATAGCAAGGCTTCATGCTAAGATTATTTGATCATCAATCATTCTAGTATTTTTGACTGATAGGGCTGGATGTGTTTCTTCTATTTCTATACTCTCACCTGATTGGATTGGAAAAATCATTTTCATTTCTGGATTTGCAGGTATGATTGATTTATTGATTTCTTAGGTAAGTTTGGCTGTATTTATTTAACCCTTTCTTTACTAAATACCTAAATTTACAGGTACAGTAATGCCCTAAATAATCGAGTCCTTAACCACAGCAGAATTATGGGTAATTTTTCATGATTTAGTCGGAAATATGGATTGTCGCCATTCAGCGGAAAGCTCTCACTGTTGCCATTCAGCGGAAAGCTCTCAGTGAGAGCTTTCCAATGAATGGCAACAAGCCATATTTCCGACTAAAACCTGAAAAATTACCCATAATTCTGCTGTGATTAAGGAGTCAATCATTTAGGGCATTACTGTAGTTCCTTTAGGAAATTTTCGGAACATTTTCCTTCAATAAATAATATGATTCCTTCTGAACTTCTATCATCTTTTCGACTGTCTGTCGTCGATCTGCTCAATTTTTTCTGAATACCCCTCCAAATAAATAATAGGCCATTCCCATGTATACAATTATAACTGGGTGGGAGAATCCATTTAGTATAGAATGTGTTAAGGGCGCTCATAGTCAGGGGTGGCAGAATCACTGAAGGGCAAGGGGGCTCAACTTTCAGAAGGGCACCTTTCTCAAAGTAAATTTTGCATTTGCACAGGTATCTGTCAAGGGCAGGTGGGTGCTGGAGCCCTGGCATGTCCACCCCTAATCCATATGCCTGCGTCTACGGTGCCACCACAGAATGCCGGCTGATACGGACCCTCGCTCTTACGGACCATGGCTCATACAGACCCTGGCTCATACGGATCTCAATCAAATTATACAATTTTATTTATATTATTCTTTATTTAAATAAATTAAAATACTGGCAACATACATACTAAAATAAAAAAAATGTGAATATAATGAGGCACAACAAAAGTGTAACAACGTTCCACGAAACGATCATTATTTATACTAGAGCGTACAGCTTGGGGTTCAACAATCTGCTGGCAGTAATCTTCATTCACAAGTAGTCTGTCCACAAGAACATCAATTTCCCTCGTTTTCCTCTCCTATCGTCGACGCATCTTCCCTTCAGAAACCTTCAGGTTCAATGCAGCCAATATAACCTCCCGAAAAGCCGACTGATATATCGACATGAAGTACAATTAGATATTGTGGAATTAAAAATGAATTATGCCAGTCATATTTATTGGATTTTGGACTGGGCCTGGGAGGATTTGGAATGGGCGGCACCCGTTCCCTACAGCCCACTTTGTAATTTTGGATGGGGTCACGAAAGGGTTTAACATTTTACATGACATTGAAAATGATCTAGGCATATATTTTTTTTCTTTATTTTCTTTTTTGGTTTCTTTTTTTTGTTTTGCGTTCTGTTGTTGTAGGTGGTTGAGACAAGCGGAGAGCTTCAGCTGTATGTTGTTCTGTGACTTCACATCTGGCCATGGTCTCCTCTGTTGTTTTAATAAGGGCTGACAATCTTGCCATGATCTCTGCAAACTGTTCCGCTGAGGAGCCAGTACAGTTGTTGTTGTTGGTGCTGCTGGTCGTGGTGGCGATGGATGACTCCGGACTGATGTATTCCGGAGTCATCGGGTTGAATGAAGATTCTGTCTCCATCACGGCATCAGCAGCAGCAGCCAGTTGTATTTTTACAAACATGTTTTCACAACAAATCAAACTCAGTGGATTCATGCTGATCACCAATCACTGACCATTCATCACCGCATGGCTGTTTTTACAACGATATCATAAATATAAAGGGATCATACGCACATGTTTATACAATGGTAGGATTACCGATCAGGCATGCACACGATACATATTTTAATTTATAGGTCTGTATGAACCGGGGTCCGTAAGAGCCAGGGTCCGTATCAGTCTGTGGTCGGTATGAGCCAGGGTCCGTATCAGCCAGGGTCCGTAAGAGCCAGGGTCCGTATCAGCCGCATAGCCCACCACAGACGCTGCGATTTTATATTGCTGATGGGTACAATCCCACTTGGAGAAAAGTTGCAAGCCTGCAGATGCTGAAATGATAGACCCTTCTACTAGCTGAAGTCCATGCTGTATACCTGTAGGTCTCTAGTGTGAAAAGAAAACCAAAAAGGCAAAGGGTTATATTTCGTTCATCTCATTATGCAAATATAGATACAGTAATGCCCTAAGTAATCGACTCCTTAACCACAACAGAATTATGGGTAACTTTTCAGGATTTGGTCGGAAATATGGCTTGTTGCCATTCATTGGAAAGCTCTCCCTGAGAGCTTTCCGATGAATGGCAACAAGCCATATTTCCGACTAAATCCTGAAATGTTACCCATAATTCTGCTGTGGTTAAGGAGTCGATTACTTAGGGCATTACTGTATATGGCATGTATCTCAAGTTTCTAAACTGAACTCTAGCTCATTTCTTTATTTGAACTTGAACAAATATATGTAATGTACATTTTTATTTTGTTCCCTGCAATTTCTGCTCTGCTTTCGCAATATCAGCAATTGTGGTGGCCAGGGCTTTGGCTCTCTTCTCTCTGTCAACGTAGCATCAGGCTGAAACATAATATAAACACTCCCTTTCCGGCCTCAACTAATTAAAAGTGTCTCCTTTGAAGAAGTCCAATGGGTTTTATTTGTTGTTTGCGCATGTTGACAAGGACACACCACAATTTTCCTTGTAAAAATCAAACATTGATTGCTACGATATGACTGCGGTCTTGCCGTGACCATGCAGTGTATGCTTGCCATGCACAGTGGGTGCTCCACCAGTGATTTTCTCCGCCTGCGATTTAAAATGCAATGTCTGCTGTCACACTAATAGTGTACACAATGTCGTACTTGGAAGATATGTGTATTGTTTATCAGTGGATAGAGCATTCACAATACATCACAAAGATGAAAATAAATCTTGTCAGTTAAGTAAACTCAGCTTGAGATATTCATGATAATCCCTTTTCTACGGAAGCCTATTAGGGCCATATAATTTTTGTTATATATTCATTAAAAAATTTCCTTTTTTATTTTATTTTTTATGTTTACCCATACCATAGTATGGTAAACATAGTGTCGTTGCCCGGATTGACCACTCGTCGTTGGTCCGTCTGTCCGTCTGTCTGTCCGTCTGTCCGTCTGTCCGTAGACACTTTACGAGTAATGCGATAACTCAAACATTTTCTATCCGATTGAAACCAAATTTTGTATATGGGTTTCTCAGCCTAAAATACAGATCGAGTTCGAATTTGGGTTTGATCCGAGATTTTGTTACAGAGTTATGGCCCTTTTTCAAATTAGAATTAACGCATTCTGCCATAACTCAAACATTTTGTATCTGATTGGAACCAAATTTGGTATGCGAGTTTCAGAGCCCAAAATACAGATCGAGTTCGAATATGGGTTTGATCCGATTTATTTTAAAGGAGTTATGACCCTTTTTCGAAAATAAAATTAAAAAAACAAAAATCCGATGCTATAACCAAAGTATATTTTGTCCGATTGTGTTCATATTTGATATGTAGGTTTATGATGACATGCCCCTCATCTGTATAGTTTTTGGTATTGATTGGTTGATCGGTTTAGAAAATAATTAACCCTTTACACACATGCTATCCAATGCAATAAGTTGAACATATTTCTTCTGATCTGCCTCATATTTCTTACCTAGGTTTTTCTTAGCACGTTCTTAGTCTGTATGGTTTTTGGTATTGTTTAATTAACTCTTTTCACTCTTATGTTTACTTAGAATTCACCCAAGCTGCTATGACTCAAAACATTTTTCATCTGATCAGCACCAAATTTGGTATATGAATTTATCACCCCTAAATACAGATCGAGTTCGAATATGGGTTTGAACCGATATATTTTAACAGAGTTATGACCCTTTATAATTCAAATAATTACTGCCTGGGAATTTTAAGAGAACATATCTGGCAGACCATGTGTTATTGAAATGAGTTAATTATCACTATGTCTATGGACATGCTATAAAGCCTGATAGTGGTACTCCTGGCTGGCAGGATTTGTTATCATATTAATGTCAAATTGATTGATGGCTATCTGGTGGAGTGCTGTTTTCTGTGCAATATTAAGTTAACCCCTTTGCTGAAACAGGTTCATTACTAAAGTTTATGTAAACACTATAGGACACCTATTCTAAAATATTAAATTGGAATAGTCCATTGTTACTTAATTTGTAGGGATGTTTTACAGACATTGTTGTCTACATACACTGTTGTCTTATCTTAGACAAAAATTAATCCACACATTCCTCAGTTCCATGATGTGATGTCATTGCAAATGATTAACCCTCTCCACACATCATATGGTTTTGAAGCTTTTCGTTTGATCATTCTCCTATATTATGTCCAGGTTGATGGTGATCCACTTTTGATTTGCATGGATTTGGGATTAAAATTAAACCATTCCATAGACACATATTATGCGATTGACAGATATAATATTATCCCTTTCACTTTGATCCAGGTTCAGTAAGGGTTTCAATAAATCACCAATTATATATTCATCATTAGAGGAAATGTCTTATTTTGAAATTCCCTCAGTTGCATTTGGGCTCCAGGGTAATATTAATGGTGCTGGTATTCTTGAGACTGACTTATTGTATGGGTTTCTAAATCCAATGACATGCTTTGTATAGACTATTTTGTGTTTATCAGTTCATTAGTTTGGGTAAGATTAACCCTATTCTATCCGATTTGATAACTCAAATATTTCCATTGACTATGTTTATACATGTAGTTCTTGGCATAGTTGACAAGAACACACCCCTAACCTGCATAGTGAGGGTCATTTGGTTTATTTGCTTAAAAATATTAACATCCTCCGCCAATCCTGTTGACACAATGTGATAACTAAATATTTTTCACATGATCACTATATTAAGTGTGAATTGTTGAAACTTTAGCACTCATGAAAAGGTTGATGTAAGGATTTATAAAATTTATAAAAATAGCTAATCGCTATCGCCAAGGTATGGGTTAAACATCTGCCGATCGTGATCGGCCTCTCGTTATATATATTCATTAAAATATTTCCTTTTTACTTTCTTTTTTTACTTTCCACCTGGGAGATAACTTTTCTCCCGGGAATTAACTTTTCTCCCAGGGAGATAACTTATCTCCCAGGGAGAAAACTTTTCTCCCGGCAATTAACTTTTATCCCAGGGAGATAACTTATCTCCCAGGGAGAAAACTTTTCTCCCGGGAATTAACTTATCTCCCTGGGAGAAAACTTTTCTCCCGGGAATTAACTTTTCTCCCAGGGAGATAACTTTTCTCCCGGGAATTAACTTATCTCCCAGGGAGAAAACTTTTCTCCACCGGTGGAAAATCACGTGATTTTACACGCAGCACGCGACAGGCGCAGTGTGGATTACACTCGACATTCCAGCTGTTTTCATTGTTATTATCATCGCAAGTCTTTCGTATCATGGATGTATGTGTCGGTACTCTAAAAATATGACCAGTGTTAAAGGCACTGGAGGCCTTAATTGTCGAAAATATTCATATTTGTTCCAAACACCGTAAACTGAAAAACATTAAAACGCATACAGTTTCGTTCATATATACCATGACCATCGCGTAAACAGCATGTTATCATAAAGACATACTATATAGTTTACCTAAGCTAGAGCCTGATTGTGTTACAGAAGACAGCACAATGCTACTGGCTAATCACACACAAATGACATAAACGCTCTTTATTAGTTCCATATCAGGAATTCACCAACAAATAACGCTCTTTATGTTTACCATCATAATATAAACAAACGCCAGAAAAGTAACTTTTTATGCTTCTGTTTACATAACAATGGTCAAATATATGACAATAACATACTGTTTATGCGATATTTCTTATTTGTATACGGACAAAGTCTGTCTACATTTTGATATTCTTTCTGTTTGTGGCGGTTTTTTGACGGGTGGAAATATTTTCACAGGATACCCACCGCCAAGGCCAACCGTACCTTTAAAGTTCTCCTGATGTTATTTATAGTGATATGTGAAGCACACCCACCACAATACATACCTTTGGACATAGTGAACCATAGTATAGAATGGATAATAGAAAGATATTTTAGCCTTGGATTTGAATACATCGAAATATTATGTTTTCTTCATTTGTACCATGGCATAACAATGAGTTTGCGACATTTGAAGAGAATTCTGAAATCGATGGGCCTGATACGGAGAAAATTCAAGGATGACATTATGGATGTGCTATCGGCTATAGAATCTGAGTTAAATAACACAGGCAGTGATCTCGGGTATAGGGCAATGCACGCTATATTATTATTTTACCACCTCGATGTTATCTGGGGGTCTGCCTATTTATTTCAATTTAATGTTGCGTCACGTCATAAAGAGTGTTGAAGGATGCCGTGGATACTTTATGCATTCAATAGAATCGTTTCGCCATGTCATTATAAAGAGCGTTTAATGATATGTACCCATTGTTTCGCCACAAACACGTGCTATAGGTCCAATTTAGAGCGATTTGGTGCATTTCACGACCACCGGTAGTCCAAAATGGACCCACCACTATACTAGCGATGGTCAGTATATTTTAGACTAGAGTCCAGGGTCGGCGACAGCCATGGCACATATTCACAAAAAAATATAAAATAATCAATCGGAATAGGCAGCATTTGATACGAAGGTAACTTTATAGTTAATGGCGAAATATCATGATTTCATAACAACATAACATGGTCCAATACTATAAACAGTCAAACATATGGAATCCTATTAGGGCCACTTGCTAATGGCGCTTTCGGCGCGTGCCGAAAGCGACAAAAAGTGCGCCATTAGTAACATGCCGAAAGCGACAAAAAGTGCGCCGTTACGGCGCACATTTTGTCGCTTTCGGCGCGCTGAAACATGCGCTAATATCGCACATTTTGTCGCTTTCGGCGCGCGCGCGCAGAAAGCGACAAATAGTGCACCGTAACGGCGCATATTTTGTCGCTTTCGGCGCGTTACTAATGGCGCACTTTTTGTCGCTTTCGGCACGCGCCGAAAGCGCCATTAGCAAGTGGCCCTAATATGATTCCATACAAACACTCCGACTCTTCCCAATTCCAGCCATATCCTCAGTTCCTGAATGTCTTCTACGACCAGGCACAGGTCTGGTGTCTGCTTCGACTACAGAATGCTTCACCAGGCACAGGTCCCCTGGTGTGACAACACTACCATGAGTATATACCTTAATACAAGGTTTATATCTATCCGACCTATATTGAGCATAGATTCGCTTGTGATAAAAATTCATCAATACCCCCCTGTGTATAATATAATGCCGCATACCAAGTTCTTTAGACCATATTCGCGCCTTTAATTTGGTGTATCTCCCACATCGATACGTGCAAGATCGCCAAAGATATATATGAATATGTGCACACTTTCAAAATCAGACAAACCCCTGACCAGATTCCCATCAAATATAGCACAGTAGCACTGCAGAATTTACTCTGCTGAGGTCACACAGACAGGACCATCCATGGTGAATCATTGTGACAAGTGGAATTCTGCAGTAGTACTATGCTATATTTGATGGGAATCTGTTCAAGGGTTTGTCTGGATTTGATAGTGTGCACACATTCAGATATATCTTTGGTGATCGTACACGTATCGATGCAAGAGATACACCAAATTAAAGGTGTGAATATGGTCTAAAGAATTGGGGATGTGACATTATCTTATGTACAGAGGATATTGATGAATTTAGATTGCAAGTGAGTCTATGCTCAATATAGGTCTGATAGATATAAACCTTGTATTAAGGTATATACTTATGGTAGTGTTGTCGCACCCGGGGACCTGTGACACCAGGCGCTAAACATTGGCGTGTTATATATTGACTGTCAAAATGTTTTTTCGCGCCAGGACATCAGACAATGACACGTGACAGGTGTATTTTAACCGTAGGAGGATATGTTTGGATGTTTAATCGGTTACGTGAAACCTATCACATCACGTGATTTTCCACCACGGGAGAAAAGTTAATTCCCGGGAGAAAACTTTTCTCCCTGGGAGATAAGTTAATTCCCGGGAGAAAAGTTATCTCCCTGAGAGATAAGTTATTTCCAGGGAGAAAAGTTATCTCCCAGGTGGAAAGTAAAAAATGAAAGTAAAAAGGAAATATTTGAATGAATATATATAAAAAAGGAAATAAAAAAGGAAATATTTTAATGAATATATAACAGAAATTAAATGGCCCTAATAGGCTTCCGTACTTTTCAAATTTAAAGATAAACAATCCGATTTGATGGTTCCCGTACCATCCAGTTACAATAACGTAATTCCCCAAAAGCTGTAGGTTATACAAATTAGTTTATTACCAATAAATACTCACAACAAATGCCATGCACGAAGACATATTTGCCAAAAAAGTCCTAAAATAAAGTTTTTTTCTGGGCAGTTTGGATGGTGAGTGATTGTGGTTTTCAACTTCCATGTGTGATGATGTGTAGTTCAAACTGTCATCACAAATGTTAACAAACGTCTATTTCCATATGTAATCAGCATGGTGTTATATAACATTGTCTATTTGCATGAATAAAACAATGATTACCGATTCACAAATAAGTATGTATCCGCATGCTTACTATCAAAAGATACCTTAATTTTTGTTGCTGGCAATACTTTTCATCGTCCTTTATTCCGAAAATAATTTGCGATCGCCATGCAAAGCCACCGCAAACCATGACCTCTCAAACTAGTGTGACAGTGGCGGCGCATTTCCATATATTTCTAGAAGTCAGTGGAATTTTTTCTATGCTGACAAAAATTTGATGTGGGTAAATTAACAGATTTCAAAACTCAAATCTGATAACTCTCTGCTTTGAGGGGTGGGTTCCTCGGCTCAAATCAGATGTTTTTACACCCTAAGCTGAGCAAATAGTTAAATCGGATTTTGCATCTTTAACACGTTCACTGCCGACGCCCATTCAATTACATGCACACAGTATGAGATAACTCGTTAAAGTCACATATAGCAATTTTCAATCAAATATAGCAGTTGTCCTTCAATGTTTCAGATTAGATTTTATTTGGTAAGATATACAGGCATAATATTTACAAGTATATAAAACCAGGGATAGCACAATAACATTAAAGTGATGGGAAACACTCCAGTAGGGTGATAAAATAGTTATTATTTACCAATATTATATCTAAATTGACAACACACACCAATGTTCTTACATATTACCGGTAATTAAATGCAGTGACTCTTGATGGCGAAATCATTTTTGTTAGTTTGTCACCGATAGGTGCATCCCGAATAGAGTAGTAAATATTGACAGTTGAGCGCAGTTCAGATGATGTTTTCTATGGAGTAGTATGATCGATTTGCTTGAGTTTTCGGCGATGTTAGTAGAATGCTATATTCATCCAGTTGACATAGCACCTGAATACTAACATATCAGTTTCACGCACCCGAATAAGTCCATAACATGTCTTTAAATCTTGTTTCCATTATGGTTCCAAGCACTGAAATAATATGAGTCGCAGATTAATATTATGAACATAATTGTAGCCGAGGTGGTTGGGTCGTGGATAGATGAGGTTGGCACAGATTCGAACCCCGACATGGGTGAACACCTGGACCGATTTTCAAGAGTGATCTGAGATGAGGGACTTCTGAATGTGCCACTCTGACCGATACATAACCATTTCGATAGGAAATGAGAATTTGTTCATGCTCACTGAATCAAGCACATTTGTAGCAATGAACACTCGTACTGACTCCATTCCTCCATTAATCTGATATATACAGTTGTATATGCCAGTACCAGTAATAGTATGGTCACAGATACGATTTCGGAGGAAGTGCACTGTGCTGTTCCAATATAATGGTAGATTAGTTCTGTGTCAATATTCAAACTCGTATTCAGTTTGAAAAGCTTTCCAAATTTCGGTGAAAGGTCTTCCTATTTAAGGATGTCCCCATAGCCAAGGTAGTTGGATCGTGGATAAGATCATGGCAGTCTGGACTAGACAAGGTTGGTGCGGATTTGAACACCGACATGAGTGAACACCGTGACCGATTTTAAAGCATGATCTGAGTTGAGAGACATCTTGATGTGCCACTTCGATCGATACATGGCCATTTCGATAAGAAATCAGAATTTGTTCAATGTTCACACCCACTGAAGCAAGCACATTTGAAGCAATGAACACTCATACTGAGTCCCTGCCTCAATAAATATGATATAATTACAACGTGAAATAAATGCCCTCATTATAGGATCAAGCGTATTACAGGACTGAGCTATTAAAGGCTATCATTGTACTGTTCTTATCATAGCAAATCTCAATTGTTGGCTTCACGCTAAGATTCTTTGATAAATCATTCCCCTATTTTTGAGTGAGAGGGCAGCACTTATATTAAGTGTTAGCTGTGTTCTTCATGACTGTAACATATTTCTTTACTCGCATCTGATTGATTGGAAAAGTCATTCTGATCATTTCTGGATTTGCAGGTATGATTGATTTATTGATTTCTTTAATAGTAATATTTCTTTGGTTCATGGTTGTATTAAAAGCACTTTATCTAAATAAAAGATAGGCCCTATATCAGTGAATAGAGTATTCAATATCTATCACAGATATGAAATTAATTCTTGTCCATAATAAACGAAGCTTGAGATATTCATGATAATCCCTTTTCAAATTTAAAGTAAAGTTATAAAAAATTTCAATCATATTCAACTGTTATCCTTCAAAGTTTTAGATTAGATTTGATTTGATTTGGTAAAATATACAGGCATACTATTTACAAGTGTATAAAACCAGGGATAGCACAATAATGTTAAAACTTTGTTCCATTATGGTTAATTACGGTAAAATGAATCACAGTCAGCTAAAGAAAGTTTCAAAGCATTTGCACCATTTGTATTTTTTGTTCGAGCTTTTCCTCACCTTAACAATTTCTATACTAAATGGATTCTCCCCCCCCC
>CP136063.1:181475298-181563594 GCA_032622095.1 Siphonodentalium dalli
GAGCTTTCCGATGAATGGCAACAACCATATTTCCGACTAAATCCTGAAAAGTTACCCATAATTCTGCTGTGTTTAAGGAGTCGATATTTAGGGTATTACATGTACTGTACTGTTCTAAGTGAATGGGAGAATCTGTATTGTGAAGAAAGGGTTAAAGCCACACATAGTGATCTTATGTTTTAACTCGTTTCACTCGAACAAACATAAATGATTTATAGAATAACAACTACGAATTATATAAACGAAGTTTTAATCTACTAATTCAGGTTAACGATTTGCTTCACATATATTGTGCACATAATATATATATTGTTATCATTATCTAATCACAAAAGATCTGTAATACTATAAACGTGTATTATACAATGAAATTAACATTTGCAGTCTATATTTTCATATGTATTGTTGATAAACTTTTTTTTTCAAAAGTCAATATAATCGAATAATTATCTACATTACTAAATTTGGGTGGGAGGGTAGGTCAATTACCGTGCACATTAGAAGCTGAACGTATAATTAGCGCTAAAATCTTGCTTGCGTTCAAGCACACTTTACAACAATCGAGGAACCCGTGCTGAATCTAGTCAATATCAATCAATGAGTATCACACGTGAACCACTATTGCCGATCACCCAGATATGTCGCGTCGATCTAATATTTTCCATTAACACCCTTATCTCCAAATAATTCGTTGTTGAACTTCAATAAAGTAATTGAGTTCTGGGGACATCACAATGTGCCATTCCGACCGAAACATGATCATTTCGATAAGAAATTATAATTGTTCAAACACACATTGTGGCTCCACCCATTCTAATATATCTATGCGCCAGTGACAGCTGGTTAAGGTATGCATAGCCATACGGGCACCCAAATTTTTAGAATGGGGGGGGGGCTGAGACTTTTTGCACAAAGTTTTTTTACATGATATATTCACAGTTTTTGTAGAATATACCTTGAAAATATACAGAAATATAACAAAATAGATTCATATTAATCCTAAATATGTATAATTCGGGCAGAAATGTGAAAAATACTGTAATTTCCCCTGAAATACCATTCAATTTGTAAAAGAAATTGCCCAAATTTGATCGAATATATCTACAATTTGCCCAATTTTTGAGCGTTCAAAACGTGTTGGGGGGGGGGGGGGGGGGGGGGGGGGGGGGGGGAGGCTGCAACCCTCGATAACACAATTATTTATTTGCACATTGGCCACATTTTCCAATAAATAGAAAAGTCTTCTATATTCGAATTCCAAACTAGGAGGTGTGCATATAAACAAATTAACGCCCTCTCACATGGCGTTAATGCCACCCAAGCTCCCTTGTTTGTCGAGTTATATTTTTATCTAACCAGGAGCGATGGTACAAACTGTTTTCCCCTCCAGTGAGCCGCTATAAACAAGGCCACCGCACAGGTCCGTTACAAGGATTGGTGTTAGGAACTCATTTCCAAGTGACAAGAGCTCCAGCTGACTGGTTTCCACGACTCATAATTATTATTTTACATTGCTTAATCTATACAAAAAGTTCAGGGAACAGATGCAACATCTTTAATGACTGAGCAACCAGTAAGACTAGATTTGGTGTGTCTGACATTTGCAGAAAAAGGTCCCCAGAGGGTGAATTCACCCTCTGGGAACCTCATTCTGCTTAGCCGTTAGGCCTCAACTGCTATGGATCGATACCTAGGATAAGATTGAATTTCCCCGGTTGAATTTGGTGATGTTCACCCATTAGTCACCTCAATTATGCAATTTATTTTCTGCAAATTTGGGGATATAGAGACAGAACAGAAGAGAAAAACAATGATAGTTAGAGACCATCTACTTCCCAGAAGATGAGGCCTAAGCAGAATGAGGTCCCCAGAGGGTGAATTTGGTGATTCTATCCAGCTGTGCAGGATAGCATCACTAAATTCAGCCTCTGTGGACCTCATTCTGCAAATGTCAGACAGGCTTGACCACCAGGACGAGAATGGTCCTCATATAGAATTTGAGGAATTAATCCTTCCATGACTGGAGCTTCCTGAAATTTTGCGAAAACCCTGTGCCAATGTATTCTCTTATATATGTGATTCACCCATAGGGAGCCTTGCATATAGGATAAAACATTGGCCTAACAATATTTACCTTGACCTTGTAAGCCAGTACATGCTCTTATATATGTAAGTGTGCCTATGGGAGACTTGCATATATAAGAGAATGCACTAGCTGGCACAGGATCTTTAATGCTGCACCAGCGCTGCTCCCGTCATGAAAGGGTTAAGTTACTGCATCACGAGATCGTGTGCTTATATAAGAGTTACACTTGATGCTCGAGACAATGCCAACATGAGTACAGAAGGATGTTGTCATTCAGTTTTGAGTGTTTCCTTCCTGTCGCCATGGTGACTCAGATTATTACTATCAAGGAGCTATGTCTACGACCTTTGTCATCAATTGTATGTGCTGCGTGACAAACATATATATAGCTAAAAACAGTGGTTAGTTATCCTGTGAACTTAATTTTCTCCAAATAACTTTATTTACATATTTATTAATAGAATAGTTTGTTTCAGTGCAATTTACATAAATTATTACCTCCTTGGTAGGCCATGTAACACATTGTTGCTCCCATCCTCAGCCCCAGCTGCAACAAATTCATGCACATTTCAAGGTTAGCATACTGACAAGATCTATCGTCACCCTAACCGTGTACTCCCTTGATGTATGAGTGGTGCGAAGCAGCCACAGTACAAACAATCTTGCTCAAGGGTCACAGCTAGGCTCGAGATTTGAATTTAAATACTCATTATAAGTGTACATGCATACAAAATATATTAAATGATACAGTAATGCTCTAAGTAATCGACTTGTTAACCACAGCAGAATTATGGGTAACTTTTCAGGATTTAGTCGGAAATATGGCTTGTTGCCATTCATCGGAAAGCTCTCCCCCGAGAGCTTTCCGATGAATGGCAACAAGCCATATTTCCGACTAAATCCTGAAAAGTTACCCATAATTCTGCTGTGGTTAAGAAGTCGATTATTTAGAGCATTACTGTATATATTGGCAATATTTTGTTTATAATATATAAGATCCTATTTATCTTGACATACATATATCACAGAATTTAACATTTTATGTCAATGGTGCAGCTGGTGGGGGGTGACATTTTTGGGACTGGGAGGGACCATAGGGGGTGCTTATATATTTTCACAATAAATATGTGAACAATAAATGATATGCTCTATATATACCAACAGTATTTAAAGGTACTCAATTCAATTTGATGATCACCGTATCATCAGATTCCAACAATAACATTTCTTCAAATGTCGCTTCAGTTATCCGAATCGATTAATTGCCAAAAAATAATGCTATTAAACCACTGCCAATTATAGTATTAAATTGCCCAAAAAGTTTTTTATATCCTGTTATATCAGCATTTTATTCAACGCAATTTGGTATCGAGAGTACAGTATGTCAGTCAGCATTCATTCCAGGTGGTGAAAAATAACAGATTTAAAAAAATGATATCTGACAACTCTGAGCTTTGATGGGTGGATTCCTCGACTCAAATCAAATATATTTTACCCCCGAAGGCAAAGAAATAGTAATTTATGAGCGTTAATTCGGATTATGCATCTTTAATACTGGATGAATTTACATATTGTCCGCAAAAAATTCTTAAATAATTTATTTTGTGTTAATGGCTTTATTGCATAAGAATAAACTAAAACTATTTGTTTTTTGGTATGACTTGTACCTTGTGTGATTGAATAAGCAGTTGAGCCATGAATGACAAGCTATTGATGTCCCTGGTGCTGATGACGTCCCTGGCGCTATCGACAGTGCTCAAAATGTTCTAAAATTTCTATTGTCCCTGGGAACAGGTAGAATTATACCCACCTGTTACATCACAATTTTGCCTGCCCATACCCACACTGTATTACCGATCCGGATTACCACCGGTCACGATGCGGATCACTACCGGCTGTTTTGACAAAAGCGTGCCACGTGGCATCATTGTAGTTGGATCATTTTCGCCCTACATTCTGTGGAAGGTGTGAATTTTTTCTCCCTTCGTGTATAGGAGTAACTGGGCTAGCGGAGGACGCCGATAAATCTGATAAGTATACAATATATGTTCACTTATTCTTATATTTGTAACGCATGTTTACCATTGTGTTTCATTATTTCGAGCAGTAGCTGATATGGATGGTTCATGTTTTATTTCTTTATGCGGTATTCTCGTGGTACGAAAAGATAGACCATTTACTAAGTCATTCGCCTAATGTACACGTTTGTATGTTCGATTTGTGGCCATCTGGGACGTTTTGAACATAGATACCCATGAAATGAACGGGTACGGATCTGTACCGGCAGATAGTGAACGGTGCCGATCCGCATCCTGTTTTTTGGAACCCATGAGTATGGAAATCGATACTACGCGTTTAATTTACATTCAACTTGACAAACCATATTGCCATTTTGTACAGTTATGGACATTCTTGTATATGCAACAGAAATAAGAGAAAATTCCATGCATTTGCATCATGTATTGTGTCAATGAAGATAAATAATGGGCCACGTGCAACTAGATCCTAGTAACATATGCTACCTCTAAGGTTATCGTAGGCGATTATTTTATATTTTCTTGGCGTGGCCATTTTCTAATGTATGTAAGAAAGACGGCGGCAACAAACTTTGTGTGGGTTACATTCAGATATATAATATAATTAACGTTTTAGTCGACCTACCGTTACACAAATTGCCACTTTCAGCCGGTAGTGATCCGCATCGTGACCGGTGGTATTCCGGATCTGTAATACGGTGTGATACCCTTTTATGTGGGATGATAACACCCATCACTTTTAGCAGCGCAAATTACAGATGATATTATTATGATATGATTCCATATCTGTTACAGTTACAACAATTATAACCACAACATGAATTTTTAATTTAAAATGTTTAGTTTATCCAAAAAAAATCTTTTTATTTATTCTCAATTTTTTTTTTAGGGATGCTGGTGGGTCTATATATTAACTTAAAGATGCATAATCTGAATTAACACTCGCAAATTATTATTTGATTTGAGTCGAGGAAACCACCCATTAAAGCTCAAGAGTGATCAGATATTGATTTTTGAAATCTACTATTTTTTACCACCAGTGGCCCAGTAAAAAGTCGATGAGAAAACGGTCTCTGACCAATTTGCGGATGAAGATGGATAACTCTTAAATCAAGTTGCTTTTTTGTGTCAGACATTTGACAAACCGGCAAAATTTCATTGAACAAATTCTATACTATAGTTGACTGTGGTTAGCATTATTTTTGGGCAATTAATTGATTCTAATAACTGAAGCGGCATTTAAAATAATGTTAATGTTGTTGTTAGAATCTGAAGATATGGGGACCATCGAATCAGATGGAGTACCTTTAATAAGTCTTTAAGGTAAATGCCAGAAAATTTATCTAGGAATAACAAACTCAGACAAAGATAGATCACAAATGGACATAAGTGGATATGTTTAAGCTCACCTATCCCAGGTGACAGGTACTGTATCATTAGGATCTGCTTGTCATCGGGATACAGTGACCTGTCCATGAACATTTCGAGTCCTAGCTGGCTATTGACGTACATGGTGAAAGTAGTGATTAATTGGAAATCAATAGCTTCCTGGATGTCCTGGCAGTCCTAGTCAGATGTCTGTATCCTATCTCCTGTATTGTTTTATATAAGTATAGATTATCTGGTTGGTTGAGGTCCAACCTATCAATCACCCCTCAACTACTCTTAGGAGTCTTCAACTGTAGGAATATGTATAGCTCAATTCAGGTATCAGTCTATCAGTCACCTTTTGAAAACCTACAGCAATGCCCTAAATAATCGACTCCTTAACCACAGCAGAATTATGGCTAACTTTTCAGGATTTAGTCAGAAATATGGCTTGTTGCCATTCATCGGAAAGCTCTCAGTGAGAGCTTTCCGATGAATGGCAGCAAGCCATATTTCCGACTAAATCCTGAAAAGTTACCCATAATTATACTGTGGTTAAGGAGTCGATTATTTGTATTATATAACTTTTGTCATAAATTATTTTTCTCAGTCTGTCTATTTAACCCTTTCTATACTAAATGGATTCTCCCAGTCAGTTAAAAAGTGTACATAAGAATTGTCTATTATTCATTTTGAGTGATTTTAAGGTGGTAAAAGCAAACAACAGATAAATAAAAGTGCAGAGGGAGCCCTATTTATTGAGGGAAATGTTTAGATAATAAGTTCAACAAACAGTTATTTGTTGAACTTTAATATTATCTGAACATTTCCTATAGGATAACTACTCATCATTGATGCTTTAGCATAGAAAGGTGGAGTTACGGCACTTTATAATTAATAACCAAAAATTGTTTAGTGTTATAGCTTGAACCAATTTAATTTTTTACAGTAATACCCTACATGTATATAATCTACTCCTCAACCACAGCAGAATTATGGGTAACTTTTCAGGATTTAGTCAGAAATATGGCTTGTTGCCATTCATCGGTAAGCTCTCACTGAGAGCGTTCCGGTGATTTACAACAAGCCATATTTCCGACTAAATCCTGAAAAATTACCCATAATTCTGCTGTGCTTAAGGAGACGATTATTTAGGGCATTACTGTATGTGAGACTTGCTCAGTTTTTGTAAATGTATTTTTGAATCTTTTTCTTATTGTTTTATCCAAAAATCGATATAAAATTCCCTGAATAGAGATAAACTGTCACAGGCTTATAAATTAAGTTACAGTATTAGAAACTGTTACAATTGAGACAAGGAGGTTTCACATGGATTAAGCATGTCAATAGATAACACATGTATTTGTCATAATTTAATCCCAGTCTTAAAACCTTTCCACAATATATTTTCATATAGATGAGTTTTTTAGCGAGCAATTATGATGTCCTGGGGAACAAACATCTGTTGATCACACTTACAGTTGCTAAAAAACTTCCGTCATTTATATTGATAAGTTTATTTGAAATAAACAAGGCAGGAATCTTTTTAAAAACAAGCCTGAGTTTATTGTGTCTGTCAATTGCAGAATGAGGTCCCCAGAGGGTGAATTTAGTGACACTATCCCGCATTATGGCTGCATAGCAGGCTAGCTAGCATCACCATATTCACCTCATTCTGCATGGCCTCATCTGCTATGGGAGAATAGAGTCAGATTGAAGTTCCCAAATGGTGAATATTGTGATGTACACCCATTGGGAACCTCAATTATGCAATGTGTCGTCTGCCAATATAGGGATATAGAGAAACTAGAAAAGAAAAAAAATAGAATCGATGTGAAGAAGTTTCTATAGAAAGTTGATAATAAAGAGACTTTCCAGAGAAGATAGGACCTAAGAATTCTGCAAATGACGGGCACCTTATTCTCAGGCCTGTGCATTGGGGCTGATGTCTGAAAACTATTTCATGGATTTGTAGTTAACAGAAGGGTGACTGGTATATAAAATCAATTGATTAAATTTTATCAAATTCAACTTTCATTAGCATAAAATCCAAAATCAGGATTGCAACCAATTAGTGAAACATAAACAAAATACATGTATGTGTATTGTAAACAATGTGCAGCAATTATATAATCTTAATGGCCAGGCCTAAAAATATGGTACTGATTATTTTCAGAATAAGATCCCTAGAGGGTGAATTTAGTGATGCAACCCCTCACATTGGGCTAGCATCACTAACTTCATCATCTAGGGACCTCATTCTGCATGGCCTTAATTATCATCTGCCAATTTGGGGGATATAGAGAAACTAAACTAAAAAAGGGTGAATTTAGTGGTGCTAGCTCGATGTGAGGGCTAGCGTCACTAAATTCTCCCTCTGGGGATCTCATTTTGCATTAACCCTTTCAGTGCCAAGTCCGATTTTTGTATCAACCCATATTTCCTTGATCATTTTTCAAATTTATTGATTATAATAATGTGATACATTGATGGGAAGAGCTCTAAGAGCTCTTTCCATCAATGTATCACATTATTACCGGTATAATCAATAAATTTGAAAAATGATCAAGGAAATATGGGTTGATACAAAAATCGGACTTGGCACTGAAAGGGTTAAACATACACCACCATATTTTGAGACCTGTTAATGGCCATTTAAGCGACAACCAGTTGTTTTACAGTTTTCCGTTATTTAAATTGACAGCCTGTTACTAATTATACCCCCGCAACGAAGTTAGGGGGGGGGTATACTGGAGTCAGCTTGTCCGTCCGTCCGTCCGTCCGTCCGTCGTCCGTCCGTGGACACAAATTTGTCCGGAGTTTTTCTCAGGCGTTTTTTGATCAATTTCCGTGAAACTTGGCACAGACATCAACCACCATGGGAACCTGTGCACCTGCGATTATGAAGTCTGTCGGACTTTTTTTGGTGGAGTTATCCCCAATTTTTCGACTTAGAATTTTTTCGCAACATGTATACTTTTGTCCGAGCTTTTATTCCTACATTTTTCGGTCAATTTTTTAAAAACGTGGCACAGATATTTAGTACCATGGGAACTTGTGCACCTGCGATTATGACGTCTGTCCGACATATTTTGGTGAAGTTATCCCCCTTTTTCGACTTAGAAACTTTTTTTGCAACATGCATAATTTTGTCCGAGCTTTTATTCCTACATTTTTCGGTTAATGTTTTTTAATCTTGGCACTGATATTTAGTACCATGGGAACCTGTGCACCTGCGATTACGACGTCTGTCCAACATATTTTGTGTGGAGTTATTCCCCTTTTTCGACTTAGAATTTTTTCGCAACATACATAATTTTGTCCAAGCTTTTATTCCTACATTTTTTGGTCAATAGGTTTAAGATTAGGGTTATGGTTGTACACCTGCAATGGGAACTGTTATTTTATTATTTTAACTAAATGTTTACTGACATGTGAAACATCTTAGTATTTTAAAAACAGGGGGGTATCCGTAGTCCCATTGGGACAGTCACACCTCTAGTTTATTTTTATATTAATTGCGACTTTATCATCTTGAAAGGGCTATGGAGCGAAGCTATTTTGTCTCCGTAATGCAGATTCATGTTTGTGGGGTTGAGAAGGGGCCAGGTATCCATTGGGAAGGAAAAGAAATAACTACAGTAATGCCCTAAATAATCGACTCCTTAACCACAGCAGAATTATGGGTAACTTTTCAGGATTTAATCTGAAATATGGCTTGTTGCCATAAAATGCCATTCTTCGAAAAGCTCTCAGTGAGAGCTTTCTGATGAATGGCAACAAGCCATATTTCCGACTAAATCCTGAAAAGTTACCCATAATTCTGCTGTGGTTAAGGAGTCGATTATTTAGGGCATTACTGTACCTGGTACCACAGTTAACCCTTTCATGACTGGAGCTTCCTGAAATTTTGATGAAAAACCTGTGCCAATGAATTCCCTTATATATGTGCGGATCCCTATGGGAGATTCGTATAAGAGAATGCACTGGCACAGGATATTTAATGCTGCATCAGCGCAGCTCTCGTCATGAAAGGGTTAACCAATTTAGAAAAAAGTATATATTTCCATCATAAGAAAGAGTAAAGATTTGCTTTTTCTAAAGGTGGCTAAATTCACTTTATGCAGTTAAAGTACTGGTACCACTTAATTAACACAATGTTCAATGTGACGCCAGTCCATTCACATATGAGTTTATTGTAGCACATGTACTGGATAATATTTTCAGTGAATAGGTTGATGCGTACATATATCAGTCATGCTTGGACATACCACAGAATTCTTTTAATATAATTGGCATCGTCATCAAAATGACGAAAATCGGGAAACTGGAAATCACCACATGTATCCCAATAATATAACATATATACATAATACATTACAATTACCGTTAATTGATACAGAATAGAGTTTTACTTGGGGGATCAAAAACAATCTTAAGCTTATTTTAAGTCTTCTCCCCCTTTTAGTTTAGTTTCAAGAGGTCCTGATGTTTTCCTGATGTGGGCAATGTTTGAAGTTTATCGTTTTGTTTGCAAATATTGGTAAGGGCCAAAATTGTCTAGGCATACCAAGAATTATGCGCTCTCTGTCTCGCAGTAGTGAGTACTTGTTGTGGGTGGGGGGATTGGGTAAACACATTAGATAGTCTGACTTTAATAATACAGTTGACCTGTCGACTATTCACCTGTCTCGCAGTAGTGAGTACCTGTGTCATAATTACCACATTTAATTCATTTTATAAATCTCGATCACTTTAGATTTGTGTTGATAAAGCATCTATATATGGAGATATGAATACTTTCCAAAGCCAATACAGAAATCACAGTCGGATTACTTTAGAAATAAACTAATTGCCCCCCTTTCAAGCCGTGAAATAGTGTGCCTGTCATTTGCAGAATGAGGTCCCCAGAGGGTGAATTTAGTAATGCTACCCCACATAGCAGGCTAGCATCACCAAATTCACCCTCTGGGGACCTCATTCTGCAAATGACAGACACACTATTTCAAGGCTTGCCCCCTTTACACCTGCTCTTGTAACATTCATATTACATGGATTGCCGTGAGCAAATTTGCAATAATGATCCTCTACGGTGCAATGATTTTATTGAATTAGTGTTAAATACTGATCAATGGCACATGTCAGTATAGCTAGCATGAGTCGCTCACGCTGGGACATGTGAAGCTTTAAGTATAAGAGATAAGTTGCAAATTTCTGAATGCTCTTATAGAAGTGAATCTGTACAATCTAAAAGCCAGGACTACAGACACTCATTTCACCTGTTAAGCTTGTAAGTACTATGTATTACACTGCATTATGTACTGCTAGAGTAGCTTTATTATATACTGCCAGTCGCTTTCAACTCATTTTGAAGAGGTTTAGTAAGTGGCCGTGAGTACCTTATATCTGTTTGATATCCCCTTATATTTGACCTTTATTAGATGGCTGGTGGTTAGGGGAATTGTAATGAGCATGATTTTATTTAATGGTAGGCACGTAAATCCATGTTAAATCTACTTTATAAATTAAACTTCATAAAGTCGTGCTCATTCTACCCCCTTGCCCTTTAATTACAGTCGAACAGCATTGGATAACTGACACTCATTTTCTTTGATTAGCTTGCAATGCATAGAATCATGTTGAACAACAGGAATATTAAAAAAAAATTTGGAGCAAAAAAGAAGCAACAAGTATATTCGATAGCTGACATTAGAAGACTGTCATTGAAAGTATTATATTCTTCCATGATCCATTCTTCATATTTGTTATCGATCTTGAAAAATATGTGTTTCCAAAAACTGTGCTAGGTGCCACCGGATAATGCTCCTTTCACATAAATTTGTTTAATGCATGCGTTTTACGGATGTGTTGGGTCGACTTAATACACATTGGTTCAAACAGCAGAGTCAGGAGTTAACCATTCACATAACTGCTTAAAAATATGTCAGCTAATTTGAATGGACGACTTTACTAAAATATCAGTAAATTCCTGCGTGGAAATGCACAAATTCATGGGACGAGACTCCCATATAAAAATGCCTCATGGAACTACAGTGAAACCTCTCCATACCGAACACCCTTCGGATCGACCCTTCTGTTCAGTTTAGAGAGGTGTTCGGTTTGCACTGTGATCGGAATGTATTGCCGTCGTTACTAAGTAAGCATTGTCAAAGCACAACCAACTCTTTATTGATTAATTAAACTTCATTCAATGAAGTCCCAAATAAAATAGGAGAGTAGATTTTAATTATTTATTTGATAAAATCTGGCTTTTTCAGATGTATGATTATTAGAAATTGGATGTCTACAAAATATTGGAATTGGAAAATAAATTGAACGAGTTTTTGCTTCAACCTTAGAATTGAACATGAATTATGCATGCATGTTTGATTTTGTGGCCAGGGTGGGCAGATTTGCAATTTTAATAGTAAAAAAAAGTGACAACCGAGAAGAGGAACATAATTGGGGGATAACAGATCATTATTAGTTTAACTTGGCATTATTTCGGGTGATAAAAAAGACATGTCAGGCCTCATTTTGAAATGTCAGACCATGTCTGTTTGGTGCCTGACAAAATGTCAGACAGTCAAATAAAAATTATTTTAAGGCTTGCTACCATGGTACTACATGTACCATGATAGTATGGTACTACCATGGTAAAGTGATATTTACCATGGTACTACCATGGTACCATGGAACTGCACTACGGAACTCTACCATGTTACAGTTGATGCCGCTGCAATGTGTCTTTTGTCATATTAGACTAGATTATTCTACCATAGTACTATATACCGTATGTAAACCAAGTCCTCTCGGTCCACAACAACTATAGGTTATTGACTCTATTAACTCTTTCGCTGCCACCTGCCACCACAGACATACCCCCCAGTGCCACGCATCCTGTACATATATCCATGTATTTCAGGTATATATGGGTAATACATTATATCTCAAGCAGTTTCTAATATAATTAGTTGAAACTTCACATGTATATAGACATAGGTATATCCTGTCGAATGCCGCCGTGGACACGCCCACCAAGGTCACGTGACATTGGCGGCCATCTTGGATTAGTGGCTATTTGCCGGTATATGTACAGTTTGTGTGGGTATGCATGGGTGTGTTGTTTGTTTTCTAATTTTCAACCCAATTATACGATGTCCAACAGTAAGGTACACGGGAGTAACATATATGAACATACTTTGGACATAAAATAGGTCACGTGACCTTGGCGTCCATCTTGGATTTATGCAAGTTGCCACCTATTTGTAGCAAAATGGGATACAATGGCGCACTTTGTTGAGTTCGTGCTTTTGTTGCTTGAATATTCCCTGATAGGTACAATTCCAAATATAGATATATATATATAACCATGCATACCCACATGTATATATACCTGCAGGGGGACATATGACACTGCTCCGCCCCTTATAAGTCACGTGATCTTGACGGCCATCTTGAATTTCAGGAAAATTGGTTTTTACGATGATTTATGTGAATTATATGGGTCACGCGGGCGTACGCATGGTCAACTCACCAGCATAATTAATTTAGTTGCCTGTTATCACCACTGGAAAACGATACAATAGACAAGGGTTGTTCAAAACCAGTAAAGGTGTATTATAAGAAAACAACATTTGAAAATAATCCATTCTGGAAAGGAAAGTTTTGGCAAAGATGGACGCCAAGGTCACGTGACCTATTTTATGTCCAAAGTATGTTCATATATGTTACTCCCGTGTACCTTACTGTTGGACATCGTATAATTGGGTTGAAAATTAGAAAACAAACAACACACCCATGCATACCCACACAAACTGTACATATACCGGCAAATAGCCACTAATCCAAGATGGCCGCCAATGTCACGTGACCTTGGTGGGCGTGTCCACGGCGGCATTCGACAGGATATACCTATGTCTATATACATGTGAAGTTTCAACTAATTATATTAGAAACTGCTTGAGATATAATGTATTACCCATATATACCTGAAATACATGGATATATGTACAGGATGCGTGGCACTGGGGGGTATATTCCGGCTCTGACTGTACTCCCATAACGTCAGAAATAGCATTACCTTGATGACGTTGTCGCTTTAAATTGTTCGCGCGCAACATTACTACAGATAGAATCATTGTACACTGTCAAACATGCCGGAAAGAATAGAGTTATATCCCATACATTAGACTACATACCAAATTCGCAAAAATGCGCGATTGGCAGTGACACGGGAGTTCGCATTTATGCGCGTTTGGCAGTGAAAGAGTTAACAAGGTCACACCTTTCCATGAATCCATTTTGAACAAGCAAATGGAGCTAACAGTATTGCACGAGTGTTAAACGCTTGTGTTAAACGGATAGTTCAGTGCAATTATGGCAAAGGTGTACATGCCATGCGTGACCTAAACGCATACGTTAAAGGTACTAAATCCGATCAGACGCTCCTAAATTACTATTTCTTTGGCTTCGGGGGTAAAAAATATTTGATTCGAGTCGAGAAACCTACCCATCAACGCTCCGAGTGATCAGATATCGATTTTTGAAGTTTATTATTTCTATTGTTTGTGGCCCAATAACACGCCATCAAAAGGGTGGTCTTGGTCAAAATTGCGGATAAAGATGGATAACTCTAAAATCAAGTGGTTACTATTACCACTTGATTTAAATTGATTTTTTTGATTTTTTTTCTAATTGTTATGGAAACATGCAATTGTGCAATGTCTTAGATAAATGAAGGTTCTAAAAGGTGTTGCTTAAATTATCCAAGACTGGATTAATCCGAATTCTATTATTATTATTTTTTTTTTTTATACCTATCAAACACAAATACTAGTATCATGGCAGTAGAGATATAGCGACTATGTACTTTAATTATGCATACACGTAGGTCCATATGAGTTCCAATGTTGTCATATCTGGATAGGTAGACCTGTGCTTAAAGATTTACTAATAAATTTAGTAAATTTTAGCTGAAAACTGAATATATTATCAATCATGTTTGCTCCTCAGTGACTTGAGGGCATAATCACACCATATATCGAGTATAGACATTAGACAACTAGAGTAGTTTAGATGGCAGAGTATATGGTAGAATTACTCAGTTGCCATTTACATCAGAAAAGGAAAGGAAATTCAATAGTGTGATGAGGAGTGCTGAATCTGATTGTAGTTACAAATAATACTAACAATGTTAAGCTGAACAGGCCGTAATCACCGTACCATGCAGCATGCCTGTAGTTTCTATAGGGTTGACAATTACTGTACAATTTGATATCTATTATCCAATTTTGTATACTGTTTAATCATAATCATGTTATAGTTTACAAAAACCTTGTTAGATATTACAAGTTCTTGACTTTTTGCAATCATTTCAAAAGTTTTGATTTAAATCAATGATTTTTTTGAAAAAAATCATTGATTTAAATCAATGATTTAAATTGCTTGATTTAAATCAGCCAACCCTGTTTTAGAGTATCCATCTTCATCCGAAATTTGACCGTTTGACCTCGTGTTTCTGTGCCAATTATTAGTACACATCTCGAGAAATAACAAACTTCAAAAATCAATATCTGATCACTCTGAGCTTTGATGGGTGGGTTCCTCAACTCGAACCAATTTTTTACCCCTGAAGCCAAAGAAATAGTAATTTAGGAGCGTCTGATTGGATTGAGTACCTGTTAACTCGTTTATGTGAAAGCAACTTAAGCTTGTATCCTATTACATAACAGTACCGAAAATATCATCACCATCTGACTGAGACAGCACAGTGACCACTTCAAAAGTTTTCTCCTGTATCGTATTTCAGCTTCACCATTTTATGGGTGAGTTCAACTTGTATCATGCAGTATACATTGTAGTTGCAAGTTTTATATTCTTGCTCAAATTTTGGGAAACGAATCAAGACCTCTATTTAATGAACAGAAGTTTCATGAATTTTATATAATTATTACAGGAAGGATAAATGAAATACCAGGGAAAAACACCAGTTATCAACTAATCCTTTGCCGATATGTCTACGCATCATATTTATTATACCCCCCACTTTTCAAAAAAAAAATTTTTTGAATGATGTCTGCAACAGGAGTACTTTCAAGTCAGTGCCCAATTATATTGTTTGAATTTTCCATCCAAAAGTTATCCTTTTTATATCTAATAGAATGAATTCTCCCATTCTGCTCTAAAGATATCCAATGGAGTCATCTGTTTATCGTTTTCTGGACTATTCAGAAATATGAGCAGGTGACAGCAGCAGGAAGAGAAACACGATTGATTCCCATTCATTCATTTGTAGGGTTGTTTCACTGATAAGTTTAACATGCAGCATTACTATGCATGTTTAACTGAGAAATGTTGTTACCCATCAGAGGTATCCTCATTTATCAAAGGGTTAATTTATCATAATTATACAACTACCATGGAAATATATATATATAATATTATATAATAATATTTATTAAACCTGGTTTCTTCCCAACCCAGGTCAGTCCCTGAAATGCTACTGTGCTCTCTCCAAGAAAATCATAACATGGAATACGCGAAAAGGAATATTTAGTTAATTGCTGGGTATATCTAATATATGTTATTATACTATAGACATTTAATATGTTATCACCAAAGCTGTTATCAATCTGAATGAAATTTAGTATGGAGGTTTGTCATCATAACTGCTTTCAAAAGATGGGCCAAAGACATTGTTCACATTTTCCATTCCAGAGTTATCCTTCTTTATTTATTACTAAGGAATTGCCCGTCAAAATGACGGGTATATAAATGTTCTTTGTTACTTTCTGGTCTCAGCAGTCATGAACACATTCTCATTTCTATATTAGCAATGGATTGGTCAAGCTTCTCTTTCACTGGGGGCGCATTGGAACACTTTATTGAACTAAAATTGTATGTTGTACTCCCTTCCTATCCCACATATATGCATGAACATATGGAATGCAACAAAATAAATATATTACTGTATTACTATTATTATTATATATTTACTAACTGAAACAGACTCCAGTTGAGAGTGTTTATTCAGCGGCAGGGGGCCTGCGGCCCCTTTGTGCACTATGGGCATTTGGCTCAGGAACACTTTATTTAACTAAAAACTGTATTTTTTACCACTACCCATATATATGGAATGCAACAAAATCAACATATATTACTTTATTACTATATATACTACAGTAACTGAAACAGAGCCTTTATTCAGTGATGGAGTGGGCTGCAGCCCCTCCGTGCGCTTCGTTCACATGCACTATGATCTTGGAACAGGCTCCCTTTGGGAGCTTTTATTCAGCAGCGTGTATATATAGGCCACGGGCCCCTGCACTGCAGCCCATTTGTGCACTTCCCACCCATTTTGATATTGTATAAACATTATTTTATACATATCAATTTGCCATCTTCTGAATATATACTACTTCGATTCCACACTCAATGCACAACTTTCATGACAAAGACAGCATCCATTACTTAAATTCACACTGAAGTGGCAAATTAAATGACTATTTAGCACCCATTTCCAACAATGGTACAGAACGTTCATGTCTCGACTCTACACCCCATCCATTTCCATGACAAAATCAACATGCATTACTTCTATTCACACTCAACCTGAACTGACAAATTAATTTATTGTGCCCATTTCTGACAATGCCTTGGTTGAGCGCATAGACATTTCGTCAATACAATAGCAACGGAAGTGTGGTTTTGTGTACGACGTCGCATGACATCATTTGGACAAACATCATTAGAAATAGTGTCTACTTAATTGAGTACAAATACGGCATTTGGGAACCATCTTCAATCTCAGGTTTTCTTTGATCAATCGGCTTGAATTTTGGTGAGTCATCTTTTACAACACATTAAAGGCCGTGGTCCAAATTTGGGCTATATTAAATGTATTGTTGAAAAGTTATAAACGCGCCAAAAGCGTGACCGATTTACACACAGACGACAGGTTTTATATATATATAGACACCCCCCATGACCAGGTTATAAAATCAAGATTTAAATTAATAATTGTTTTCAAATGTCATTGATTAAAATAAAAAACATTTATATGGTGATAAAATATGAAAAACTGCAATATTGTTACTAACAACATTTTAAAACTATAACATGAGTATGACAAAGCATTATACAAAATTGGATAAGAGATATTAAATTATGCAGTAATTTTCAGCCCTATTGTAACTATACAGCATACTGCATGCTACCATCTTTACTTGTTAGTATACAGTAATGCTCTAATTAATCAACCTCTTAACCACAGCAGAATTATGGGTAACTTTTCAGGATTTAGTCGGAAATATGGCTTGTTGCCATTCATCGGAAAGCTCCCCCCGATGAATGGCAGCAAGCCATATTTCCGACTAAATCCTGAAAAGTTACCCATAATTCTGCTGTGGTTATGGAGTCGATTAATTAGGGCATTACTGTAGGCTTCAAATGCTATTGGAGACCTAGGATCACATTGAAGTTCCCCAGTTGTAGCTGGTGATGTTCACCCATTAGTCACCACGATTATGCAATTTATCTTCGGCAAATATTAGGGGATATAGAAACTGAACAGCAGGGAAAAAGTAACTTAAAACAATGTTAATTTGAGACTATATATAGATACTTCCCAGAAGATGAGGCTAAAGCAGAATGAGTTCCCAGAGGGTTAATTTGGTGATGCTAGCCCACTCTGGGAGCCTCATTCTGTAAATGTCAGGCACACTATATCCAGACTTGGGTTCGACACGGAATATTTAGTTAATTGTTGGGTAGTATATCTAATAAACATTATTACAGTGATCACTAAAGATGTTATCAAAGTCACGATCAAAGCTCACTTTGGTCTTTTAGCTGATCATTGAGTCTGGTTCTCTCCCCATAAATACCGCTGTGGTCAATCATCAT
The DNA here is from genome assembly GCA_032622095.1 of Siphonodentalium dalli. Lineage (NCBI taxonomy): Eukaryota > Metazoa > Mollusca > Scaphopoda > Gadilida > Siphonodentaliidae > Siphonodentalium > Siphonodentalium dalli. The sequence continues at coordinate 181,493,695 of CP136063.1, forward strand.
ACAAGCTAATATCTACTTCTTTTTCCACCAGACATTTAAGGCTTCTTCTGTCTGTAATCAACGTCTTTCACCCTGTTTAGATGGGATCTCTGCACAGTATAACAGTAAGAAATCAATTCCACAGGCACTGCTGGCCTGAAACACAACACAGACTTAGCTCTTATTTTCTCTTAAACATTCTACAGTAAAATGAGGTGAATAGGGACTGTGAGGTGAAAAAGGACAATTTCATGACAATGAACCATATGGCTATATATCTGTCAGGTTCACTGATTATACCCCCCACTTTTTGTATTGACTTTGTCTGCCTGTCCGCCTGTCCGTCCATGGCCTACTCATAATACTCTTTGTTTATGTGGGCAGTAGCCTCTATACGTGCGCCTGTGGCGCATAAGATACTATGGGTGGCGGATGGGGGTGGGTGGGCTCTCATAATACTCTTTATTTATGTGGGCAGTAGCCTCTATACGGGCGCCTGTGGCACATAAGATACTATGGGTGGTGGGATGGGGGCTCTCATAATACTCTTTGTTTATGTGGGCAGTAGCCTCTATACGGGCGCCTGTGGCTCATAAGATACTATGGGTGGCGGATGGGGGTGGGTGGGCTCTCATAATACTCTTTATTTATGTGGGCAGTAGCCTCTATACGGGCGCCTGTGGCTCATAAGATACTATGGGTGGCGGATGGGGGTGGGTGGGCTCTCATAATACTCTTTATTTATGTGGGCAGTAGCCTCTATACGTGCGCCTGTGGCGCATAAGATACTATGGGTGGCGGGATGGGGGGGGTGGGGGGGGGGGGGGTGGGTGGGCTCTCATAATACTTTTTATTTATGTGGGCAGTAGCCTCTATACGGGCGCCTGTGGCACATAAGATACTATGGGTGGTGGGATGGGGGGTGGGTGGGCTCTCATAATACTCTTTATTTATGTGGGCAGTAGCCTCTATACGGGCGCCTGTGGCGCATAAGATACTATGGGTGGCGGGATGGGGGGGGGGGGGGGGGGGGCTGGGGGGTGGGTGCTCTCTCATAATACTCTTTATTTATGTGGGCAGTAGCCTCTATACGGGCGCCTGTGGCGCATAAGATACTATGGGTGGCGGGATGGGGGGTGGGTGGGCTCTCATATTAACCCTTTCATGACTGGAGCTTCCTGGAAAAAAAAATGCCAATGCATTCTCTCATATATGAGAGTATCCCATAAGGAGCATCGCATATATAAGAGAATACAGTGGCCTAACAATATTACCTTGACCGTGTAAGCCAGTGCATTCTCTTGTATATGTGAGGCTCCTTGTGAGAGACTCGCATATATTAGAGAATGGACTGGCACAGGATCTTTAATGCTGCACCAGTGCAGCTCCCATCATGAATGAGTTAAATCTGAATGAAATTTGGTATGGAGGTCCGTCATCATGACTGCTTTCAAATAAGGGGCAAATGACGTTTGCGTTTTCCTTTCTAGAGTTACATATATCCTTCTTTGTTTATCTGGATATCTTGGTTTTTGACTGTCCATATAGACATCTCAACCATGGGTTGTCGGATCTGAATAAAATTTGGTACAGAGGTTTGCCATCATGACTGCTGTCAAATGAGGGTCAAATAATATTCAGAATTTTCCTGCGCTCAGATATTTCAGCCCTAATCATGGTTATCGGATCTGAATGAAATTTGGTACGGAGGTTCATGACTGCTTTCAAATGAGGGACAAATGACATTGTTTGCATTTTTCTTTCTAGAGTTATCCTTCTTTCGTGTATCTGGAATTCATGATTATTTGTCCGTCCATGCAGATATCTCAGCCAGGTGTTGTTGGATCTGAATAAAATTTGGTACAGAGGTTTGCCATCATGACTGCTGTTAAATGAGGGGCAAGTGATGTTCTGAATTTCCATTCTAGAGATACTCTTTGTTTATCTGAAAATCTTGGTTTTTGTCCATGCGCTCTAATATCTCAGCCCTAATCATGGTTATCGGATCTGAATTAAATTTGGTACGGAGGTTCATGACTGCTTTCAAATGAGGGACAAATGACATTGTTTACATTTTCCTTTCTAGAGTTATTCTTCTTTTTAATCTGGATATCTTGTTTTTGTTATCCCTCCGTGCAGATATCTCAGCCATGGGTTTTCGGATCTGAATGAAATTTGGTATGGAGCTTTGCCGTCTTAACTCAAAAGAGGGGCAATTAGTGGCAAGTTTATTTTTAATTTGGGTTTCGTCCTGCTCGTGCAACTTCTTGTTTAGTTCCATCCTTGCTTCAACTATAAATGATAAGCTCCTCAACTATATGTTTGCCATCCCGCAGTGTGGTTTTTCGAAACATGACAGCTATTTTCACACAAAAAATTGATTTGTCAAAACTTCATTGTTACAGGCCAATCCGGGAACATAAGCTAGTCAACCAATGTTATCCAGTAAAAATTGATGGAATTACTCTTAGAGCAAATGTACTTTTGCAATCGCAGAACTGTCAAAAAGTTCATAGGGTGATGAATTGGATATTAATAGCTGTCTTGATATGTTTACAATGGTTATCAAAACATCTGGCGGCTGCTCCTACTGTTTTGCACTTTATTTGCAGATTATCTCCCTTCTTCCACACTGAAGCAGACGTGATATGGTCAGCTGAGAGAAAACTGATTGCCCAGGAGGCTGTTTCCCCTCAGATATAAAGAGTAAGTATGGTGATACAGAAGACACTTATTTATCATCCATAGATAAATTTGTTTCTTTTGGCAGCAGCCTGAGGTATGAAACATAAATAAACAGACTTTATGCTGCCTTTAGGAATCTTCGCTGCAATCTTTGATTATTTTATTGCTTGCAGGGTACAACGATTCATTATTTTAGTTTGATTTGAATCACACCTGTCAGAGTTTAGAATTTAAAAGCTCCATAAATTGTTTGAGTCATAGAAACATGAAGACCCGAGACATATTAATTTGGATTTGTTCATTTGCAGAAGATGCAACTATTTTGTTTTCAAACACTTGCAACAATACTTTTGTATTGATCTGATTTTCACAACATTGTAAAGAAAACAACGGGATCCCATTCAATCAAGTTAAGCCCGGTTGAGTTCAGAAAGAGTTACAGCTTTGTAGAAAATTCAATTAACTTTCGCAGGGGCTTCAAAGCATATTCAGATTTCTTCTTTTGGTCTTACTGTGATCAAAAGAATGTACCACAATTATATTTTTCGGCTCGAACAGGTTAAATTGTCCTTTTTAAAAGGTTCTTAATTAATTTTCCTATTTTTTTTCTTCTTAGAAGCCAAATTCTTTGAATAAGAAATTCACACATTATGAGATATCGGAAGCTTTGTTTTCTTTCTATTTGTTTGGAATTATTTCATGAAAATTGAAAACAGTTCTTTATACCATAAAAAAATCTTTAGATTATATTTTATTGCATTTAATTATCCCACATCTCCAAACACAAAACACAAATACAGAAATAGCCACGAAGACAAGCCTTGAAATAGTGTGCCTGTCATTTGCAGAATGAGGTCCCCAGAGGGTGAATTTAGTGATGCTACCCCCGCATAGCGGGCTAGCATCACCAAATTCACCCTCTGGGAACCTCATTCTGCTGATTTGTAAGCAGAATGGGGTCCCCAGAGGGTGAATTTGGTGATGCTAGCCCACTATGCGGGGTAGCATCATTAAATTCACCCTCTGGGGGACCTCATTCTGCAATTGACAGGCACACTATTTCAAGGCTTGCACGAAGACCTTTATTGACATGAGCAAACTAAGAATTTATATGTCATATTCATAAGAAAAGTAATGAACCAATTATGGTTACTGACCTAAACTTGGTGTACAGTAATGCCCTAAATAATCGACTCCTTAACCACAGCAGAATTATGGGTAACTTTTCAGGATTTAATCGGAAATATGGCTTGTTGCCATTTATCAGAAAGCTCTCACTATTGGAATGCTCTCAGTGAGAGCTTTCCAATGAATGGCAACAAGCCATATTTCTGACTAAATCCTGAAAAGTTACCCATAATTATGATGTGGTTAAGGAGTGGATTATTTAGGGCATTACTGTAAGTGGTGGGGTAACCCATTCTATATTAAATACTCATTGGCGAGCAGTTATCACTTAGGAGATGTTCAGGTAGTCGTTTATTGAACTTAATACCTTAACATTTCCATCCAATAAATAGGACTCCTGCACTTATATTTTTTGTTGTCTGCTTAATTTTCTTGAAAATCCCTCCAAATGAATGACCATTCTAATGTATACTTTTATAGCTGATCGGAGAATCTATTTAGTACTGATGGGAGAATCTATTTAGTATAGAATGTGTTAACCCTTTCAGTGCCTCTCATCGGCCCTAATTTACGGTCTGTAAAATCGGCCCTAAAAAATAAAAAAAAATTAAAAAAAATGTCTGTTAAAGAATATAAGAAAAAATGATTAAAATTGTAAAAAAATTGTAAAAAATAATAAGAAATGATGAAAAATTGTTAGGCCAATGCATTCTCTTATATATGCGAGGCGACCTATGGTCGACTCACATATATAAGAGAATGCATTGGCACAGGGTATATGGGTTGATACAAAAATCGGACTTGGCACTCAAAGGGTTAAAACAGATTACATCAAATTTAGTGCACTGACTGTGCAGAATTTGGCATCATTTCTACATATTTTAAACATTTGTTCATTCATTTGGGTGCCGCGTTTCTGTTGTTTTATTTTGATGAAGTTCACATGTGTCCATGCCTCAGTTTGATGCTTATCTGATTTCGAAGTTTATAAAATTCGTTACTTGTCGAACAGGTGTACTATTGATCATCTTAAGGTCTCAGTTTTAAGTTTAGTCTACATTCTTATCACATATCAGCAACTGGTTACAATGATGGCTGTTTGACAAGTCACATATAGTGACGCCCTAAGTAATCGACTCTTTAACTACAGCAGAATTATGGGTAACTTTTCAGGATTTAGTCGGAAATATGGCTTGTTGCCATTCATCGGAAAGCTCTCCCCGAGAGCTTTCTGATGAATGGCAACAAGCCATATTTCCGACTAAATCCTGAAAAGTTACCCATAATTCTGCTGTGGTTAAGAAGTTGATTACTTAGAGCATTACAGTATGTCTCTGAATGTTTTAAAATTTATAACTCTTAACATACTAGTATTTTGCAAGTTCATTCTTTGATATTAAAAAAAAATGGACACGCCTTAGAAATAATTGAGATTAATTGATTCTTTTTCCTTTGCATACTCACAGTAGAGCTGAAACGGTTAGACGGTTAACCGGTTAGCATCCGGTTAGCGACGTAACCGGTTAGAAAAAAATGAACCGGACGTAACCGCATCCCGGTGTCAGTTGAATGTGAACGTGAATAATCCTCAAAATATTAGGTTAAATGATGCAAAACTAATACTAAATCCCGTGTCACCGATAGTAGAGTGCAATGCAAGCATTAATTGGTACACCCGGTAGTATCAGATACTTAGTAGCAATTCTCGAACAGCCTGGAAGTGTCGGCGACCTTCAATCAATTCTGACCCTTTGAAGTTTTCTTCCGACAAAAGCACGTGTGCAGTCACTGTGTATCAAGTCTGAATGCACACAAGGAAGTGACAACGTAAAAGTGGTGTTGTGTGGCAATGCGTGCTTTCGTAACTTAATAGTTAATACTGCACGAAGCAACATGGATTCAAATTGGAACCACACCACGACATACTATATATAAAACTGTTTTACATGGGGTTTATAAAAACTATGTAAGTCGACAAAGTTTGAAGATTGAGATCAGCTGCACAATGTCTTCACTCTTCCCGTTCTTCCTCCCTGTTGTGATTTAATATGATCAATTCAATTGAGTGACCAAACAGACATCGTAGTTGAAGCAACCCAAAACTTCTTCAATAATCTTCCCTTTTATCAAGGAAATTGATGCTCCATGCTACTCTGTAACTGGTTGTGCCTGTGGGACTAATTAACACTCAATTTGGCAGTAATTGCTATATGTTAAGTGATTGCATACTAAAACCGAAACCGAAACGTAAATTATATAACCTCCCAACACTAGTGTCCGCTATCATGATACCGACGAATAGCTCGAATACTGAATAGGACCTAACTGACCTTCCTTTTTGTTCTCTAGTTATTACTTTCTTGTCTTTATATATAATGCATTGGAGGATATACCAATGATGATAATGATATATTACAGATCTTTAATATATAGTTTTGTTACTCGTTTTACCAATACCCATACTATTTTACTCGTTTTACAAATGCCCAAACATATGCTGATCACGGCAAATAAGCGATCTCTCCTGCCATTCACAAATTTCACTTACTCATTCCCCATCACGAGAGCCAGCAAAAGAACAGTGAATGCGTGTTTTTGAATATCGTTAAATGCCGTGAATAAGGTCTTTATTTCCGCTACTACTTCTCACCTAGGTTTGTCCCTGGAGCATGGCATAATGTCGACATAATTAGTGTGAGAGAAGTACGCTAGAAATTTAGCGGTTAACCGGTTGAAATCCGGTTAACCCCGATGGTTAACCGGTTAGAAGAATGGGTCAACCGTTTCAGCTCTAACTCACAGTCATACATGATCAATCAATAAATGGGGTAGATCGACCCTTACTATGTGGTGCTTATCATGTAACAAACACTTAAAATCACTGCTTGATATTAATATGGGAAGATGCTCCCCATCACCAACAGCCAATACATACACTATCCATGGATTTTTATACCGCCCTTTTTAAAAAGGGGGGGTAACCGTCCGTCCTTCTATCTGATGTCTGTAAATGTCATAACTTGTACAGTAGTGCTCGGATCTCAATGAATTTGTTACGAATGTTCCCTACTATGATGATATTCAATAGAGGGTTCCATCATTTTATTCGGATTTTCCATTCTAGAGTTATTCATCTTTGTTTATCTGGAAATGTTGGCTTTTTGGTCCGTCTGATGTCTGTTCAGGCCATAACTTGAACAGTAATGCTCGGATCTCAATGAAATTTGGTATGGATGTTCACTATGAGGAAATTCAATGGCGTGCTCATTCGTTTTGTTTAGGTTTTTTCGTTCTGTAGTTATTCATATTTGTCTATATGAAAATGCAGATTTTTGGGTCGATCTGTCTGAGTATATCAGTTGTAGGTTACTAGTATACAGTAATGCCCTAAATAATCGATGCCTTAACCACTGCAAAATTATGGGAAATGTTAAAGATATCATAGGTTTGTTTAACTTATTATCTGAACAGATCCCACCAATAAATATGTCTCCTTCTGCAGTGTTATTATCTTCTGTCTACATATTTTTCCTGAAAACTCCTCCAGATGAATAATAGGCCATTCCAATATATTCTTTTATAATTGGGTGGGAGAATCCATTTAGAAAAAGAAGGGGTTACTCCAACTAAGCTCAGTAAAGTACATACATTTTTAATGTCTCAGATAAAATTATGATTGCATTCATGCAGCGAAATGGGTCATTTACACAAAAAATTGACATAATGACATGATGTAGCACATGATTGATATTAGAAATCATATTGATATTATCTGAGTGTTGCAATCTGGGATGGAGATCTTCTTAAAGTAAATTATTTCCTGGAATTGCACCAGCCAGAGAAAGAGCTACTGTAATGCCCTAAATAATCGACTCCTTAACCACAGCAGAATTATGGGTAATTTTTCAGGATTTAGTTGGAAATATGGCTTGTTGCCATTCATCGTAAAGCTCTCACTGAGAGCTTTCCGATGAATGGCAACAAGCCATATTTCCAACTAAATCCTGAAAAATTACCAATAATTCTGCTGTGGTTAAGGAGTCGATTATTTATTGCATTACTGTATTTCGCTCGTCTCATGTGTACAAACTTAGTGGTCTTGCATCTTGTTTTCCTTGAACATCATGACATTTTTAATACTCATTTAGATTATGCCATGAAACTCTACTCTGGGTGCCGCCCGTAGAGATCATATTCCACCAGTACAAAACCTTGGAACTTTTTGAAATTTTGACAGGGAACCTTATAAAGTCGAATAAATAACGTGGGGATCGAATACATTTCTCAGTTAGTATCTGTTCCTTAATAATGTACTTCACTGTAGGTGAAGGTCCCAACTCAAAATTGTATGCTTTACTGTGACTTTTCTGAGCCGATATCGCAATAAACATTGAATTAATCACCCAGAAGAAATTCCATACTTGTAAGCGACTTATCGCTCACAAAATCACTTAAATCGTGAAATTTTGAGTTTGGACCTTCACCTACAGTGAAGTACAGTATTAAGAAACAAGGTAATAACTAAGAAATATTTTCCCCGCATTACTTTTTCAACTTCTTTAAATTCCCTGTGAAAACTTCAAAAGTTCCAAGGTTTTGAACAGATGGATTATGATCTCTACAGGCGTTAGCCAGAGTAGAGATTCGTGACATGATCTAATGCTCATTTTACTATCGAATCTCTTGTTTTCATCATTTATTATAGTAATGCCCTAAATAATGACTCCTTAACCACAGCAGAATTATGGGTAATTTTTCAGGATTTAGTCGGAAATATGGCTTGTTGCCATTCATCGGAAAGCTCTCACCGAGAGCTTTCCGATGAATGGCAACAAGCCATATTTCCGAGGTGTGTCTCTGTGTGGTACAATGGTGAAAATATGACTTGGAGCACCCTCCAATGGATGCGGGATGAAACTATAGGAAAGAATAAAATAGGCACTGGACTCTGATTGGTTTATAGGCGTGTAAAAATTACATCGCACATCTACCCTAATATAAATTTGCATAGGTAAAATAGCTATTGGCATAGAAATTAACACTGTAGTGAAGTTTGAATTTATGTGGTGTGGTCTGAATTTTTATTTTTTTTAGTGCTATTCTGACCCTAGTTGGTGTAAACAATATTTTATTCTCAAGAAATAGCAAATATAAGACATACTATTAATACGTAAAATATTCATCATTAGAGAAAAGGATTTCACAGTAAGCCAAGGGCTTACAGGTGGCCATTTCCTTGGTATGCATATTGCATCATGGTTTGATTGTGTCTCATTGATAAACTGCATGTTCCATAAGCACCCGCAAGCCACCCTGTGACCAATTGCCGCATGGCCACCCCTAGTTACATGAACACAAAATTTAAGCCGCCCCTAGTTACATGAACACAAAATTTAAAGGTGAATTCCCTGCATGAGGTATTATGATTTTTTTGCATAAAAAGTTAACCCAAAAGTCAATCTTTCAGATTTTAATAAAATTCAGGACCTGGAAATTAATGCCCGAAGTATATGACCCTTTAAACACAGAAGAATTATGGGAAATTTTTCAGGATATAGTTGGAAATATGGCTTGTTGCCATTCATCGGAAAGCTCCGTGAATGGCAGTAAGCCATATTTCCGACTAAACTGTTGGCCAATAAAATACCTGATTTTGACATCTATCTACCCCGCTTTCAGAGAGAGCTTTCCGATGAATGGCAGCAAGCCATATTTCCGACAAAAGTGTTGGCCAATAAAATACCTGATTTTGACATCTATCCACCCCACATCTTGAAGCTGGCTCCTCAGGCGAACTCTGCCAAGACTCCTTAACCACCGCAGAATTATGGGTAATTTTTCAGGATTTACATATAGTCGGAAATATGGCTTGTTGCCATTCATCAGAAAGCTCTCAGTAACAAGCCATATTTCCGACTTAATCCTGAAAAATTACCCATAATCCTGCTGTTAAGGAGTCGATTATTTAGGGCATTAGTGTATCTCTATAGTGTGACTCAGAATTGATATATCTCAATTAAAATATGAAAACCATGCAGGGCTTGCATGTATGCAAACAAGACAATGTGAAAGTGTCAGATGTTCTGTAGGTGTCTGATCTTCTGTTGACTCAGTAGTCTGCACCCACTACAGCTGTACTCCCCTATTTAGCATGATGCACTAACAGCGTTAGGACATTGTAAGATGTCATCTGCAATTTTAGTTGATCAAGAAAGCGTGGATTTTTTTTTAGCAAATGACAATGGCCAATTTGTTTAGGCCTCATTTCAACTGAGAAATAATTTGGTTTGTTCCCAATTTCTGACCCCGAATTTTCAAATTCAGAGAAATTCTCTTTGTTTTTTGTGAAAAAATTCATGAATTTCCCTTCTGTTTATGAATATTTTAAGTTCTCTCACCCTATTTGTATAAAATAGGATAAACATTAACCCTTTCATGACTGGAGCTTGCTGAAATTTTGCGAAAACCCTCATGTTGTAGACTGAAGCTATATTTTCCACCACATTGTCAAATCATACTACATCAAATGCATGTTACAATAAAAGTGAGGATATCATCTGATGAAGGTTGCATTTTTGGGTATAATATGCGAAAAAATCGGAGAAATGTGGAATATCGACTTTCGTGTCACATTGTCAAATCATGCTACATCAATTGCATATTACAATAAAAGTGAGGATATCATCTGATAAAGGTTGAATTTTTGGGGTAAAATATGCAAAAAATATTTTTAAAATCGGAGAAATGTGGAATATCGAATTTCTGTGGTGCCTGTTGAAGACTAAAGCTATATTTTTCGTCACTTTGTCAAACCATACAACATCAATTGGATGTTACAATAACAGTGAGGATATCATCTGATAAAGGTTGCATTTTTGGGTAAAATATGCAAAAAATATTTAAAAAATCGGTGAAATATGGAATCTCTCACTTCTAGTGCATTCTCGGGCTCTTCTGGATCAGTAAGTCATTCCCAGGGTGGTACTCATAGGAGGACTCAGTCAACTGATGGATAAAATCTCAGTGCTTATATGTAAAAGTGGTAACCTCCTTTTCAAAATCATGTGACGATGTTACTGGCCAATGTTTTGTTTGACAAGTTGGAGATTTCTCGCCCTGACTATCACATCAATGGGAATCTGGTTGATTTGATGTGGCGTCTTAACTGGCACGTTCAAACCACCCGCCCTAACTGGAGTGGTGCCATGCAGGTGTTATATGCGAACTCCACTGATGATACTCCAGATTCGTTTTCTGTGACATTTCTACCAAACGTAGATGTTAGTCCTTCTGACATGTCGTGCGTTTTGTCAACACTCAGTTTTCTTCATAATACAGCGAGAAAACATGACATTCCAGCAATAATAACATTCGACCAGCCACTATTCTGGAAAGCATCTGTTGTGATAAACAATTATCCAGAACTAAGTGATGTGTGTTTATTATTAGGCGGCTTTCACACAGTGATGAACATTCTGGGAGCCATAGGAACATTGATGGAAGGATCTGGGTTACGCGAGATAATGGAGAGAGTGTACGCCGAAAATGCAGTGAATCATATCGTCTCAGGAAAGGCGTATTCCATGGCAATGCGAGCCCATTCCTTAGTGGACACAGCGCTTGGTGCGTTGGTGTCTTCCGAAGTTCTTGGGTGCGGAACCGATGTCACTCTTCCAGTTAGTGAATGTCTCTCGCATGCTGGTCTCCTTTATGATAATATTCTGAATGGCGATCTGACTGTTGATGACGTATCCCGCGACAACATTTTACCAGGCGTGGCAGTTCTTCTGGAGGCAGAAATGGAAGCGCTGTGCAGCCTATCAGCCACCAGTAAATACTGGTTGCAATATCAGCAAATGTTCTCTGTAATCAGAAAACTGATCAGGGCAGACAGACTAAATGACTTTGGGTTGCATAAGGAGGCTACACGGGAAGCTTTACACATTTTCGTTTCAGCGGGACATCACAATTACCTGAAGTCAGCATATTTGTACCTACAAAATATGGAGAACCTTGAAAATACGAATGAATCAGTTCACGTGCAATTCATGGGAATAGGAAATTCCATCAAAAGGTCTGTGCGAAGATGGAGTGGTCTGGCCCCCGATTTAGTTATTGAACAAGTACTCATGTGTTCCATCAAATCCGTTGGTGGATTGACACGAGGTAGTGGCGTGAGCGACGCTCAGCGAGCCACATGGCTCTCTTCCGTACCAGCATCGGCTGAATTTAACATGTCTATGCAAACATTCACTGGTACAGTCACAGAAACTAGTGAACAACATAAAGATATTTCGATGACTCGAATGACGCGGGACATTGATGATACTAAAATAGTGATAGACTTTTTGAAGGAACATTCCCCGTTCACCGGCGACCCTGATCTGAGAAACATTGCGACTGGCAAAATTGGGATCTACCATAATGATCGGTGAAGATACAGATCTGCTTGTTCTACTTTTGTATTGGGCAAGCGATATCACCTTCGACATTACTTTCCGGAGCGATAAGATGCAGAATAAACAAGTATATCAGATTCGACAAATTCGACAGGCTTTGGGAGAAGACTTGTGTTGGAGCGTTCTATTTTTTCATTCTATAACTGGATGTGACACAACATCCAGAATGTTTGGAATTGGGAAACAGAAGTGCTTTGATAAACTATGTCGTGATACTTACCTTCAAGCAATCGGACATAAGTCCTTGGTCAAAGATCTCTCCGTTGAAGAAGTTGATATCCTTGGTACACAGGCAATGATATCATTATACAGTGGAAAGAATGAGGACACTTTGGTAATGTGCCGTCAAAAGTATTTAGTGGGAAAGGTGTCGTCTGCAAGACATTTTGTAAAGCCAGAAAACTTACCACCATCTTCTGCAGCAGCTAAATATCACAGCCGAAGGGTATATGTTCAAACACAACTATGGGCCGGAAACAAGGCCGAACCCACCGACTGGGGGTGGACATTAGATGGGGATGTAATGCACCCGATGATGACACTCCTCAAAATGATAAGATGCAATTGTTCTTCTGGCTGTAACAACATGAAGTGTGGGTGCAAGCGTCAAGGGCTGAGTTGTTCGGCAGTGTGTGGAAAGTGCCAGGATATGGGTTGTTCGAATTCAAACATAGAAAGTGACGATACAGCAGCATAATATATTGAATATGAAAAATGTGTGACACAAAATATAACTTATGTTTACAGCATATGCACTAGAAGTGAGAGATTCCATATTTCACCGATTTAAAAAATATTTTTTGCATATTTTACGCAAAAATGCAACCTTTATCAGATGATATCCTCACTGTTATTGTAACATGCAATTGATGTTGTATGGTTTGACAATGTGACTAAAAATATAGCTTCAGTCTACAACAGGCGCCATAGAAATTCAATATTCCACATTTCTCCGATTTAAAAAATATTTGTTGCATATTTTACCCCAAAATTGCGCCCTTTATCAGATGATAACCTCACTTTTATTGTAATATACAATTGATGTAGCATGAATTGACAATGTGACGAAAATATAGCTTCAAACTACAACAAGCGCCACAGAAAGTCAATATTCCACATTTCTCCGATTAAAAAAATATTTTTCGCATATTTTACCAAAAAATGCAACCTTTATCAGATGATATCCTCACTTTTATTGTAACATGCATTTGATGTAGTATGATTTGACAATGTGGTGGAAAATATAGCTTCAGTCTACAACAGGCGCCACATAAAGTAGATATTCCACATTTCTCCGATTTTTCGTTATTTTTTCACTTTTTCCCCCAAAATGGAGACTTTCTACATTGGGGATTAATGGGGGGTTTTAGTATGTTGTTGTGGAAGCTATGCTGGAACGATTGACACCAAAAAAGCTACTATTGCAATTAGTTAGGGGTTCAACCATAGATCGACTACTAATGGCAGAAATTTTCCCAATGGAAAGGCCCCAGGACCCCTTCCCAAAATGGGTAGAAACATCCCTGGAAAAGGGTGTCCCTTGCTCTTATAGCAGCAAACCTTGAAAAAGTGGGTCTGTCATTTGCAGAATGAGGTCCCCAGATGGTGAATTTAGTGATGCTAGCGGGATTCACCCTCTGGGAACCTGATTCTGCTTTATAGGGCTCAAATGCTATGGGAGACTTAGGATCAGATTGAGTTTCCCCAGTTGAATTTGGTGATGTTAGTCACCTCGCTTATGCATTTTATCTCATGTTGATGCTAGCGTACTGTGTGGTGTAGCATCATCACTAAACTCATCCTCGGGGGGGACCTCATTCTGCAGTGACAGACACACTATTTCAAGGCTTGCATAGCAGGGCTATGTACAGGAGAAGAATTCGCCAGATATTTATATTTGTAACATTGAACCTGGTACAGGAAAGCATCTGAAAATATAAACTACATGTATGTAGTCAGCTGCAATTTTCTTTACTTTACAAACCTAAAACATATAATTGAAATAAGGCTAGACCGGGCAGTGTGTTAACACTTGTTTGTAGGAAGTCAATAGTCACGTATGCGTACATCTCACCTAATTGTTTTTTCTTGGAAAGCTCCCTCATGCCTGTCTCGGTCATAGAAAATTGCTGGTATTTCAATGATTGTGTTAAGGTAAATTTCTCTTCTCTTTGTCAGTTTGCATCAAATGTGCAAATATATAGCAGACAACTTTTGTATGCAGTACACAATACATTTTCACAAGGTACCCTAGTTTAGTCCCATCTGAACAGGCATTGGAGATCAAATGCAAATGCATGTGATATATGGTCACATGCCTGAATTTAGTGTGTCTGATATTCACAGAATGAGGTCCCCAGAGGGTGAATTTAATGACGCTATCCCGCACACCAAATTCACCCTCTGTTGACCTCATTCTGCTTAGGCTTCAACTGACCTAGGATGAGATTGAAGTTCCCAAGTTGAAGTTGGTGATACTCACCCATCAGTCATCTTGATTATGCATTATGCACCCTTCTGCAAGTTTATATAGAAACTGAACATAAGGGGAAAATTAACTAAACACTTTGTTAATTTGAGACTTTAGATACTTCCCAGAAGATGAGGCTTAAGCAGAATGAGGTCCTTAGAGGGGTAGTGTTGGGTAGCGTCACTAAATTAAGTCTCTGGCAACCTCATTCTGCAAATGTCAGACACTTGATCCAGGCTTGTATGGTCAATCAATTGTGATTACATAGTTTAGTTTAAAAGGCAATATGGGTCAGGTTATCAACCATAACTCAGTTGTTAGTTCAACATCGTCAAGTTTGAGCTATTGCCGTGGGTTCGCATCCGTTGTTTGTTTGTCAACAATTTGCTTTGGCACGACCTACAGGCCACATCCCTCATCCGATCATTGCCAACCTTCAGATGGTAGCCATAAAATATTTACAAATTTCGTTAAAAAAAAAACATGGCCTCCAGCAACCATCTTGGATTTCACATTCATCAGCACACCCAGCAGCCCATATGAAAACAATTTCATCTATACAATACAACCCTTTACTAAAGCATTTTGACTTATTGAGTACCCTTGGACTTTTCCCACTGTTAAAATGCAGCATTCAACTAATATTCCCAAAAAATTCCAGCCAAACAATTTGAGAAAATACAACATCGGAACTACGCAGAATTGACTGGAGCTTCCTGAAATTTTGCGAAAACTCTGTGCGAATGGATTCTATTATATTATGCGAGGCTCACATATAGAGAGCCTCGCATATACATGTATAAGAGAATACATTGGCCTAACAATATTTACCTTGAACTTGTAAGAGAATGCACTGGCAAAGGATCTTTAATGCTGCACCAGCGCTGTTCCCATCATAATATGGTTAAGAGAGAAACACCCAGACTCATCTACAGTAATGCCCGAAATAATCAACTCCTTATCCACAGACGAATTATGGGTAACTTTTCAGGATTTAGTCGGAAATATGACTTGTTGCCATTCATCGGAAAGCTCTCACTGAGAGCTTTCCGATGAATGGCAACAAGCCATATTTCCAACTAAATCCTGAAAAATGACCATTAATTCTGCTGTGGTTAAGGAGTCGATTATTTAGGGCATTACTGTATAATTCTGTTATAATGCAGACTGATCATTTAGTGAAAAGTTTTGGCATAATTCCACATAAGAGCGCCAGCGCCTATAAGATTACTGATGTTAAACACCATGGTGCCCAATTAGTTGTTGGACTGCTAATGAATACTGGTTATTTCCCCACAGTGGCCAGTGTTCTGTGTAATTAATATGAATTTGTCCAGTGTTCTATATAATTAAATTGAATTTGCCCATTATGAATGTACACTTTGCAGACAGTCAAATTTATGTTGGTGCAAAAAAGTGATGCTGTTCTGTGCTCTTAACATAATAGTTCTACGTATTGTAAATTTGTTCAACTTGAAATTTTCGTGTCCAAGTCTGGAAATAGTGCGTCTGACATTTGCAGAATGAGGTCCACGGAGGGTGAATTTAGTGATGCTACGACTCACAGCGGGCTGGCATCACCAAATTCACCCTCTGGGGTATTATGTTATTGGTTCATCCATCTGTCCATCAATTTTTTCATTTCTGGATGATAACTTAAGTAAGTTTGAACTTAATGGAATGAAATTTAGTATGTGTGTTTACTAGCCCAAAATACAGTTCAAGTTCGAAGTTGGGTTCCGCTACCAATTTTAACCAGAGATGGCCCTTTGTTGGAATTACCACTGGCTTATTTTGCCATGCCCTTGCGATGCTCTTGTTCCCTTTTGTGTGGTGGGATAGCGTCACTAAATTCACCCTCTGTGGACCTCATTCTTCAAACATCAGACATACTATATCCAGACTTGTTCATGTCCCAATCATTCTAGGTGACGCCATTAATTCCCATTCATTCATGGGATGGTATCTTCAGCTAAACCACCTGGGTCTGTTATCTAAATTATACTACACATGAACAACAAACAGTCTGATGTGAAAAATCCCTAATACTATTAAAATAAATAAATGGGAGTCCTTCGGGTTTTTCTTAGCCTGTTTGTCTGTTAAAATCAGAACATCCAAACAGTGAAGATTTGTCTATTATTTGAACGGGTCAACAAGGTTTTTCAAATTGTTACAAGATGATCCTTCCTATTACCTTGCAACATCAAATATTATTTAACCCTTCCATGACTGGAGCTTCCTGAGATGTTGCAAAAACCCTGTCCCACTGCATTCTCTTATATATGCGAGTCTCCCATAGGGAGCTTCACATATATAAGAGAATACATTGGCCTAACAATATTTACCTTTACCTTGTAAGCCAGACTAGTCAGTGCTTTCTCTTATATATGCGAGGCTCCCTATGGGACTCACAAATATAAGAGAATGGAAAGTATCTTTGATGCTTTACCAGCACAGCTCCCATCATGAAAGGGTTTAATATGCCCTTTAAGTACATGTACTCTCCATGGATTGTGCCACATTATATATTATAAATAATAATAATAATGACCAGTTTTATATAGCGATTAACCAATTACTTGCTCTAACATGCTTGGTACAATATTACCCCAGTCATTTGTACAAGCCAACCAATGAACCAGCTGCAGCCATTGCAGGCGCTGCTCTAGTTTGATCAGAACATGCTCTGATACTCATCAGTATGACAAGCTGACTGGTACTCTTATAACGCATGAGTGATGCGAAGCCGACACAGTACGACCTTGCCCAAGGGTTACAACTTGGCGTGTGTTTTGAAACCGCGAGCAATCCGACAATTGCACGTCGATCAAAGCGGCCAAGCCACTGCTATGTGGAGACTCAATGACCGGTGACGTGCCGCGAACTCATATCGATGTGTTTACGGCGAATACAAGTCTGACACTCTAACCATCAGACAACGGAACTCCATTTGAATTTGTCGAAGGCCAAGAAAATGCCAATTTTATAAAAAAAATATTAATACTCTTTTTAATATATTAACCCTTTCATGCGCTGATGCAGCATTAAAGATCATGTGCCAGTGCATTCTCTTATCTGCTATGGGAGACATATTGGCAGAGGACACATTGTATACTAGAGGTTCCTAATGGGTGTACATCACAATATTCACCATTTGGGAACTTCAAACTGAGTCTATGTCTCCCATAGCAGATGAGGCCATGCAGAATGAGGCCCACAGAGGGTGAATTTGGTGATGCTAGCCTACTATGCGGGATAGCGTAACTAAATTCACCCTCTGGGGACCTCATTCTGCAAATGACAGGCACACTAAAGTCAGGCTTGAAACTAACAGTGGTAGTCTACGTCACTCCTATCTGTTTTCTTATTTAATTTTAGAGCTGATGAATAACAATGCTTGCCAGAATTTGATTATCTCTAATTAGTTTAATTAACTTATTTTCCTAATTAAGCGTTTGTTTGTAACACACATCTCTGTGGTGTATGTCCCTAATTATATAACATCCATCTGTTAATTTAGTGTATAATTCAATTGTAAGCGGTAACTCTGTTATTTATTCAATTAACCCTTCCATGACTGGAGTTTTCTGAAATTTAGCGAAAATCCTGGCCAAAGCATTCTCTTTATGGGAGACTCATATATAAGAGAACGCATTGGCCTAACAATATTTACATTGACCTTGTAAGCCATTGTATTCTCTTATATATGCATGGCTCCATATGGGAGACTGACATATATAAGAGAATGCACTGGCACAGGGTCTTTAATGCTGCATCAGCGCAGCTCCCATCATGAAAGGGTTTCACCCTTCACTTACACATTAATCTATGGTCTACTGAGTTATGTTTATAGGAAAATCATGAAGATTTATAAAATAATGAAGGGGAAGGTTAATTGTGAGGCTGCAAGGGCTCTGGGCTCCAGGATTCAGCCAGCCCCTTCATCTTGTATGATGTACATGTATGTACTATATGAGGCATCATTTTTATTTACTTGCTTGTTCCTAGAATTATAGTGTTCTTGCTGTGTCATATTTACAAATCCAAATGACCCACGTGTCCCATACGATTCTCGTTGACGTCACACGACGTAAATGACGTTCTCCTCAACCATGAAACCGGAATAAAAAATTAAAGCATCATCACACGTGACACATGACGAAACAAGCCCTGTACATGTGTATGTGCCTGAATAAAACTTGAAAGTCTTTTTTTTTTATTAATGGGTGGCTTGTTATAAACACATGCGTTAATGGGTTTGTCCATACCGCACTTGTGTGCCTCTCATTCTATCCTTCCAAGCTAGCACTCATTCCATATCAACATGTTTCGTTCTGTGTTCATATTGCCCTTCTGAAGGCTGTGTCATCTTGCACTTCAGTTCTTTTTCCCCTGGGTATATGAAGTCAGTATATTAGCATGTTATGTATTTATCAACCTATTTTGTCCTGAGGACATGACATGCATTTGACATAGACTTAGATTGGCCACTCAGATATCTTTTAACGATATAATATGGTTTCTTGAATGACAGTGAATTAAGTTATTAAAAGCCTGTGATCAATAACCTCATCACATTTTCAAAGTCTCTATTTTAAATTTGATGTAAACTTCTTATTGGCATGTAATGCCATGTTAATACTTTGTTTGAAGTTACCTCACAACATTGGAGTGGGTGATCGAATCATATAACATCAATATTGATCATTTAAAATCAATTTATAACACAGACTGACACAGCCGTAAAATCAACGTTTCTGGTTGGCTGTCTTACTTCCGATAACATGCAGTTTTCATAGTTTAGTGTCCTCACGGTACAGCAGCATACAGAATTAGTGGCTTTATTTTGAAGGAATCGTCACTTCTTTAAATATGTATAGAGAGGGCTGATAGCAATATCCCACTTATCTAAATCATGAACTGGGAATAATGTGGATGGGACAGGATGCGGGATAAAATGACAAATTGCGGGACAGAGACGGCCAATATTGCAAAGAAAATAGCTTGTTTTAATGTCTAAAAGAAAGCTCGATAGTGGCCCCAATCAAATATATTAATGCCGTCACTCACCAGACCCGGATATTTCATTATTTTGCCAACAACTGAACTACCATAAAATTGTCAAAATCAACGCTGCTGGATCGACAGCTGTAGAATTGCATTTTTACAACGAAAAAGCAATGTCCATAAGCAAACTTTGTACTGAAATGAAGCTTAGCTTCTAGGTCACAAGATAAATATATTCATTCAAGCGAAGCGGCTGTTTTTGTACATCTAGAGATCGATTAACCCGCCTATGCAGTACCAAAAAAAATGGAAAACTATTTGACAATGGGAAAAGCCCATTTCTGTTGTAATTCACAGAGTAGTGGAAAGATTTTGACAAACATCACATTTGTCTAGTCCTATAGCTACATTTTGATACAAATTATGGCCCATTATATGGAATAAATCAGCGGAAATAGAAATTCTTATTTTATACATCAAGTCTCTTTTTTAGCTATTTCATCGGTGTTGATGTACAGAGCTTGTGTGTTCGGCGCGTCCTCCCATCCCATCCCTGTAGTTTGTTATTTTACATCTTATTGAAAAAAGGCTAAGATTGTAAGCATCTATCCCTATAAATAATAAAAATAGGTAGACAAGTATATATCCAACAAAATAATCTTTTCCAGCAGATTCCATGTGAGTTTTCTTGACTCAGAAATGTTATTTTATGTATTAGAATCGAAATAAAAAGCTTAGAAATATTCCTATAACTCTAAATACATCTTTAGCTAAGTTAATCTAGAGCAATCTTTGTAGTTCAGTCATATATTGCCACCAAAAAATTGGTTAATGTTCATCCACTAACAAACGTCAGATATGAAAGAGGGTATAAAGAACTTAATGGCTGATTAGCACACAGCATACTATTTAATACACACATGATGATCCTGGGAAACTGAAAATCTCATTTGATTAATGACTGTGTGTATAATATCTTCATGATTATCCATCTTGGTTACTACCCTGGGGTAAATCATCTTTAGTGATGTACTAATATAAAATGCATTCTATGTCTATTAATCTAGAGTAATACTCCTAGCATGATTCCGCAGATATTTCTTGGTGAGATCTTGAGTGTGGATATTGGCACAAGAGCATTAATCCAAATTTAATCATGTTTTGCTACGTACTGCATGTAACAATAGATCCAGAAATGCTAATTGAACTAACCCAAATTGCCTCCTCCTTTTTAGCTCAACTTTACTTTGTAAAGTTTGAGCTATTGCCATGGCTTGGTATCCGTCGTGCGTGTGTGTGTGTGCGTGATTCGTCAACAATTTCCTTTAGCACGGGCTACAGTTCGTACCTTTGGTCCGATTATTATGAAATTTGTCATGGATGTTGACATAGACATGTAGATGGGAACGAGTCATTTTGGGGTCATTCGGCCGAAAAACATGGCTGGCGGCCATCTTGGATTTCAAAATTTAATCCATTAGCACGGGCTACAGGCCGTACTGTTTGTCTTATTGTCATGAAATTTGTCATGGATGTTAATATTGACATGTTGATGGGAACGAGTAATTTTGGGGTCATTCGGCCAAAAAACATGGTTGCCGGCAGCCATCTTAGATTTTACTCTTTGTATGACTAAATTCTTTAGCATGGGCTACAGGTCGTACTTTTAGTCTGATCATCATAAAATTTGTCAAGAATGTTAATAATGACATGTAGATGGGAACGAATCATTTTGGGGTCATTCGGCCAAAAAACATGGCCGCCAGCAGCCCAATTGGATTTTACTCTTTGTATGACTAAATCCTTTAGCACGGGCTACAGGTCGTACCTTTAGTCTGATCATCATAAAATTTGTCATGGATGTTAACAATGACATGTAGATGGGAACGAGTCATTTTGGGGTCATTCGGCCAAAAAACATGGCCGCCAGCAGCCATCTTGGATTTTACTCTTTGTGTGACTAAATCCTTTAGCACGGGCTACAGGTCGTACCTTTAGTCTGATCATCATAAAATTTGTCATGGCTGTTGAAATTGGAATGTAGATGGGAACGAGTCATTTTGGGGTCATTCAGACAAAAAACATGGCCGCCAGTGGCCATCTTGGATTTCAAAATTTAATCCATTAGCACGGGCCACAGGTCGTACTGTTTGTCTGATCATCATGAAATTTGTCATGCATGATAATATTGACATGTAGATGGGAACGAGTAATTTTGGGGTCATTCGGCCAAAAAACATGGCCGCCAGCAGCCATCTTGGATTTTACTCTCTGTATGACTAAATCCTTTAGCACGGGCTACAGGTCCTACTTTTAGTCTGATCATCATAAAATTTGTCAAGAATGTTAATAAGGACATGTAGATGGGAACGAATCATTTTGGGGTCATTTGGCCAAAAAACATGGCCGCCAGCAGCCATCTTGGATTTTACTCTTTGTATGACTAAATCCTTTAGCACGGGCTACAGGTCGTACCTTTAGTCTGATCATCATAAAATTTGTCATGGCTGTTGAAATTGGAATGTAGATGGGAATGAGTCATTTTGGGGTCATTCAGACAAAAATTTTATCCATTAGCACGGGCCACAGGTCGTACTGTTCGTCTGATCATCATGAAATTTGTCATGGATGATAATATTGACATGTAGATGGGAAACGAGTAATTTTGGGGTCATTCGGCCAAATAACATGTTCGCCAGTGGCCATCTTGGATTTAAAAATTTAATCCATTAGCACGGGCCACAGGTCGTACTCTTTGCCTGATCATCATGAAATTTGTCATGGATGTTAATATTGACATGTAGAAGGGAACGAGTAATTTTGGAGTCATTTGGCCAAAAAACATGGCCGCCAGCAGCCATCTTGGATTTTACTCTTTGTATGACTAAATTCTTTAGCATGGGCTACAGGTAATACCTTTAGTCTGATCGTCATAAAATTTGTCATGGATGTTAACGATGACATGTAGATGGAACGACTCATTTTAGGGTCATTCGGCCAAAAACATGGCCACCAGCAGCCATCTTGGATTTTACTTTTCTCTTCAAGTCTATAAACTAGTATTAGACATTCAACTTTCCACATTCCTAATCGCTCCATTGACTGTAATACATTAAATTATTCCCTTTCCAAGTTGAGCTACAGTGTCATTGACACTTTCATTTAGCTTAACTTGACAAATTTTGAGCTATTGCCATCGCTTGGCACACCCTACAGGCCACATCCCTCATCCGAACGCCACCAAACTTCATATGGATTTTTGGGCTGACCATTAGATGGGAGCCATCAAATTTTTCAGTGGCCATCTTGGATTTTACACTTTACATGACTAAATCCTTTGGCACGCCCTGTAGCCCACGTCCGAAAATAGTTAAAAAACATGGCAGCCAGCAGACATCTTGGATTTCAAATTTGAATCTGTCACCACATCTTGCAGTCCGCATTTATCAGGCATGTTTAGGATCGCCTCTAGATTGGAGCTATCAAAATTGAATGATTTTCAATTAAAAACATTGCTGCTGGCAGCCATCTTGTATTTTACTCTTTGCATGACAAAATACTTTGGCCCACCCTACAGAACACATCCCTTGTTCAATCATCACCAAACTTTATATGGATCTCTAGATGAAACCTGTAAGGTGACCTCTAGATGAGAGCCATAAATTTTTTCCGAAATTTGTTGGAAAAACATGGCTGCCAGTAGCCATTTTGGATTTTACTCTTTACATGTTTAAATCCTTCGGCACACCTTTAATACAAACCACATCCCTCATCCATCATCACCGAGCTGAATATGGATCTTCAGGGTGACCCTAGATGGGAACCATGTTTCCCAAAATTTGTTAAAAAAACTTGGCCACCAGCAGCCATCTTGGATTTCAAATTTGAATCCATCGACATACTCAGCAGCCCGTATTTATCAGAAAATTTACAGGCATGTTTAGTATCACCTCTAGATGGTAGCTATCAAATTTTTACGAATTACATTGAAAAATCATGGCAGCCATTTTGGATTTTACTCTTTTCATAACTAAATCCTTCGGCTCACCCTACATGCCACATCCCTCATCCGATCATCACCAAACTTCATATGGTTCTTCTGGGTGACCTCTAAATGGGAGAAATCCAATTTAAAAAAAAAAATGGCTGCCATCACATTTGAATCCATTGGCACACACTGCAGCCCACATTTCTTGAAATGTTTGAAATGAACATAATTTCATCTACACAATACAATCCCTGAATTGCTTTGACTTTCCTTCTTTATCATTCTATTGACTG
Source organism: Siphonodentalium dalli (assembly GCA_032622095.1). Classification (NCBI taxonomy): domain Eukaryota; kingdom Metazoa; phylum Mollusca; class Scaphopoda; order Gadilida; family Siphonodentaliidae; genus Siphonodentalium; species Siphonodentalium dalli. Next base: position 181,517,707 of record CP136063.1, read on the forward strand.
CTCAGCATAAAATTAACTCCTCCCCAAGTTGAGCTACAGTGTCATTGACACTTTCATAATTTGGACAGATCATCTTTGTGATGTACTACATGTAATATAAGGGGCCCTGATGGTGTCTCAGTTGGTAAGGTGCAATAGGCCAGTATAACCCTTCTAGCCAGCTATTGCAAATCTAAAGTGGATTTGTAAGCCCGACACATGGTTTTAACCTGATTAGTGCATTAGGACCTGTTTGTCAGTTGCTTTCCAGTGACTGGAGGGTTGTACAGTAATGCCCTAAATAATCGACTCCTTAACCACAGTAGAATTATGGGTAATTTTTCAGGATTTAGTCGGAAATATGGCTTGTTGCCATTCATCGGAAAGCTCTCACTGAGAGCTTTCCGATGAATGGCAACAAGCCATATTTCGACTAAATCCTGAAAAAAAATTGCGCATTGGAGTGATTTCCCATTTAAATTAACCTTCCGCACGGTCTTTCCTCCACCTGTAAAACTGATTAATGTTGTGATATGGCCTAGCGGCTAATACAGTGATAGACTCCAATAAACTTAACAATGTACTAATATCAGAAGAATTCTCTATCCATTAATCTAAAGTAATACTCTTAGTCTTGATTCCATAGGTATTTCTTGTGGAGCTTGTAGATATTGGCACGAGAGTATTAATCCAAATTTAATCATGTTTTACTACATGCTGCATGTAAGAATAGATGCAGCATTATATTCGAAACAACCTAATTACATTGCTCATTTTCTCACTCAAAATGCTCATTGTCGTTTGAACCTAAAATTAATTTGGTTGTGTTCCAACTATCTTATGTGGCTACACCCTCATGGTTGGACCTGGATACATAAATGTGTCAGAGCAGATATTTTAGATGTGGTTGGCTGAACAGTGGTGATTGTGAGCTTTATACTGGCCGTGGGGTTATAGTGTTTGGCTTGTAGTCGCTGTCAATTACAGTAGTGCCCTAAGTAATGAACTCCTTAACCACAGCAGAATTATGGGTAACTTTTCAGGATTTAGTCAGAAATATGGCTTGTTGCCATTCATCCGAAAGCTCTCGGTGAGAGCTTTCCGATGAATGGCAAGAAGCCATATTTCCGATTAAAACCTGAATAGTTACCCATAATTCTGCTGTGGTTTAGGAGTCCATTACTTAGGACATTATTGTAACACAGAGATGAGTTTAATACTCGATGGCCGACTACTGAGATTCCTAGAACTGGCTAGGCTTCGAGTTAACTCTTTCCATGCTAAATGGATTCTCCGATTCAATTTTTAAAGTATACATTTGAATAGTCTATTATTCATTTTGAGGGTAATAAAAGCAGATGACAAACAGATGAAAAGCTAATATAAGTGCAGAAGGATTCATATTCTTTGGCAAACATTTTCTTTGGGAAATACTCATCAATGAGTATTTAATATTGACATGTCTCCAAATAGTGTGTCTATGATTTACAGAATGAGGTCCCCAGAGGGCGAATTTAGTGATGTTATCCAGCATGGCAGGCTAGCACCACCAAATTCACCCTCTGGGGACCTCATTCTTCTTAGGTCTCATATTCTAGGAAGTATGGTCTCAAATTAACATTGTTTTTAGTTACTTTTTCCCTTCTGTTCAGTTTCTATATCCCCTAATTTGCAGAAGATAAGATGAATAATCGAGGTGACTATTAAATGGGTGAACATCACCAACTTCAACTGGGAAACTTCCGTCTGATCCTAGATCTCCCATAGCAATTGAGGCCTAAGCTGAATGAGGTTCCCAGAGGGTGAATTTGTAGATACTAGTCCACCATGCAGGATAGCATCAGTAAATTCACCCTCTGGGGACCTCATTTAGTATAGAAAGTGTTAAATTCACCCAAATCTCACTTCCAATTGTGACCCTTGAGCAAGGTCGCTCGTACTGCCAATGATTCTCACCACTCATGCATTGAGTGAATAATTGTCCTGGAGTTGATGGATATTGTCAGTATGAAATTCTAATATGTGCTTGATAACGTTTCAGCATGGGGTCACAAACCCATCCAATCCACTCATTGGAGGATGGGAAATTCAATGGTGTCATGCCATTAGGCCAGGGTAATAATCAGTGTAAGGTGTAAAATGCATTGAAATAAATTATTTGCGGAATGTGCTATATAAATGGTTCGATTATTATTATTATTGTTAGATGTATACAGTTATATATGCGAAATCAAGTGTAAATCTCTAAGCAAAGATTAATTGACTTCAGTAAATATTAACCATTTCTATACTATATATACTAAATTGACAAGTAGTTTCCTTAGGAAATTTCAGATAATAAACAAACGGCCATAGGCCTTATATTAACCCTTTGAGTGCCAGGGGCCGATCTCATCGGCCCTAAACCTACAAATTAAGTCTGTTAAAGAATATAATAATAAATTATTAAAATTGTAAAAAAAAAAAAAAAAAAAAAATTGTTAGGCCAATGCATTCTCTTATATATGCGAGGCGACCTATGGTCGACTCACATATATAAGAGAATGCATTGGCACAGGGTATATGGGTTGATACAAAAATCGACCTGGCACTCAAAGGGTTAATATCAAAGCTTATTATTTGAACATTTCCCTCCAATGAATATGAATACTTCTGGACTTCTATTTTTATCTTTTCACCTGTCTGTTGTCTGCTCATTTTACCTGAACATGCCTCCAAATAAATAATAGACCATTCCGATGTATACTTTTATAAGTGAATGGGAGGATCCATTCAGTATAGAAAAGGTTAAGGAGGTCTCCCATAGCAATTGAGGCCCAAGCTGAATGAGGTCCCATGAGGGTGAGTTTGGTGATGCTAGCCTGCTGTGCTGGATAGTGTCACTAAATTCTCCCTCTGGGGACCTCATTCTGCAAATGTCAGACACACTAAATTCAGGCTTGCTCTTGAGGCATATAAATCTCTATAAATGCATTACAGTGACAATAAGTGAGAAACTAATAATGTAGTATGTGTTAATTGTAAACGAATAAAGATGGGGCAAGTACCAGTTAACAGGGGATAGGAAACATGTGTATCTCTTAAAAGTCCCACAAATACCACATACCAGAGAAGGACATCTTATATTTCCCAAGTTCTTATATGCAACAGTTTCCTCTCATAGCTCACTTGTCGATATCATACCCCCCACTAATTTCTGTTTAGTGTTTACAGATTATATAGGCAATCTAATTGTATTCATTAATATTATATCCTGAGACACTGCAATCCTCTATGTTTAGGACCGGGAACTATAATGTACAGTAAATTAATGCCATCCCACCGCATACTTAACATTAACAAACCAAACTTTTTATCCACCTCCGGGCTAGACACAGCGTTATTCTTATATAATATAATTTCTTTCTGCACAGTATACCACTAGCCGGAGTACTCAGAATTCACTATGCCTCAGCATTCCTCAAATCAAGAGTTTAGTTTATACAAAGAAAGTTCAATGCTTAAGTGTACTTTTAGAGTAATAGATATATTGTAGTGCAGCAGACTCTATTGACTATTGTGCCGTTAATTGAACGAGAGTTAAGTGGTTAGTGTTGATGAAGAGAGGATATATTCTTAGATGGAGGATTCTCATGATATGTTTTATTTTGAATCAGGGGATTCTGCTGATTCCGAAAATGAAGGTTGGTTAGTTTTTAAAATTCACATGTTATATGCCGAATCTCACAAATTTACTCAAGCTATTAAATCCATATTGATTTTTGTCCGAAATCTTTTTAGATCATGAATAAGTTTTTGTTCTACACTATCTGGTGGTATCTTTTTTTCCCCCAACACACCAAAACAAAACAAAAAACAAGATAAATGTTTTCTTATGAAATTTTGCACTGCAATTTCTTGGAAAATCACAGCGTTTTCAAGTATATATATTTTTCTACTGCTAGTTATTTTTGTGATAGAAAAATATAGGAATTGTTATCAGCTATAGTGGTGCCACACAAAAGGAGGTTTAACCCTTTACCCAACAGAAGGGCCCTGTGCCAATGCATTCTCTTATATATGCGAGTCGACCATAGCCTATGATAGGTCGCCTCGCATATATAAGAGAATGCATTGGCTTAAAGAATGTAAGAAAAAATGGTAAAAAGTGTTAAAAAAGATTTTTTTTACGCCAATGCATTCTCTTATATATGCGAGGCTCGCATATATAAGAGAATGCATTGGCACAGGGCATAACTGTAACTATCACAATGTGGTCAAGGAGCCGGTTCCAATGATATCCATATTTGTATGGTTCTATTGAGACAGACCGAAGATATTTTAGGCTGTTGAAGCTTTATTTGGCCGGTTTTGGCCGGTTTGTTGGGTAAAGGGTTAAATAAAAGAATTACCCTTCTGTGTCCCTGAATGGAAATAACTTAATTGTTCTGGTCACCTATTGCCTTGTTATATAAACAATTATAAGATTGGCCTAAATTTAAACTGGTACTGTACACTAAATCCAGACTAAATACTCAACAGACTCGTCATAAACTCATTTTCATTATTATTACCATGATGTTTACATCACATGAGTGTATTCATTCATGGCTCATATTCATTCATTTGTTGCATAAATTCTGTTGAGTATAAAAGTTGGTACCTTAAATGACCAGATTTAGTGTACAGTACCCCTTTAACCACCGGTTAAGTCATCCTGCTGATTTTCTATGACGTTTGTGGGTCCTGCTGAATTGCTATGATGCTGGTAGAACAAATTGATGCTGTTAAGAAAAAGTACCATTGCTGTTTTCTTAAAATTGTCATTTTCATCGTGTTTGGCTAATCCAAGAGAAAGAGCCAGTGTCTGTATGAAACATTCAAGAACATAAATATTTTAATAATTGCACAGGTATTTGCAAAACAATAGGGACAGCTATCATGATTATGGTTGGTTTGCAACAACCAACACCTCTGTTTTAAAAGATACGGTAATATCCTAAATAATCAACTCCTTAACCACAGCAGAATTGTGGGTAATTTTTCAGGATTTAGTCGGAAATATGGCTTGTTGCCATTCATCGGAAAGCTCTCACAGAGCTTTTTGAAGAATGGCAACAAGCCATATTTCCTATTAAATCCTGAAAAATTACCCATAATTCTGCTGTGGTTAAGGAGTCGATTATTTAGGGCATTACTGTAGTTATTTCTTTTCCTTCCCAATGGATACCTGGCCCCTTCTCAACCCCACAGACATGAATCTGCATTTCAGAGACAAAATAGCTTCGCTCCAAAGCCCTTTCAAGATGACCAAGTCGCAGTTAATATAAAAATAAATTAGTAACAGCCATATTTCCAACTAAATCCTGAAAAATTACCAATAAATCTGCTGTGGTTTATAAGGAGACGATTATTTATGACATTACTTTATATGTTTTTGAATGTTTTGTACTCATAACTGCTTTTCTTTGATTCATTCAGAGTAGTCAAACACCAGGAAAATGAGATCTCTAGATAAAATAATGGTACTTTTTCTTAACAGCATCACTTTACCCTATCAGCATCATAGCAATCCAACAGGACCCACCACCATCCACAGGTCCCCAGAAAAAAAATTGACCCCACCACCAATAGTACTTAATCCTATAGAATTAAGTACTATTGGGGGTGGGGTCAATTTTTTTCTGGGGACCTGTGCCACCATCATAGAAAATTTGCAGGCCCTTGTGACCAGGGGTGTACGTTATAACCAGCACTACAGTAATGCTCTAAGTAATCGACTCCTTAACCACAGCAGAATTATGGGTAACTTTTCAGGATTTAGTCGGAAATATGGCTTGTTGCCATTCATCGGAAAGCTCTCACTGAGAGCTTTCCGATGAATGGCAACAAGCCATATTTCCGACTAAATCCTGAAAAGTTACCCATAATTCTGCTGTTGTTAAGGAGTCGATTACTTAGAGCATTACTGTATCTTCTTTCTGAAATTAGTTTCTTGAAAATAATTAAAAGCTGAAAAATCAACCACAAGTATTATATATATGACTAGCCGATGAGCCCGACGTTGTCCGGGCTATTAAAAATCAAATTTCAAGTCGATAGCTCTACCCAGCCCGACGCTATTCAAAAACCAAATTTCAAGTCGATAGCTCTACCCGTTTCCGAGATCTGGACTGCGCATGCGCGAAGCTGGCGTCGCACGGGCTCGGCGACCCGATAAAATTTGTATCCGGGGCAAGATACATTCGTATACCAAATTTCAAGTCGATAGCTCCACCCGTTTCCGAGATCTGGTCTGCGCATGCGCGAAGCTTGCGTCGCACGGGCTCGGCGACCCGATAAAATTCGTATCCGGGGCAAGATACATTCACATAGCAAATTTCAAGTCGATAGCTCCACCCGTTTCCGAGATCTCGTCTGCGCATGCGCGAAGCGGGCGCCGCACAGGCTCGCCAATACGACAACGACGACCGCCTTGTCAAACTACACACAAGTACCAAGTTTCGTCCCGATCGGTCGAGAATCGTAGATTTGTATCAATGACATACAGACATACATACAGACAAACAAACAAACAGAGGTCTTCAAAATATATATGAGAACTAGCCGATGAGCCCGATGTTGTCCGGGCTACGTTGTCCGGGCTATTCAAAAAACAAATTTCAATCGATAGCTCTACCCGTTTCCGAGATCTGGTCTGCGTATGCGTGAAGCTGGCGTCGCACGGGCTCGGCGACCCGATAACATTTGTATCCGGGGCAAGATACATTCACACACCAAATTTCAAGTCGATAGCTCCACCCGTTTCCGAGATCTGGTCTGCGCATGCGCGAAGCTGGCGTCGCACGGGCTTGGCGACCCGATAAAATTCGTATTCGGGGCAAGATACATTCGCATAGCAAATTTCAAGTCAATAGCTCCACCCGTTTCCGAGATCTCGTCTGCGCATGCGCGAAGCGGGCGCTGCACGTGCTCGCCAATACGACAACATCCACCGCCTGGTCAAACTACACACACGTACCAAGTTTCGTCCCGATCGGTCGAGAATCGTAGATTTGTATTAATGACATACAGACAGACAGACAGACAGAGGTCTTCAAAATATATATGAGATATAGGCCATTTTGAAAGTAGTGTGGGATTCTAATGCAACTTAAACCTTTCTATACTAAATACTCATTCTGGATATTTCTCGTACATATGATTGGCACCATGATATAACCTATACGCAACTGGATGGAGAAACCATTTAGTGAAGAAAGGGTTAATTTCAGTATGTGCAGGACCAAGCCTGCAAATAGTTTGTCTATCGTTTGCAGAATGAGGTCCCTAGATGGTGAATATAGTGACGCTATCCTGCATGGCAGGCTAGCAACAACAAATTCACCCTCTGGGAACCTCATTCTGCTTTGGCCTGCTATGGGAGACATAGTACCAGATAGAATTTCCCCAGTTGAAGTTGGTGATGTTCATCCATTAGTCACCTCGATTATGAATTTTATCTTCTGCAAATTAGGGGATATGGAAACTTCCCAGAAGGGAAAAAGTAACTAAAAACAATGTTAATTTGAGACTATAGATACTTCCCAGATGTTGAGGCTTAAGCAGAATTAAGTCCCCAGAGGGTGAATTTGATGATGCTAGCCTGGTGTGCAAGATATCAATCACTAAATTCACCCTCTGGGGACCTCATTCTGCAAATGACAGACACTATTTTGCAGGTTTGTACAGGACATGCATATTTTTGTCATGCATAATAATGAGAACATATATGATATGGATTTGGTACATACATGTCTAGAAGGTAATATTGGAGCCTTGTGTCTATGTTTTATTGTGAAGTATATTTCGCCCTGTGTGCCTGGGGGTACATTATGTCTGGGTTATAGTGTCTGTTGCCTATATAATACGATCGGTGATCACAATATGTGATGGCTTTGCACTAGAGATCATTGGTGCAGTTTTTCGTTACCAGCATCATTTTGGCCACCAACATCATATCTATTAGAATCAGCAGCTGTTGTGGATGAAATTTCCATGCATTGTTTTCAATTAACCCTTCCATGACTGGAGCTTCCTGAAATTTTGCGAAAAACCACGTGCCAATGCATTATCTTATATATGTGAGTCTCCCATAGGGAGCCTCGCATATATAAGAGAATACATTGGCCTAACAATATTTACCTTGACCTTGTAAGCCAGTGCATTCTCTTATATATGAGAGGCTCCCTATGGGAGACTCGCATATATAAGAGAATGCACTGGCACATGTCTTTAATCCTGCACCACCAGCGCAGCTCCCATCATGAAATGGTTAAGACGCTTGCAACTGGAACCCATCCCTTCAAGTTTGAACAGTTATTGCCTTGTGAAAATTACTTCTTTTTTTCTTCACATAATAAATACACAGAACTACACAAGTGTGTTAATGGGTTTGTTGATATGGTAAGATTGTTAGTGCTGAAAGATAGAACGAGAGACGGACTCAAGTTCTATTCTTCCATGATGGCACAAGTTCCCTATCAACAAATCCATTAACACATGTGTCGTTCTGTGTTTATTACACATCATCCGTCATAGAATCCATGCATTAAAAAATACAGGCTTACAAGATTTATTTAGGTTCATACATAGCTTGTTTTGTCATGTGCTTTTATTTTATAGTTCCGGTTTCATGGTCAAGGCGAATGTCATATATGTCATTTGAAGTTAACGAGATGCATATGGAACATTCAGGATTTAGTCGGAAATATGGCTTGTTGCCATTTATCGGAAAGCTCTCAGTGAAAAATTACCCATAATTCTGATGTGGGTTAAGGAGTCAATTATTTAGAGCATTACTGTACTTCTATAGGAACAAGCGTGTAATAAATTCAACAAACAGCCTGTTCAATAATATTTAATTAACCCTTTGGAGAGTATCTGTAATGTCATATACATGACGTCACGAGTAAATGTAACGTCAACGTCATAGCAATAATTATTAAAAATTTCGGGTCAAAAGGTCCAATAATTCGTTTTAATTTATGTGCATTTTGTGTTAACGTGTGTTATCATAATCATACATTATACATTTGGGACATTATATTAATCAAAATAACTCCTATACAAATCATTTATAAATCAGATGATTTATTGAAGTTATGTCTACATAAAATAACACTTCCTGAAACGACATATATGTCGTTCTACTCCTCAACCGATAGACGACATATATGTCGTTCTACTCGCCAAAGGGTTAATAGGAATCCCTATGCACTTGTATTATCTTTTCGCCTGTCTATCATCTGTTATAATTTCCTGAACATCCAATCAGATGAGAAATAGATCAGTTCAACCTATACCTTTATAACTGGGTGGGAGAATCCATTTACTAAACAATTAAGGTATACATAAAATACGTAAAATTATACATTCTAAATTCTAATTCGGATATTTGGGGAAATTCCTATACTTTTTGGATTTATTGCATCAATGTTCAATTTTCCTCTGGAAATGCACACCCCATATAGAACTTACTCCCAAAATAACCAAACCTATAGAAATTTTAATTGATGCAAAGACTTGAAATTGTGTTACTGAAGACTAACTAAATCCCAGAAGCCTAACAACAATATTGTTGATAAATTACTAGCAGAGATTTTGTGGCAGATTCAGCAAACTACAAACAAATTGTTAATGCCATTGTAGGTTCTCTATTAACCTCTTCGCTGCTATGACATTTGTAACTATTACAAACATAAAAGTGCATGTCGTGTGCTATATGGTCCATAGTACCTACGGTTCCTACTTCAGCACAATAGCAGTAGGCCATTATTCATAATTGGAACTCAGAGATTTGTGCATTGGAATAACTGTATCTCGAAGTTTCAAATGATGTATGATGTTCCACGATTGTGAACGATAATAACCTTTCAACTGAGTCAGTTTTATGGTTCTTGTGATATTCCCATTATAATTTTTCCACTGGAAAATGGCAATAACTTCAACAGCCCAACCCACGGCATCATAATGTCATTTAGCAACGAAAAGGTTAAAATGATTACATTTCTGACTAGGCCACTCAAGCAAGAAATTCCATCCCATGGCCGGGGTGGGGAGTGTAAGGGTGGGTGGTCATGGCGACAAAAACTAATACCTTATATATCAACATAAACAGAACTGTTATAGTGTACTGAAAGCCAAGTGTATAAAATATGACATCTAATTTTATTCATTGGGAGTGAGCTTATTATGTGAACATTTCCTTCCTTCTGCACTTTGTGATCTGTAGTCTGCTTATTTTTTTCTAAACACCCCTCCAGATGAACAATAGATCATTACAATGTATAATTTTATAACTCAGTGGGATAATCCATTCAGCATCGAAAGGGTTAAATGACAAAAATTGATCTTTTTGGTATATACAGTAATGCCCTAAATAAACCACAGCAGAATTATGGGTAATTTTTCAGGATTTAGTCAGAAATATGGCTTGTTGCCATTCATGGGAAAGCTCTCACTGAGAGCTTTCCGATGAATAGCCATATTTCTGACTAAATCCTGAAAAATTACCCATAAATCTGCTGTGGTTAAGGAGTTGATTATGCTTTACCTCTGACTAAATCTGGTAATTTTGTCCTTCATTTGCTTCCAGCGCTCCTCATTATAGGAATCAGGGAGCTAAATGTGTTCTAGAGTCGGGGAGCGAGTACACCGTGGAATACTAAAGGTGAAGGTAACTGAAGAATGACCTTCACCTAATACATGCGACACGTTATTTAAGGATGACATCGCGTTTATTTGATTTGTACATAATATCTAAATAATTTAAACTGGTGAATGAATGGGGAAATGGATTTTTGTGAGTGGGAAATTTATTTAACTAGCTGCTGTAGTTCTGGGTTTTTCCAGATCAAATTTGGCTGTGAGATAGCCCTGTCGTAGACTTGGGGATTTATTTTAAAAAGTAAACACATGACCTATGATTTTTCTTGCATTTTCGTGATCAACTGGTGTCAATCTAGCTGGGTAAACATCACTGGTATGGCCTGCAGGCTTCAATTCTGTGAATTTGGCCGAAAGGTTAACACTGTCGCCTATGGGAAACCATTTAGTTCAGTGATTCCTTTACCGTTTCTATATTGAATGGATTCTCCCATTCCATTCAAGCATGAGTTTATTGTGCCTCTCATTTGCAGAATGAGGTCCCCAGGGGGGTCAATTTAGTGACGCTATCTCGCATAGCGGGCTAGCATAACCAAATTCTCCCTCTGGGGACCTCATTCTGCATGGCCTCATCTGCTATGGGAGACAGACTCAGATTGCAGTTGCCAAATGGTGAATATTGTGATGTACACCCATTGGGAACCTTGATTATTCAATGTGTTGTCTGCCAATTTGGGGATATAGAGAAACTGAACTAAAAAATAAATAGAATCTATGTGAAATTTATAGAAATTTGATAATAAAGAAACTTTGCAGAGATGATACCCCACATAGTGGGCTAGCATCACCAAATTCACCCTCTGGGGACCTCATTCTGCTTACAACTCAGCAGAATGAGGTTCCCAGAGGGTGAATTCCCTCTGGGGACCTCATTATGCAAATGACAGGCACACTATTTCAAGACTTGGGCTGAAGTTCAGGTTACTCTCTATCTTCAATTTTCTGTGATCCAATAAGCATTATGGAATACAAGAGCTCATTGAAAATGCCATTGATTTGAGTAAGAACACTATTATAATCAGTAAATACACTTCAGATATGCTGTTTTGAAATACTGGTGTAAAAGAGAGAAGTCACTTCTCCCTAGGACAACTATAGGGAGAATTGGCACATTTTAGTGAGAAAATGTCACCCTCGTTGCCCTCTAGGTCTGTGTCCCCTTTGTGTATTACGGGCAGCGCACATTTTGATCTTAGACAGACTCCCTTTGGGAGAATTTATTCAGCGGTGGCCCCTTTGCATGCTTTGTGAACAATTTTATCGTTTAAAATTTTTTGTTTTATTAATTTAACAAATATTTTCAACGATTAAATATTTTTTAATTGAACTCTTTTTTTTAGATTAAAATTTTGAAAAACTAACACCATTATAACATCCACCAGAGTACCCCGCATCATCACACAAAATTTGGTTGAAATTGGTCCAAGGCTCTTGGATAAAAATTGCGACAGACAGATCCTACTCTTTTACATATATAGATATATATATAAAATATTGGTGTCCCTGGGTGTCCAGGAAAAATTAGCATGCAACAAAAAGTTAATACAAGTGCAGAAGGATTCCTATTCATTGGTGGGAAATGTTCAGATAATAAGTTCTACAAACATTTGCTAAGGAATTGCTGACATCAGTGAGCATTTAGTAGAAAGGGTTAAACATATGCTAGTCATTTTTTAATCATTTTCCGTGAAACTTTGCACGGACATCAACCACCATGGGAACTTGTTCACCTGTGATTATGGCGTCTGTTGGACTTTTTTCGGTGGAGTTATCCCCCCTTTTCGACTTAGAACATTTTCGCAACATCCATAAGTTAATTTGTCCGAGCTTTTATTCCTACATTTTTAGGTCAATTTGTTTAGGATTAGGGTTAGGGTTGTGCACCTGCAATGGGAATATGTTATTTTATTATTTTACTGACATGTGAAACATCTTAGTGTTTTAAAAACATGGGGGTGGGGGGTATCCTTAGTCCCATTGGGACAGTCACACCTCTAGTTTATTCTGATATTTCACCAAAAATCATGACATTATAAGTGATTAATTGTATGCATATTTGTCAACAATTACAATAAAAAAACTAATCGGAAGCTTCATGACTGAAGAGAGCGATATTATCCATTTGACAAATTTGCGTGAATTTATTTTCCAAATTCTTTATTAATTTGTTGATCTACATAGGCCTTTGATGAAGTATTTTATCTTTGACGGGGAATATAATATATCAGTCAGATAAATTATGACACATCACAAATTAAAAAGATTGTGTAAATTGGAAGGTCAGAATAACAGTGAGTATTTAGAGAACACACAATGTCAAACCCCATGCAGGGTTTATCTCCAAGCCTTGAAATAGTGTGTCTCTCATTTGCAGAATGAGGTCCCCAGAGGGTGAATTTAGTGATGCTACCCCGCATAGCGGGTTAGCATCACCAAATTCACCCTCTGGGGACCTCATTCTGCTTACACCTCAGCCGAATGAGGTTCCCAGAGGGTGAATTTGGTTATGCTAGCCCACTATGCAGGATAGCGTCACTAAATTCACCCTCTGGGGACCTCATTCTGCAAATGACAGACACGCTATTTGCAGGCTTGTCCCTTGATGATTCAATGTTATAAGACCACTGCCACCAGTGACATTTTACCCACATTTTGTGGACTTCCGCAATATCTATATATGTAAAAGAGTAGGATCTGTCTGTCTGTCCGTATGTATGTCTGACTGTTCAAAAAATTTCTCCTAGACCCCTGGACCGATCCTTGGGCTGTGGGTACCATACCAGATGTTATAACGCTGTTAGTTTTTCAAAAATTTTATTAAAAAAAGAAAGATTAATTTTAAGGCGCTCAATCTTAACAAAAATTTCAATATTAAATATGTTGTTTAAATTAATAATTTTGATTTCTGTTTCTCTCTTTTAAATAAAAATGTTTAAGGGGTTTCCATGCCTGAGCTATGTCAGAAGGTGGAATGTTTAGATGGAACTATACAGAACAATACTTAATTGTCAAGCTAGTACATTGCATGCTATCTGAAGACCACATCAAGCATATTATATAACATTAAAGATGACTTTAATCATAGTTTTAGAAGGGGAAATGTTGGGAAGAGCATTCTCAGCAAGTATACAAGTTGAGTGGAAATGAATAACTGCCATAAAAAGTACATGATCTGAACAAGTAAAAGACTCAAATGGCAATTTATTGAGTTCAATACTTCTTCAAGAATCGCAACATTAGGTGTTAGGTGTGCATCAGGGATCAGACCCCTGCTATCTAAAGATTAGTCTATTACTCTTTTCTGTGTCAGTATCTTTTGACATTTAAAAGCGATATCACTCACTCTGCGTTTGTGATTATTATCCTGGATTCTTTCCACTTATCTTCAGAGGGATGCCAATTCATTGTTCTCTTTGAACAAGGCATCCTAAATAATTTAGAAATTTGGTTTATGGAATATTTTCTCCCACTCAAAGGTAAAACTAGGTAGAGATCTAATGTAGTTGGCATTTCTGCGTTAACCCTTTCTATATCGCATGAAACCACTATTATAGTAATGCCCTAAATAATTGACTCCTTAACCGCAGCAGAATTATGGATAATTTTTCAGGATTTAGTTGGAAATATGGCTTGTTGCATTCATCAGAAAGCTCTCAGTGGGAGCTTTCCAATGAATGTCAACAAGCCATATTTCCGACTAAATCCTGAAAAATTATCCATCATTCTTCTGCGGTTAAGGAGTCGATTATATTAAACAATTTTTCAGGATTTAGTCGGAAATATGGCTTGTTGCCATTCATCGGAAAGAACTCACTGAGAGCTTTCCTATGAATGGCAACAAGCCATATTTCCGACTAAACCCTGAAAAATTACCCATAGTTCTGCTGTGGTTAGGGAGTCGATTATTTAGGGTATTACTATTATTTCATTAAAAAATTACATATTTCCTCTCGCTAGTGACAAATAGGCACATGCTTCTCGCCAACTTGGCCTCGCTCCAACAAAATTACTTTGCATTAAGTCAGGCAGATTAATACTATTTCTTAAAGCTGCATATGACAACAACACCAGACAATGCAAAATGATTGCTTTGTTCAATAAAGTTAAATTCTTCTCTGACTTCGTTGCACTAACGAAAATAAACACAAAAACAAAGTGGCAATTTGGGGCACTATATTTTCCGTCGGCAGTTGAGTGTGCAATACTGTTGTATACAGTTGTGAATTAAGCGTCTCAGCCAACTTTGATTTGTTAAAAAGGCAAAAAGCTCTACTTTTTTCATGTGATATTCAAGATCTTCAACTCAATATGTTGCGATATAAGATTTTATGAAACTCATTTCATAAATTTGATTCACATTACTCATCTACGACTCTTTGTGAATCAAATTGATTAAACTCATTTAATAATATCTTATATCCCAACATAACTCATTGGTGATCCTCTATATACTAATACTCGTTGATGAGTTAGTTCCCTGAGGAAAGTTCATTTGTTAAAATTATTATCTGACACACCAATTAAAGGCATGGATGGTCTTCGCGGTGGCTATTGCTGTTCAAATAGTCACATCCATCGTTAAAACCGCCATAAACAAAAATAATATTAAAATATAGACAGACTTTGTTCTTATACCAATCATAAATATCTTGTAGATGGTATGTTATTGTCAAGTTCGTACATTTGTTATGTAAACAAAAGACAAAAATATTACAGAACCTGACTTTTGTGTTCCGGTACAATTAACACAGCGAACGAACTTGACAATAGCATACTATTTACGCGATATTTATGATTGGTATAAGAACAAGGCCTGTCTATATTTTATTATTTCTGTTTATGGCAGTTTTAATGGTTCTAGACGGTGTGACTATTTTAACAGCAATACCCATTGTGAAGGCCATCCATGCCTTTAATAGAAATCCATCTGAACTTGTATTATCTTTTCTTCTGTCTGTTGTCTATTTTTACTTGAACATCCCTACAAATTAATAATAGACCATTCAAATGTATACTTCTATGAGTGAACGGGATAATCCATTTAGAATAGAAAGGGTTAACCCTTACATACCATTTTAACCTATAATTAAGGCTGAGTTCTTGTTGCGGGTAAAAATGGATCCAATTATCGTCACTAGAAATCACCCTCTTGGTACGTTATCTGCAAATGTCTGGCCCCCATATTTTCAGGCCCGTTATTAGTTCTCTCTATTTATTTTTCATAGAAAAAACAGCCCAATCACCCCAATGAAGTTTTTGTACACAAAGTTTTGTATTAAAATTTAATCTCTTCCAATTACAGTGATGCAAAATTTTATAGAAAGATAAAGGGGGATGGGGTATGAATTAAATCTCCCAATAGGGGGCTATAGTCCCCTGACCCCTCCCCTGGTCTACCCCTGATCGGCACCATCAAGCCCAAGCTTTTTGTAATTTGTGCTATAACGATGTTCTCATAGTAATGCAATGACAGACCTGCAAATAAACGAACACACATTAGTACTCAATCACTCCACATGAAACGTAACTTGTCAGTATAGTGCCTGATTCTTCAGCACATGTGTACTAGGACGTGCAGTACAAAGACAGTGCTAGAGTACTAGAGTAGACAGAAACAACATGGCATGTTATAAAGTATAAGACATTCTGATAATAACCGACTAACATTTATTTTTTTTATAAAGTTTTTATTGAACAAAATAACATAGAAATTATTATGAACAAGATCAATGAATCTTGCACTCCCTCCTATGTACATCCATTCACAAACAAACTCACGGAAACCAAGCACGCCGTGACACCACCATTTATCCACGCATCGTCTCATTCACTCCCGGTGATATATTATAATATATTTAAAAGTAGTTTCAATAGTAAATATTAAATTAATATCGACTTTCTGTTGATTTCACAGTGGATCGTATTGTCGGTATAACATGACACCACAACTTGATCATGTTGTTCGGAGATAAATATAAGGCTAATCAAGGGGGGGTGTTGTATGGTATCCCAACCCAATATTTAAACAATATGGTTCATCATTACTCAAATAATTGTGTGTTCTGGTGAATATTAGCCCTTTGGCGAGTAGAACGACATTTATGTCACCATATGGTTCGCGAGTGGAACGACATATATGTCGTTTCAGGAAGTGTCATTTTTTTGTAGTCATAACATCAATTGATCATCTGATTTATAAATGATTTGTATAGGAGATATTTTGATTAATATAATGTCCCAATGTATAAGTGCAATAGATTATGATAGCACACGTAAACAGAAGGTACACATAAATTAAAACAAATTATTGGACCCATTTGACCCAAATTTGTTGATAATTATTGCTATGACGTTGATGTTAAACTCACACATGACGTCATGTAT
The DNA here is from genome assembly GCA_032622095.1 of Siphonodentalium dalli. Taxonomy (NCBI): domain Eukaryota; kingdom Metazoa; phylum Mollusca; class Scaphopoda; order Gadilida; family Siphonodentaliidae; genus Siphonodentalium; species Siphonodentalium dalli. The sequence continues at coordinate 181,534,756 of CP136063.1, forward strand.
ATGACATTGGATACTCTCCAATGGGTTAAGTATTCAAAGGCACAGTAAATTGTCGGTATACATGTCTGAGGGTTACAAAGGACAGAAACATACCAAATGGCTCATTCTTGTGATTTCTAATTATTTGAGTTCTGGATGCTCATCGACTGGGGAATACAAAAACATTAGGTATATTTGAATGGGTGGAGACACTGGCTCCGTATGATGCGTTCATTGCTTCCTATGCAATCATTGAAATAGTGTGCAAAATGGGGTCCCCAGAGGGTGAATTTAGTGACGCTATCTGGCACGGTGGGCTAGCATCACCATATATACCCTCTGGAGACCTCATTCTGCATAGGCCTCATCTTCAAGGATGTATCTATAGCCTCATATTTAATTTTTCCCCTTCTCTTCAGTTTCTATATCCCCTAATTTGCAGAAGATAAATTGCATAATCGAGGTGACTATAAATGGGTGAACATTACCAACAGGGGTACTTCAATCTGATCCTAGGTCTCCAATAGCTGTTGAGGCCTAAGCAAAATGAGGTTCCCTGAGGGTGAATTTGGTGATGCTAGCCCACCATGCGGAATAGCGTCAGTAAATTCACCCTCTGAGGACCTCATTCAGCAAATGACAGACACACTATTTCAAGACGTGGGTATGTGTGAACAAATTATCAATAGAATGAGCAGACACTTCTGAATATGTTTTTTACTCAGGAGAGTCATTCGCAGACATATTGGTAAATTAGGTCTTTGTATATAGCCTGGGATATGACAGTGTTGGTAGAGTCCGTTAACCCTTTCTATACTGAATGGATTCTCCCATTCAGTTATAAAAAATATACACTGGAAATGTCTAGTATTCATTTGAAGGGGTTTTCAGAAAAAAATAAGCTGACAACAGATAATACAAGTACAGAAGGAGTCCCATTTATTGTAGGTAAATGTTCAGATAATATGTTCAACAAATCACTTATGGTTGTTTGTTGAACTTATCATCAGATCATTTCCTATTGTATAACTACCTGTTAATGAGTATTTAGTATAGCATGGGTTTATAACTCAGAGCTCCCTCTGCTAACTGGGGTGGCTATGTTAACTCTGGGCTCCCTCTGCTAACTGGGGTGGCTATGTTAACTCTGGGCTCCCTCTGCTAACTGGGGTGGCTATGTTAACTCTGAGCTCCCTCTGCTAACTGGGGTGGCTATGTTAATTCGGGGCTCCCTCTGCTAACTGGGGTGGCTATGTTAACTCTGGGCTCCCTCTGCTAACTGGGGTGGCTATGTTAACTCTGGGCTCCCTCTGCTAACTGGGGTGGCTATGTTAACTCTGGACTCCCTCTGCTAACTGGGGTGGCTATGTTAACTCTGGGCTCCCCCTGCTAACTGGGGTGGCTATGTTAACTCTGGGCTCCCCCTGCTAACTGGGGTGGCTATGTTAACTCTGGGCTCCCCCTGCTAACTGGGGTGGCTATGTTAACTCTGAGCTCCCTCTGCTAACTGGGGTGGCTATGTTAATTCGGGGCTCCCTCTGCTAACTGGGGTGGCTATGTTAATTCGGGGCTCCCTCTGCTAACTGGGGTGGCTATGTTAACTCTGGGCTCCCCCTGCTAACTGAGGTGGCTATGTTAACTCTGAGCTCCCTCTGCTAACTGGGGTGGCTATGTTAATTCGGGGCTCCCTCTGCTAACTGGGGTGGCTATGTTAACTCTGGGCTCCCTCTGCTAACTGGGGTGGCTATGTTAACTCTGGGCTCCCTCTGCTAACTGGGGTGGCTATGTTAACTCTGGGTTCCCTTTGCTAACTGGGGTGGCTATGTTAACTCGGGGCTCCCTTTGCTAACTGGGGTGGCTATGTTAACTCGGGGCTCCCTTTGCTAACTGGGGTGGCTATGTTAACTCTGGGCTCCCTCTGCTAACTGGGGTGGCTATGTTAACTCTGGGCTCCCTCTGCTAACTGGGGTGGCTATGTTAACTCTGGGCTCCCCCTGCTAACTGGGGTGGCTATGTTAACTCTGGGCTCCCGCTGCTAACTGGGGTGGCTATGTTAACTCTGGGCTCCCTCTGCTAACTGGGGTGGCTATGTTAACTCGGGGCTCCCTTTGCTAACTGGGGTGGCTATGTTAACTCTGGGCTCCCTCTGCTAACTGGGGTGGCTATGTTAACTCTGTGCTCCCCCTGCTAACTGGGGTGGCTATGTTAACTCTGGGCTCCCTCTGCTAACTGGGGTGGCTATGTTAACTCTGGGCTCCCTCTGCTAACTGGGGTGGCTATGTTAACTCTGGGCTCCCTCTGCTAACTGGGGTGGCTATGTTAACTCTGGGCTCCCCCTGCTAACTGGGGTGGCTATGTTAACTCTGGGCTCCCTCTGCTAACTGGGGTGGCTATGTTAACTCTGGGCTCCCCCTGCTAACTGGGGTGGCTATGTTAACTCTGGGCTCCCTCTGCTAACTGGGGTGGCTATGTTAACTCTGGGCTCCCCCTGCTAACTGGGGTGGCTATGTTAACTCTGTGCTCCCCCTGCTAACTGGGGTGGCTATGTTAACTCTGGGCTCCCTCTGCTAACTGGGGTGGCTATGTTAACTCGGGGCTCCCTCTGCTAACTGGGATGGCTATGTTAACTCTGGGCTCCCTCTGCTAACTGGGGTGGCTATGTTAACTCTGGGCTCCCTCTGCTAACTGGGGTGGCTATGTTAACTCTTTTCTCTAATAAATGAATTATCCTACTAGTCATTATGGTATCAATAATAGCAGTGGTAAATTATTCATCTGGAGGGGTGTTTATGAAATATAAGAAGACAACAATAATACAAATGCAGAAGAATTCCTATGGCCGCTTTTGAACTTATTGCCTGAACATCTGCTAATGAACTACTTATCAGTGAGTATTGAGTAAAGAAAGGTTTAACATGACTGGCTTCCTTAACCCTATCAGTAGCAAGCTTTTCCCAATAAAATAGCTCTCTCTGAGGTGAGTATTTTGGGAAACTTTCTTCCGAGCTGGCTCAGTTAACAGCACTCTGACCCCCCCCCCCCTCTTGGACATTACCCCTCCCCATGACAATTTGTTTTACTTTGACATTATGTCATGAAATGACAAAAAAAAATATTTTTGTGATTTTATCTAAACATCTACATTGCCAAACCCTTCCACCACCCATTATGTTTTATGACGAGTCATGTACAGAAATCTCCGCTTACTATAGTATATAATTGTTTATGTAATCATGAAACTGCAAGAAAAGAAGTTTTTCCAAGAAAAAGTTGTTTTTTTATGATACCCCACCCCACCACCACCACCCAGCTGGGGGGAGGGGAGGATATCATGTTACATGGTGCTGGCTTTGTTAATTGGCCTGGACTCCCTCTATTAACTTTCAACAGGGAGGGATCTCTCTCTGTTATTAACTGGTCTGATATCATAACAGGACTTGCTCCAGGCTAAACATGCCTTTATTACAGTACATATCAAACAGATAAACAGCTTCTACTATAAAAGCTTAAAGCATGTTTCTCATTACATTTTATATTAGCAACAGATGAGAAATGCTACAAAATACAACATGCCCTACATATCTGCAATCAATCTTAGTTTTTGTGACTCAAGCATGCACAAAATTGTTTTTGTCAAATGTTATTTAATGAGTGAATGTCTATATTAGGAAACCATGGTAAATAATTATCCTTATGTCTACGCTATCAATCAGCGCCTGGAGGCAAACATCGTGGCAGCCTTAATCTCGGGACATCTCCTTGTACTACACTGGAGCATGCCTCCGTGTCACCGAATCAGTTTCATTTCATTGTTTAGTGTTACTGTTGTTAATATTTGTTTGAATACCACTATTAAAACAGACCTCAATATTTCATTTGTGACTGTTTATAGGGGGGTGTTTATATGGGTGAGCTCACCTCCCAAACCCGGGCTGGCTCAGTAAGATGTACTAGCCCGGTATCATTTAATGACACATGCTTAAAATTGTTTGCATTTATATTAATGCTTGCATTCTATATAAACCCTTTCATGACGGGAGATGCACTGGTGCAACATTAAAGATCCTGTGCCAGTGCATATTCTATTATATATGCGAGTCTCCCATAGGGAGTCTTGCATATATACAGTAATGCTCTAAAAATCGACTCCTTAACCACAGCAGAATTATGGGTAACTTTTCGTGATTTAGTCGGAAATATGGCAACAAAAAATATGGCTTGTTGCCATTCATCGGAAAGCTCTTCCCGAGAGCTTTCCGATGAATGGCAACAAGCCATATTTCCGACTAAATTCTGAAAAGTTACCCATAATTCTGCTGTGGTTAATAAGTCGATTATTTAGGGCATTACTGTAAGCGAATGCACTTGCTTACAGAGTCAAGACAAAAATGTTAGTCCAATGCTTTCTCTTATATGTGCAAGGCTCCTATGAAACATTAAAATCAGCTTTGGGGAAAATTTCTACAGTGCCCTGAATAGGGGTGGGGTCTGATCTAAATTATGAAGGTAATTATATGATAGTTGTGGCATAGGAATTATACAGTTATACAAGACATCTTATTAGAGCACTAGAGCGAATAGAGTGACACGGACAGAATTTAATACAATCGACGTAACAATGCGCAAAGTGACCGCAACTCCAAGACATGACACAATGAAAACAACATTTTGGATAACCAAATAGGAGTGAAATACGTATTGGTAATATACAATTCTGCTGTTAAGTATCATTAAAGGTACACAGATAATTAAAACAGATCCACCTGAATGATTTATCGGTAATGGCAACACAAGTCAAACCCAATTTACATCTTTAAAGTTCAGGTTTTCTGCTTATCCAACATCCAACTGTCGGGCCAAAATATAATAATTTTGGGCATGCCACACACAAAATAATGTTTCACCACACAGTGCATGGTAGTTTAAATCGGCATTGTGATTAATTATTTAATGTAAAACAGAAACTGAATTGCGTTCCCTTGTGGCATAAAGACTAGTGTTACATTTCTGGAATTTTCTACACTCCCGTGATAATATACCATACACATATGCCCAATGCTTATCATACTGCAAAAAAACACTCATCTCTTCATACGTCACCAGATCAAAGAGTCGGTACATCTCACTGTTTATGTAAGTCTAATTTTCATGCTGCTACCAAACCAGTTTATCAGTAGACAGTTTTGTTCACATTACTTTAGTCGCCACTATACAACTGGAATATGGTACCATGCAATGCACAATATTAGTTTTCAGTATTGTTTTGTTTGAAAATATCTTACCAATACTACCCGTGTAATTGTGTTAGATATCAGGTGATCATCGTTTAAAGCTGTTATTTAAAAGCTTTGAACATTCACGAAATGTTGCTATTTGTGGTTTTGTGGTCAAAAACTATATGTAACATTAGGGGAGAAACATGGTGATGCAGTTGCAGAAAATGTAGTACTTTTCGAGTATATGTGGCTTTGGTGAATATAACCATATATAATTTCCAACTATAATAGTCTGGTCGATAAAAGGTTTGACCTAGAAAAAATTTGGACTAAGTTGGTTTGTATACCACTTTGAAGAGGAATATATCCTCTATAACATATCCAAAATCCGCTAAAATCCGCTTTGAGCATTGTTTGTAATTCAAGATGGCGTCCAAGATGGCTGCCATTTTCCTTTAAGTCAGCTTGATGCAATTATAGTGAGAACATCTTGTTATACGTATACACCTGTATGCATTTTTGTGAAGCTAAGACATAACGCCACCTTTATGTGCCAAAATAGGAACTCCCCGTCCAAGATGGCCGCCAAAATTGCGACCGGAAGTGGAATTTTAAAGTTGTTTTTACTAATATCTTTAACTCGTTTGGGACGAGATTCTTTTGAGAAAACATTACTCACAGACGAGATTGTTTTCAGAAATGCTTACTTTTATATCATTTTATAGCAATTTATGCGTTTATTTAATGCTGGGCCAGACCATTTGTCATCGCAGAATTCTCCCCGCGACAACTCATACTATACGGATGATCATCTGGAGTCAATAAATCTTCCAGAAATTTTGGGTAGATATCACCAAATTACGACCTGTTGCCATGGCAACCGATTATCGGAAAATCATGCGTTTTGGGGATGTAATTTCACTACATGACGATCTGTTTGCGGTACTTTGAATAAAATATAACTGAGTTCCAAAGTAAATGATCTAGGAATAATTTGCCAACATCTGAAACTATCCTTGCTCGAAAATAATCCATCACCGACAGAGGGCGCCATTCAAAAAGGCCGCCAAACCCCCGTTTTCTAACGTAAAAAAACTTACTTTTACATCATTCTACAGCAATTTATGCGTTTATTTAATGCTGGGTCAGTCCATTTGTCATAGCATAATTCTCCGCGTGACAACTAATACTATATGGGTGATCATCCGCAGTATATAAATCTTCCAGAAATTTTGGGTAGATACCAACAAGTTGCGAACGGTTGCCATGGAAACCAAATTTCGGAAAATTATGCGTTTTTGGGGCAGCCATTTCGCTATATCACGAGATGTTTGCGATATTTTATATCAAATATAAGTTATTTCCAATTTAAATGATCCAAGAATATTATGACAACATCTGGAAGTAGCATTGCTAAAAAATTACCCATTACCGACAGAGGGCGCCATTCAAAATGGCCGCCAAAACCCCGTTTTCCAACTTTAAAATGCTTACTTTTATACCATTTTATAGCAGTTTATGCGTTTATTTAATACTGGGAAAGACCATTTGCCATGACAGAATTCTCCGCGGGAAACACATACTGTATGGGTGATCATCCGTATTCTATAAATCTTTCATAAACTTTTAGGTAGATACCACCAAATGCGAACGGTTGCCATGGAAACCAAATTTCGGGGGCTGTAATTTCGCTATATGACGAGATGTTTGTGACATTTTGAATGAATGTAATTAATTTCCAATGTTATAGGATCCAGGAATATATACTTAAATTTCTCTCGCTTCTGGTTCCTTCCGCTGATGGGGTCAAGATCCACCTGCTATATGTACCGGCGCATCCAAGTTAATTAATGCACACGGTCAATAGCGTACCCGAGTTGAGCTTTGGGAAACTTATCGATAATAATAATATTCGTCCATTTATTACACACATTCTACAGTATATATCTTTCAATGCTCGGAAAAACTATTACCTTAATTGATACCACAATGCTGGGGCGTTTAGACTATATTATACTATTATATATTGACACAATTGCGTCTATTGGGTAAAGGAAACATAACTCGCAATCGAGATTCAACAATTTGTTGTTCTATAGTGTAATGATCAAGGTACGATATATTTAATTTCCTATCGATACGCGCGTTATAGGGAAAATTAGTTCGCGATAAGTTTACATCATCTAAAAGGTATGTCCTTGTATAGACCATCGACGGCATCGTCGGTTATACGCTAGTGTCGCATGCTGTTACTCGGACACGATATTACATTTAGCAGGTGGATCTTGACCCCTTCAGCGTTACTTCGACCATCAAGTGGAATAAACCTTTCATTTGGGACGATATTCTTACGGGGAAAACATCACCGGCGAAATTGTTTTTCAGAAATACTTAACTTTATGTAACGTGTATACCAATTTATTGGTGTACGTTATATGATTTTAGTCGGGGCATTGATCACGTTATAATTCTCCGACTAACAAATAGTAAATGGATGGTAATCTGCGGTCTATAAATCGCCAGAAAGTTTTGACAGACGCCTCCTAATTGCTACTGGTTGCCATAACAGCCGATTTTCGAAAATTTCGGAAATTTTTTCTTTTGTTCTATATCGGTATATGACGGCTTGCATTAAGATAATGTGAAGAGAATGTAATTCATTTCCGAATTTATAGTTTCCATTAAGGCATGAATATTTTTGTCAACAAGTATGGAATCGCCTCTCGCCCTTCACCAACTGAGGACGCTTTTCAAAATGGCCACCAAACCATATTTTCCAAGGATAAAACGTGCATTGTATTCGTAATTTGGATAAAATTGGTTGTTACGCCAGACAGCCGCTATTTTATTTATGCATGTCGATTATGATTTAAAAGTATATCATTGTCAATTTGTCAAGTATCACATCCATATGAAGTTTACTGTTCACTATGTTATCATATTGAGCATGTATACGGGGGGGGGGTCAATGACCAGAATATGCATTGGTATATATAACACTATGAATCGGATATACATGCAGTAACACATTTAATAACATGTTCATATAACAAAGCAAATTTCATGACATACTTCATGTCTATATTTGGTTTAGGTCAGTGCATTTACGAGCTGTCCTTTGGAGTTCTGTAGTTTAGCGTTGTGTGGTACCTCTCGAAGCATGTGCCTATATGGAGAGCCACAGCACATTCCTTGCACATGAATCGTGTTTCCGGGCGCGGTGCCCTGTCTCCCTTTTGAAATCTTCGACCAAGAGCCTCTGGTTTGCAGACTACACATCTCCGTGTGGGGTGGACTTTCTTCTCCGTTGTGGGGATGAACTGCGGCCAGTGGTTAGAGTTTCGGAACTCAAGTCTCGTCGGAAGTTCTTCGCAGGCTGATGTGCGACCAGATTTTTTCGGCGTGATGCGATCTTCGGGCAAGGCTTCTGCAATCCCCTCTGCAATTAGTTGTTTGGCGAGTTTCTTCCGGAACTGAATGTGAGTGTGTTTTGAATCCACTTTGCGATATAGGCAGTAGCTATTTGTTATAGTTATCTTGTCGATGCCCGAGAACAACTTCATATACCATTTCAGGGTTTTACGGAGATCATCATAAGCCCCAGCCATAAAGTCCGACGTATCCACTGAGCACATGTATTTGTTGTAATATAGAATAGCCTTGGGTTTGACTATTTCTTCGTTAGACCTGGATAGTTTTGGAGTGTTTGTTCCTTTCACTTTTGCGACGTCTACCGTTTCACCGTGCATGGTAGACAACATGAGAACATCCCGTTTGTCGTGCCAAAGAAGGGCCAGAAGGGGCCCACTCACCCGGTGGCGAATATCTCCATGTTTCAGCTTATCCTTTTGTCCATCTGTCAATTGCGGGAGGTTTTTGCGACTTTTTCTGCAAGTGCCAATGGCGTGAGTCTCACGCTTGTGCAACTCCATAAATAGTTCCGGACTTGAGTACCAATTATCCATGGTCAGTTGATACCCTTGATCAAGAATCCCACTCATCATACTCATAACCAACCGAGTAGTTTTCCCAAGTACTTCTTGACCACTTTGGTGTGTGTACTGGGAAGCTTTTCCACAATACACCTGGTATTTCCACGTATAGCCACTTGTATCACATATCTTGTAACCTTTAATCCCATATTTGTTGGGCTTATTGGGATTGTACGTTTTCAAAGCTGCTCGACCAAACCATCGTGTCATCGTTTCATCTATGGCCACATGTTGCTCAGGTGTATACACACCAGTATAACGCTTTGTTATTATATCGTGTATTGTTCGTATTTTCGTCAGAGGATCAGACGCATCAGCTTTTGAATTATCAGAGAAGTGAAGAAACTTCATGATCACCAAGAATCGATCCCGTGTCATTACAGTCCCAAAGTATGGTGTTTGTATCGAGAGATCAGTGGCCCAATATGATTTTAGAGTTGGCTTTTGAATTATGTCCATCAGCATTTTCAACCCCCAGAATATTTTCATCTCAGCCGGCGATGTAGACTTCCACCCGTGAACGATAGAACGTTTGGGAAGGTTTGTGTTACTTTTAATGAAATTGTCAGCATATCGATTAGTTTCCTTTGAAATCAAGGCGAACACACCATCGTCCATGAAAAACTTGTATACATCAAGTTGATTGGTGGTGTCATCGAGAGTTCTATGAACATGTGGTGTACCTTTAAATGGGAAAATAGCAGGCTTCGCGGGTTCCGCCTTCCAGTCATACTCGTTCGCGTTGTCTTCATATGGCATTTGAGATTTCAAACTGACAGCTTCACTTGAAATCCGTCTCTTCTTTTGCGCCGGTGGATCCAACGCAGCTGATTGGGAAGTGGGTGTACGGGTGACACTTTTGTTTTTGTCCGTAACACTAACGTGAATAACACTGCTATTGTCATGATCCTCACTATCATCCTGATCCTCACTATCGTCCTCAGTTCCACCGTACTCTGAATCGGAGAGAAAATCTAGATCACTGTCCGAATCGGTGGTAATGCGACTGATTGCTTCATCCACATTAAAAAGCGATCTACGCGTCTGCTGCTTACTGGATGCCGCCATTTTGGAACAATGACGTCACGAATCACGGCACGCGACCCCCACGTGACGTCAAAAATAGGTCACGCCGTCATGGACCCCTCAATGAGCGATCGGCCTATCTATTGACAACATGTTAATCTGCGCAAAACATTTAATTATAAAAGAATTCTTCGCTGATAACAAGTGCACGAAGTGGGAAACGGATATATCCGTTTCCCGTCCTGTAGGTAATGTTTTGGGAAACGGATATATCCGTTTCCCGTCCTAAACGAGTTAAGATAAGTTTCTGTGGTTTGGAACTGGTTGAAAATTGTGACTTTATTTTGTATTTAGCATGTTAACTGACGATTGGAACAATGGAATATGCTGTTCTTGATGTCCACACCCCTTCCGATCACTCAAAAATTCGATTTTACAATACGCGGTATAACATTTCACAAAATATCCCCATTGGGATTCTAGTCATATTTCATCAAGAAGTGGGAAGAACTGTGCAATGTAAGTGATGCATTCTATAGCTTATTGACATTTTAACTCAATGGTACCAAAATTGTCACTTTGGCTCAAAATGGCTGTCAAAATATGGAAAATGGTAGTTATTATCCCAGCGAGCCATGCAACCGCTTACAAGTTGTGTTGATGCACACAATTGACTACTCTGTCTTATATAGCTTAACTACTAACATTTCTGATGCACCTTGGATATTTGTTACTATTTTAACCACTGAAATTACCAGAATTATTCGAAATTTTCAATCACAAACCTGATATCAAAATCGGCAAAAAAATCGCTGTTCAGGTTTGAGACATTTTTTTTAAGTAAAATGAAACCATGTTTGGTATCAAAGATGTTTATTGTTTTGATATGTGTTACATGTGTCACACTGAGGTGTGTTAGACAGAATTACTCAAGATGGCTTCCAAAATGGCAACCAAATTTGGTAAACATTATTATATACATATGCATATGTGTATATACGTGGTGTATATGTATACATAATCAATTCTGACTCACATGCTACTTAATCAACTAAATGTTCTATTCTGGTTGTCCCGGTACCATACGAGGCATGACAAGTTCATTTTGAGGAATGCAATATGGATTTTGCCAAAAACTTTCTTGTTTTTGAACGGAAATGGGCAGAACGTTGAAACGGAACTGAGAGGGATCATATTATGTGGCTATTCTGGCCCATTAGCATCAACATTAATCAACTTAATACAGTGTGTATGTCTGTTGGTTGTATGGTCATAGGCGAGGTGAGTAGGTATACATGGAGTTAATGTATTCTTGAATGATGTGAATAGTTATACAATGTGTGACCATATGGTCATGGATGGGGTGCCCATGTTGAGATGTATAGGTATATAAGGAGTAGCTGTATGGTGATGTGTGAGGTGAACATGTTTACAGTGAGTGGCTGTCTGGTCATTGAAGTGGTGTATGGGCATAAAAGGAGTAGCTACACTGCCCTGGATGTATACATGTAGTGACTGTGTGGTCAGGGGTGGGCTGTACATGTGTACATTGGGTGGCTGTATTGTCATGGGTGGGTGTATATGTATACATATGTTGGATGTATGGTAATGGATGGGTGTATGTATAAATAGGATGTGGTTGTATGGTTATGGGCAATGTGTATATGTGTACATGGAATGACTGCACGTCATTGTTGAAGTGTATATGCATACATGGAGTACACTTTGATGCCATTTTCGGCTAGTGTATATAGATGATGGTGGGATGTATATGTTTATATGTAGGCCCTATTGTATTGTCATTGGTGGTGTGTACAAGCATACAGTGAATAGCTGAATGCTCATGGAGACGGTGTATATGTATACAGCGAGTGGCTGAATTGTCACGGTTGAGCTGTATATGCAAGTCTGAAGTGTACGAATGGCCGTGTGTGCGGGGTATTGGTATACCTAGAAGGGCTGTATGGCCAATGATGAGGTATATATATATACACCTGGAGTGACGCTGTGGTCATGGGTGAGGTGTATGTGTATATTATGAGTGACTATATGGCCACGGGCAATATGTATATAGGGATTGACAGTATGGCACAAATTAATGGTGGGGTGAATTGATATACAAGGTGTGACTATGATCACGAATGTGGTTTATGCGTATACAGCGAGAGGCTGAATTGTCATGGGTCAGGTGTATATGCAAGTCTGGAGTGTATGAATGGCCGTGTGCGCGGTACGGGACATTGCTACATCTAGAAGGGCCGTAAGGCCATTGGTGAGGTCTATATGTATATACCTGGAGTGGCTCTATGGTTTTGGGTTGGGTGTATATGTATATCTTGATTGGCTATATGGCCACGGGTGTCGCAAATATATACATATACATGGCGTGAGACTGTACGACCACGGGTGAGGCATATAGGTATACAAGAAGTGATGTATGATCATTGATGTAACGAACATGTATACCAGGAGTGACTGTATGGTCATCGGTGTGGTGTATATGTATATCTTTAGTGGTTATATAGCTATGCATGTGGCAAATAAATATACATGGAGTGACTGTATGGCCTATGATGAGGCGAGTGGGTATACAAGAGGTTACTTTGTGTTCATGTATGTAGTGAATATGTATACAGGTCGTGTGAGTTGTAGGAGTATACCTGGTGTCTCTGTATGGTTATTCACGGCTATAGGGTCATGCTTTGGTGTATGGATAAACACAAGTGTGGCTGTATGGTAATGGGTGAGGTGTTTGTCTACACAGCGAGTGGCACATGACCATTTATGTGGTGTCCATGTATATATGGAGTGACTGCATGCTCATGTGTGAATTGTACTGGTGCACATGTGGGACTATCGCTTTCAACAATAACTCAAGGATATGCTAATCGATAGAGGTAATATCCACATTAATTGCGTTTTATATGCAATGTGAAGAAAACAGTTTTCCTGACAATAGTTTATAAGGTAATCAATTTTGATGCAAATGAGCCAGAGTAGCCACATAATATGACCTCTTTCCGTTCAGTTTCAACATTCTGTCCGTTTCCGTTAAAAAACATGGACAGAATCCCTAAAGAGGTGTTCGGCAAAATCCATACTGCATCCCTTAAACTGAATTTGTCGTGCCTCATCAGGTGCTGGGACAACCAGAATATAAAATTTAGTTGTCAGTTGATTAAGTAGCATGTTTAATAACCAAGTGAGTCACAATTTACTACCATTTCGGAACAGCAGAGAATAATGTTCGGAATATAAACTTGTTACCAAATTTGGTTGCCATTTTGCAAGTCATCTTGAGTAATATTGTCTAAAACGCCACAATATGACACATTTAAGGCATATCAAAATAAAAGAAACTTTGATACCAAAGATAGTTCCATTTTACTTGAAAAAAATGGTCCAAACATGAAAAGTGATTTTTTGCCGAGTTTGATACTGTTTGTGATAGAAAAATCCCATAATTCTGGTAATTTCAGAATATTAAATAGTAAAAATTAATCAAGGTGCATAAGAAATGTTGGTATTCAATGTATATAAGACAGAATAATCAAGTGTGTGCATCACCACAACTTGTAAGCGGTTGCATGGCACGCTGGGATAATAATTACCATTTTCCATATTTTGGCGGCCATTTTGGCGGCCATTTTGGCGGCCATTTTGGCAGCCATTTTGAGCCAAAGTGACAATTTTAGTACCATTGAGTTCGAATATCAATTAGATATAGAATGCATCACTTACATTGCACAGTTCTTCCCACTTCTTGATGAAATATGACTAGAATCCCAATGGGGATCTTTTGTGAAATGTTATACCGCGTTTTGTAAAATTGAATTTTTGAGTGATCGGAAGGAGTATGGACTCCACAAACAGCATATTTCATTGCTCCAATGGTCATTTAATGTGCTAACTATAAAATAAAGTTACAATTCTCATCCAGTTCCAAACCACAGAAACTTATCTTAAAGATATTAGTAAAACAACTTAAACATTCCACTTCCGGTCGCCATTTTGGCGGCCATCTTGGACGGGGACTTCCAATTTTGGCAAATGAAGGTGGCGTTATGTCTTAGCTTCACAAAAATGTATACATGTGTATACATATGGCAATATGTTCTCACTATAATTGCATCAAGCTGACTTATAGGAAAATGGCAGCCATCTTGGACGCCATCTTGAATTACTTTAAATGCTCAAAGCGGATTTTAGCGGATTTTGGATATGTTATAGAGGAGAGCTTCCTCTTCAAAGTGGTATAAAAACCAACTTAGTCCGAATTTTTTCTAGGTTGACCCTAAAATTTGAGTTTATCGACCAGACTATATATAAACAGTCTCCACCACAGAGTATGTAAACATTATTGATCAAGTTTAGAATTTATTGATGATAGTATATGGCACTCTTTTGTGTTTTGATAAATTGCGTTCATAATATACCACCATGTATTCTTGTGATAAAAGCGAAATATTTATTTTTCATCACCTGGTCAGAGGCAACCATGACTACTATTTTGAGACATGGACAATAGGATCTTCACATTTTACCCAGTACCTCTAGTATATGCATATTTTTCATATTGTTCTATAGCAGTGCATTTTGAAAGGTTAGATGTTGTAGATATCAAAATAAATGATGATCAGTCACATTCGTGAGACCTCTCTGACTACATAATTATATTTCAGCTTCTAGAAAAGGTAACAGAATCAATACATCCCTGTTAAATCTCATTTAACTGTTTAAATACACATATAATCACACGATTCAAGATTAAGAGTAAATATAAAACTTTTTCCGTTTCTAGGCACCCAATAGTCCAGATTTAACCATTGCATGAGACCCTACATTCGATTGCTCTATCATGAGATTCATTAGAGAGAATTCTTGCATCTCTGATTAAAAGTTTCTCTTATACACTGCAGTGATTATTCCTCGAATAATTTGAGCGTTTGTTCACTTAATTATAGGAATAGCTATTAACCCTTTCAGTGCCAGGTCCGATTTTTGTATGAACCCATATACCCTGTGCCAATGCATTGGCCTAACAATTTTTCATCATTTGTTATTATTTTTTACAATTTTTTACAATTTTACTAATTTTTTCTTATATTCTTTAACAGACTTATTTTGTAGGTTTAGTTAAGGAATAATCTCGGTTTCCTAATGTAATTACACAGTCTAAAGGCATATGCCGAATCACAAGCCTATAAATCGCAAATTGATTTATAAGAGTTTGTGATTCGGCATATGCCTTTAGACTGTGTAATTACATTAGGAAACCGAGATTATTCCTTATAATTATGCCATCGATTGTTAAATATTGATTTTAAAGACATATTCGCCCTTAAAATACGATTGAAACAAGGAACTATATGTTCTCAAATAACAGACAAGAGTCACAAGACTTGAGCCGAAAACAACTCGCTGCATTCCCGTCCGAATAATATCGATCGATCTGCAGATCTGCAGATTGAGTGGGTTTTTCCCGAACGTATGTCAAGGACGAAACAAAACATTAATAAACTTTTGATCAAAATTAAACATTATTAGCAGAATTTTGGAAGAGGAAAAAATATTTTTAGGTAAATTTCTTAGAATAGAGTACCAGTGTTTTCTGTCACCATGGGTGTGGTATGTTTATTGAGAGAAGGTTAGTTATGAATTTGTGGATTTTTAGAGGATGTCTTTGAGTTTTGAAAAATATTGTTTCATGTGACCTTGACCCCACCAGTATGAAGTAGTAGCGATTTCTGCGAAACAGTGGCTCCAGACACCAGCGTGACATTTTAGCACATAAAATTTGTCATCTGCATGAAAAATATTTTTAAAAAACTTACAGTGGTGAGAAGTTTGAAATTTTTTGATATTTTTGTGAGGAAACAGTGTTCTTCCAGACAACATAGGCGGCTATACCATAGATCTTCTGGTTTTTGTGTCCCACGAGCCTGAAAATCGCTTATTTTGGTCATTTTTGCATAAAAATTTCATTTTTCAGGCACACAATCAAGGGGCATAACTCTTGCTACCCCCATTAAAATGACAATTCTGTACCAAAATCTTTAAGCCTAGTATATGCTCAACCCAGGTATATATACATTGTATATGTGTTGTGGGATCACATTTCTGTTATTTTTCATTGAATTGATGCCCCCTTATTTTTGCACCAATCCCTGCAGAAACTGTGGAGTGTCACCTTAGACAATTATTTATATGAAAGATCTGCATTTTACCAATGCATTAACTAATTTAAACATGATAGTATGACAACCTGACATTACAATAAAGATTATGTGTACTTTAAAGATTGTTTTATTAGTATTTTTAATAGTCAAAATTGCCGTTTTTGCTGAATTAATCACCTATTTTTCAAGGTAAAAACGCAATTCACTAAAAACAAACGGCGTGATTATAAACTCCCACAGGCCCCAGCGTGCCTCAGTGACAGTTTAGACCACATGCATATGTGTCATTTTTGTTATTTTATTTATAGCACAATGATGATAAGCTTGTAGTTAGAGATTTAATTATATATCACAATTTTTGTTTTGTTTTTTGACAGTCAAAATTGCCATTTTCCTCAATTAAAAAACCTAGCTATTTTCGTAATAAACTGTGCAACTAAATTCTAAAATCGGCTCCTGCATTGTGTAGCTCCTCACATATGGTCCAGCTATACCAGAACTAGACCCTAATTTATTCTTACAAGTTTTTAAATGAGAAAGACAGTAGAAAGATTTATCAGATCATCATCGTTGGAATACTGTCTCAGAGAACCAATATTGAATATAGCAGGTTCTGGGTCATTTTTCAATAGGATTATTGCAAAAAAATCCTTATTTGGAGTTATTTCCCTTGGGTGACAAGGAGTTATGCCCCTTAATTGTCGTGAATATTCTTCGGCAAAATATTCACCTGCAATTCTTTGGCTAATCACCTACATACATGTCCTTGATATTTGAAACATTATTTCATAAGAAGAAGACTATTATTGTATCATACTTTTCCACAATAAAATCAGTTTTCTCATAAATTCTCCGGCAATTTAGGTGTAAAATTAGCTCGGCAACGAAAGAGTTAAAGGCACGGTTGGCCTTAGTTGTCGAAAATATTCATATTTGTTCCAAACACCATAAACAGACAAACATTAAAACGCATACAGTTTTGTTCATATATACCATTACCATCGCGTAAACAGCATGCTATCATAAAGACTTACTATATTTTACATAAGCAAGAGCCTGATTATGTTACAGAAGACAACACAGTGTCACTGGCTAATCACACACAAATGATATAAACGCTCTTTATTACTTCCATATCAGGAATTCAGCAACAAAGAACGCTCTTTATGTTTACCATCATAATATAAACAAACACCAGAAAAGTAACTTTTTATGCTTTTATTTACATAACAATGGTCAAACAAATGACAATAACATACTGTTTATGCGATATTTCTTATTTGTATACGGACAAAGTCTGTCTAAATTTTGATGTTCTATCTGTTTGTGACGGTTTTTTGATGGGTGGAAATATTTTCACAGGATACCCACCGCCAAGGCCAACCGTACCTTTAAGCATACCCAAAAAAAAATCAACCCAAAAAAATCTAAAAACAAATATTTTTATTTTTATTTTTTTATTTTTTTGGGCCGATTTTACAGACCGTAAATTAGGGCCATCTCATCGGCCCCTGGCACTGAAAGGGTTAAAGTGTGCACAAAATGTAAATTTCATTCGGGTTTGTCCATTTTGGTGGCCATTTTGGGGCAGACAATATGGTTTACAACTAAGCACTGTTCGTCATTATTTAAGTTTAATACAAATATGGCATTAATTGGTTCACCTACCACAGAAATTCAACAATTTCCGATACCAACAGCCATATTGGATGCCATCTTGATTAGAGAATTTTCACCCCAAGACTGATTTTGGATATGTTGTTCCCCAGATTCTGCCAGACAAAATGACACTAAAATCAGCTTGTTAACAATTTTGTCTTTGTTCAATGCTTCAATGACAGGACTAATCTGCATTTGTGTGTCTGCACTCTCTGCCAAGCCTTGAAATAGTGTGTCTGTCATTTGCAGAATGAGGTCCCCAGAGGGTGAATTTAGTGATGCTACCCCCCACATAGCAGGCTAGCATCACCAAATTCACCCTCTGGGGACCTCATTCTGCTTACACCTCAGCAGAATGAGGTTCCCAGAGGGTGAATTTGGTGATGCTAGCCCGCTATGCGTGGTAGCATCACTAAATTCACCCTCTGGGGACCTCATTCTGCAAATGACAGACACCCTATTTCAAGGCTTACACCTCAGCAGAATGAGATTCCCAGAGGGTGAATTTGGTGATGCTAGCCCGCTATGTGGGGTAGCATAACTAAATTCACCCTCTGGGGACCTCATTCTGCAAATGACAGACACCCTATTTCAAGGCTTGCTCTCTGCTAATGACAATATTATGCTGACAGTCTATTCTCTTTCGATAACAACTTGCAACATAGTGTTCTCAATGTTTATGGGCTTCTTTTGTATGTAAAACAAATTTGAGGTAATAATAATAATAATGTATAGCATTTGTAAAGCGCCTTTCCCATGAGGCCCAAAGCGCTCAAAGTTTTTACAATTATTACCCTGATGAGCCTGAACATTCAGTAACCATCTACTGCTCCCCGGGGACAGGGGGAGGTACAGCCGGGAGTATGTGAGGATACCATATGGCTAGCATACTGACAAGATCTTTCACTGCTCATTATCAGGTACCCTTGTAATGCATGGGTGGTGCAAAGCAGACACAGTACGAGCGACCTTGCTCAAGGGTCACAACTTGGCGCGAGATTCAAACAGTGTACAATCCAACAATTGCACATCGCCAAGCCACTGCTGTGTGGAAACTCATAACAGACCACCAGCCAGCCGCGAACTCGCCTCGCTCTGTTGACAGCGAAGACAAGTCCAACGCGCTAACCACTGGACCACGGAGCTCCACAATAATCTTTGGAAATGGTTCATGATTTTCTAGATTCATTTCATCTTTTTTAAATTGATATCAAGTGTAAAACATGTAAATCATGCACATACAACAACACGTGCATATCAGAATGAAGGCGTTAGGACACCTATTGATTGGCAATACAATCGATAATTCTGCTTTTCTCCAGTCTGTCTCCATGTATCAAAGTTTAAAACCATCCAGGTCACAACACTAGTTCTTATGAAAATAGCTCTGAATCCATACTTAACACATTCAAACCAACTAAATGCGATAAATTTGATACATTGTAAAAATCAATGCTGTGAGCAGCGTCACTTGCCAATGGAAATCCTTTGACTTCGCCGAACATGACAAATGCTTTGTGCATGTGTTATCGAGAGATTTCCATCATCAGTCAGATAATTTCATGGTGTCCCTCTGAATCTTTCAATAATACGAATAGAAAATTGATTTGAAATTGATATCCAGATTTATTATTTTTATTACTTTTTATTGCTTTATAAAAACTACTGACAACCCTGACAGCATCCATTATAAAGGGAGTCTCTTTTCTGCTCCTTTTCGTAGAGTTCTGTAAGAAACTCGACCTATGGTTTCATTGGTTTGATGAATGAGCGTCTTGTCTGTCATTCGTCCGTCCATGTTGCAATGCAAGCGCCATAAATTTAACAAACGAGATCTGATTTTGACCAAATTTGAATCATGGATTCTACTCATGAATCTCCTTGATGAGTTTGAAGACAAGTCCTGCTCAAATGTTTTTCAGATGTTATGTATCCAGAATTATTTACCAGCATCTATTTTGCGACTTAATCCCAATAACTTAACAAACATAATCCGATCTGGAATTTATAAAAAATTATTTTGTTATCGTAATTGTGGCCTGGTGTAACAGTTCATCTCACCCACCTGCGCATCTTCCCCCTCGCCCTGATCAATAAGAAAAACTATCATTGATAACAATGAAGCATGTATTTTCTGTGAAAGAGGCAATAATTAAAGTTCGGAGAATTATCATTGAAAATTACTTAGTTTATTCCCCCTCCCCCGCCTGAGTTGTTCTTACCTTAACATGTAGTGGCCAGTTAGTCTCAATTTATCAATCAATATTATTAAGAAAACTATGATGACAAGGAAGCATCTTTTTTTCTTCGACAGGCGTTACAGGGGGAGGAATGCGCATTGGGGGGGGGGGGAGATGTTGAAGCACACCGGTACAGATACACTATCTATAAATGAGTTTTGTAAAAAAAAGTTTTATAATGTGTTGCTGAAAGTGGAAGATCCCATCAATACTTATCTATACCTTTAGCATAGCCATATAGCAGATGTACCAAACTAATTAATATTATGTTTATTTATCTCTATCACGGAAAGTTTTCAACTATATTTAAAGAAACAAAGTATTTATTTTCATGTTTATCTGAAAGCCAAACATGTTTGATCAATTGAGGTCATACCTATCATTAATTGCTAAATAGTCCTGAATATTCATGTTAATTTCCTGTCAGGAATATCTCCCCTGTCCATCAAAGCACCAGTGAGAGCCAGCACACATGAATGTAATCTTCCTGTTTTTATCCAGCTGATGACTTGTTTGATAAACCACATCACTTGGTACACCAAATTATGTCAGCTTTGGTTAGTTTGAAGTGTCAGGCCACCTGGCTGCACCAGCTTCAAAAACAAGTTGCTCTGTGTTAGCAAATTACATATAAAAGTAGCAGTGTCTACACTTTGCAATATGGTTTAGTTCTATTAGCATGCATAGAAAATGAACTACATGTAATTATGGAATGTCCATTATACTCAGACTTAAGGGATAAATTATTTTTGCTAATGAAACAATATTGTGACAACTTCGATTCATTGGATGAAAACGGTAAATTCATTAAAATTATTACAAACGAGAACGAAAATTGTGGAAAGATCTGCAACGTGATCCGTCAATACTTCGACAAGCGAACAATATTTCTACAAAACAAAAGTTCGTGATAATTCATATATACATTTCATGTTTTATACTCTTTTTGTACCATTACTCTTCATTTATATCATATAATCATTGTATGCATACCGCCTATATTATGGTGATTCATGCATTAAAATTATCTTATCTTATCTTACAGTAATGCCCTAAATAATTGACTCCTTAACCACAGCATAATTATGGGTAACTTTTCAGGATTTTGTCGGAAATATGCCATTCATCGGAAAGCTCTCACTGGGAGCTTTCCGATGAATGGCAATAAGCCATATTTCCGAGTTAATCCTGAAAAGTTACCCATAATTCTGCTGTGGTTAAGAAGTCGATTATTTAGAGCATTACTGTACTGAATGCTATTATCAAAGTTTTCTCAATCTAGATCATGTCACGAATCTCTACTCTAGCTAACACCCGTAGAGATCATATTCCACCAGTTTAATACCTGGGAACTTTTTCAAGTTTTGAAAGGGAACCTTATAAAATCGAAAAAAATAACGAGGGGAATATATTTCTTAGTTATTACCTGTTTCTTAATAATGTACTTACTTTGGGTGAAGGTCCCAACTCAAAATTGTAAGATTTAAGTGACTTTGTGAGCGATTTTGCTTTGCATCGCTTACAATAATTGAATTTCTCCTGGGTAATTAATTGAATGTTTATTGCGATATCGGCTCAAAAAAGTTGCAAAAAAGCATGCAATGCAAGCTGGGACCACCCCTATTGTGAAGTAGATTATTCAAGAACAAGTATTTGCAATGAAATATATTCCCTGCCTTGTTTATTCAATATTTTAAAGTTCCCTGTCAGAACGGGTCAGAACATAAAAAAGTTCCCAGGTTTTGTACTGATGGAATATGCCAATCTCTTCGGCATCTAGTCTTGATCAGCAGTGGTGGGTACTGCTGAATTATTATGGAAAACAGAGCAGCTCTCGATGTATTCGTATTCAATTATCATTGTATTTCTGAAAGATATTTCTGATACTCTCCATCGATTCAACTTATAGTAATGCTCTAAATAATGACTCCTTAACCACAGAAGAATTATGGGTAATTTTCAGGATTTAGTCGGAAATATGGCTTGTTGCCATTCATCGGAAAGCTCTCGGCGAGAGCTTTCCGATGAATGGCAACAAGCCATATTTCCGTCTAAATCCTGAAAAGTTACCCATAATTCTGCTGTGGTTAAGGAGTCGATTAATTAGGGCATTACTGTATGCCATTATCTTCCATTGTTCACGGAAACGGGTTTCATCCCGATTCATTCTACTTGGAAGAAAATTATCAGAGATTGTCTCTCTGCTCACTACTAACACTAAGTGAGTCAGAGTGATCAGAGAGACTATTCTCTATCATTTCTCTTCCAGATAAAACCCGAATCCAGTCACTGTGGAAACATTGACAGCTCTCTCTCGAAGAACCTGATTATTTTCTAAACTGTGTCAAGATGGCCAATATTTTGACCAAAACCACTTATGATAATGACGCTCAATGCAGTCGCTGCAACCAAACATATTCAATTGTCTTGTTTGATAGGTATCTGGAGTGTACAACTGAGTTTGCACCCATTGTACGAAACACATTTTGGTATTTGTTGATTGACAGATTTGGAATTGGAAACTTTTATCTTTCTTGACAACATGAATACTGATACATTCCTTGCGTACGCAGCCTTGGCAGTTGTATCACAATACAAATTGAATATCGTCTTTTCAAGCGATGTCTGCTGTTTATTTTCAACCTATGTTCTGATTCAGACCTGTTAAGTTTGAAAATGTCAATCCGGGAGATTTTTGCGGGAATACCTCCCGCAAAAATCTCCCGGATTGACATTTTCAAAACTTAACAGGTCTGAATCAGAACATAGGTTGAAAATATGCCCAAATATGCTCATGTTCCAAAAAAAAATTTATGATGAATATTATATAGTTTTTTTTAGTTTCTTCAGAACTTCTGATTAACATTTTGGATGAAAATGTCTCTATCATATCGGATACCTCAATGACGTATATGCATTTATTTGTTTTGCGATTGTCTATATATGCACACAATGGTATATGTACCATATATTACCTCTCTTGTGTAAATAATTCCATAACTATGAATATATATATCATCTATATATATATCATCTTCATTGATATGGAGGAATAAGCGATATCTCTTTCTCTCTCTCTCTCTCTCTCTCTCTTCCAATGATGGACACATTATTTCAAGTCTTGCACACAGCAGGAACACTGTAATTCTAGAAACAATACTAAATTATCATAATGCAACCTACAGTAATGCCCTAAATAATCGACTCCTTAACCACAGCAGAGTCGGAAATATGGCTTGTTGCCATTCACCAAAAAGCTCTCACAGATCTTTCCGATGAATGGCAACAAGCAATATTTCCGACTAAATCCTGAAAAGTTACCCATAATTCTGCTGTGGTTAAGGAGTCGATTATTTAGGGCATTACTGTATGCTCATATCAATTGGGATGGGGTAGTATCAGTTTGACATTTGCCTCCTAGGTCTCCCCTGGAAGGCTTGATTAAATTGATGCACTAAAACAACTGTTGCCTGTCATGTGAGTTTAGGTGCCTGATTTCTACCTGAGTTATTACTATGTGTTTTTCTTGGAGTCTGATAATACTTTAAATTCTCATGGGTCACTGGCTGTGGAGTCCAGACACATCTAAATCAACAAAGTATCAATAAGTGCATGATAGAAAAAGTCTACTTAAGTAAACACTCGCACCCAACCCTGGCCAGAAAGTTGTTGCCTTCTCACTCTAATGAGCGCATTACATCTGGCAGGTCTTCGCAAGAACCAGTTTGTTAGAAATATACTACCGATCTCAATTGTTTCACCTGATCACTGACGTATAATTCATCACTCTTGTGTCACTGTTCATAAAGTTGAAGCTTTTTAGTAAGCAGCCGGCTCAGTGATGGGGAAAATTCTGCTTTGATTTCTGAAGGATAAGTAAAAAGTAATAAGTATTTTTATAGTTCTGTTTTATGCAGGAATTATACTTCATTATAAAGGTGTTGTGCTAATTTTGTTTCTTGCTTGCATTCCATTTTGTCGAATTCTGTGCTTTAATTTGCCGTAGTAGTTAGAAATAGTTCTTAGAAATTTTATAATTCTTTTTGAGTGGGAATTACACTTTATAACAGTTAAGGTGTTGTGCTAATGCTTTATTCTTGCTTGGATTCCACTCTGCGCTTATAATTTGGCTGGAATGTTAAACTGAGTTGCACCCCAGTGATATATGGTGTGAACACTTGATCTGTGACAATGAACATATTGTGAAACGATCACTAACTAAAGTATTTATTCATATGATGTGAAAACTGAATGTTATGGATTACCCTGTTACAATGCATTCTCTTATATAATGCATTCGCATATATAAGAGAATACATTGGCCTAATAATATATATCTTGACCTGGTAAGCATGTGCATTCTCTTAAATATGAGAATATGAGACCAGCGCAGCTCCCATCATGAAAGGGTAAATAGGGTTCTTTTCCGACGTCCACCTTTCTGAAGTTGATCCATCTGTTCATCTTAAATGTCTGTTGTCTGGATGATAACTTGAATAATATTTGGCGAAATTTGGCTCCAGTCTGACCATTTCTGATGGATTTATTCCCTTTTTATGTGTACCCATACCATGTATGGTACACATAATGCCGACGTCCGGATCAACCATCCGTCGTTCGTCCGTCCGTCCGTCTGTCCGTCCGTCCGTCTGTCCGTCTGTCTGTCTGTCCGTCTGTCCGTAGACACTTGCTTTCCGATTCAATTACTTGAATATTTTTTATCGGATCGTGTTAAAATTTTATGTGCATGTTTATGATAACACACTCCTCACCTGTATAGTTTTTGGTATCGATCAGTTGATCGGTTTAGAAATTATTAACACTTTGTATCCGCACATAGGCATGAGCCATCCGATGCTGTAACCAAAGTACTTTTTGTCCGATTGTTTTCATATTTGATATGTAGGTTTATAATGACACACCCCTCACCTGTATAGTTTTTGGTATCGATCGGTTGATCGGTTTGGAAAAAATTAACCCTGCACACAAATGCTATCTGATGCATCTTAGTCAAACAATTTTCTTCTGATATGCCTCATATTTCTTACCTAGGTTTTTCTTAGCACGTTCTTTATCTGTATGGTTTTTGGTATCGTTTAGTTAACCCTTTCTGCTCTTGTTTTTAAATAGACTTAATCCAAGCTGTGTTAACTTAAATATTTTTCTTCTGATCAGCACCAAATTTGGTACATATGGTCCTCACCCCAAAATACAGATCAGGTTCAAATTTGAGTTTGATCTGGTATATTTTAACAGAGTTATGGCCATTTAAAATTCAAGTAGCTTATAATCTAATTAATGCATGCAGGCAGTCAGCTTAGCAGAGGAGATCTTATTACACAGCCAGTGTCTTATTGGAAATGAGTTTCTCTTGTTGTGTAGTTTCCAGCAGCAGGCCAGTTAGGATGGTCCAAATGCATTGTGCAGTTCCCTTCACCCTTAATGAGTTTCTCTTTAGCTTCACATTAGATAAATACCATGGCTCACAGAGTGTTTAGGGGTTCTCCTTAGCCAATGCTAGTTGGAGACAGACAAATAACACTAAGTGAATAATTGAGCTCATCTCTGGAGAAGCTTGTCACAGCATCTGGGCTGTGTGCAGTGTTTGTTTATTTAAGTCTCACATTCCTATAATCTGATCTCAAGCCTCACTCTACTGCATAAATAAAATGAATATGACAGTGATCTCCATAGGTCATTAACTTCCACATAGTCTGCTGTCTATATAGTCTTCATGACATTAGGGACTGGCTTGTTGTGTGGGTTTTGCTAAATCCAATGACATGCTTTTTATAGACTTTTTTGTGTTTATCAGTTCATTAGTTTGGATAAGATTAACCCTATTCTATCCGATTTCATAACTCAAATATTTCCATTTATTTTATTTATAGTTCTTGGCATAGTTTATGATAACACACCCCTAACCTGCATATTGAGAGTCATATGGTTGATTTGCTTAAAAATATTAACATCTCCACCAATCCTGTTGACACAATGTGATACTAGTAACTAGATATACTTTACATGATCACTATATATAATTGCATTCATGTTGATGCATTCTTCACTTGTTTAGATTTTGGGATCGATTGGTTTGATAAAATTAACCATAAATTATATTTCCGCTGTTACATAAATTACATCTTTCCAATGTTCAGCTTAGAAGAAAATTAACCCTACCCATTCCAATCCATGGTCATACAGTATGCTATCCAATGTAATGAATCTTATTTTCAATCTGACCAATCTCATACTAGTACATATACCTCTAGCTATCTAAAAATTCAGCATTAAAATATTTTATATCCAATCATTATCAATAATTTTATATCCAAGTCTATACATCCCTCACTTGTACAGTGGTTCATGTATTGATTTTTTAAATGGGAAATATTAACCCTTTTCTCCCATCTAAATGATCCCATGAATTTTTAATATGCAACTAACAAAAAACATAATAAAAACAGCTATGGTGCATCTTTCTGACTATGGATTTAGCTTAATTAGCTTTATCACTCTATAAGACATATCTGGTTGAAATTGATTGCCATATCCATGTTCCTATTGTGCATATGTGAGCAAGGTGCCCAGTAAGTCTGATTCCACTTGTGACCTCAATAGTAAGGTGTGAATTGTTGATTTTTTTGCACTCATGAAAAGGTTGGTGTAAGAATCTATTAAAATAGCTAATCAGTATCGCCAAGGTATGGGTTAAACATCTGCCGATCGTGATCGGCCTCTCGTTTGCCTTAGAATTTGCTGATTATAACTTTATATTATAAAAAAAAATTGTCTGTATTTATGATCAGTAAGAAGGAACATGGACATTTCAAAAGTTCAAAACAAAAGTTGAGAGACAAGACTGATCTGAAAATTTCAGCAAGTTCATAAAAACATATTCATTGCACATAAGACACTGAAAATCTATACCGGAGGTAAATTTAACCATTTGAACCCTGATGTCCTGAATGTTAAATGGTCCACACCCGAGGCGCCTGAAGTTATATAGCGTTTTCGATGAAGTAACTCATAATGCTCTTAACTGGGAGGTATATACATGTATACACTCTCAACCATACGGCAATCTACCATGCTAACTGAACAAGTGTTTGGTGAAATATGTCAAGGACAGTCTTCCACGTTCAATATACATGTATTATATTGCGGCTCCCTTTGGTCCCGCTATATACTTATAACGAAATTGTTATCCTTTGCATACAATAAATGGTGCTTCTCAAAATGCACCTCTGCATGCCCAAAGAAACAGCCCCCCCCCCATCACCAATTTGTCTGCTAAAATCAGAGGTTTGAACATACATGTGACTCATTCATGCAAAGTAGAAGCACAATTCTACTTAATATGTGCTTTGATCGCGAAATTTCCAACGAAATACTTCCCCTTTTCTGACGATAAAAAGCCAATTTTCTTCTCGAAATTGGCATCTACGCATTCGCGAAGAAGCAGACCCTCTGTCATCAGTTGTCTGTCAAAGTCACATGGGTAAACATGTGACGCATGTGTGCAAAGTAGAAGTGCAACTCTAGTTGATATGTGCGTTTATTGTGCTATAATTTTGTGTCCAATATCGTATGATTTCTGGACCGGTATTCCGGTTTCCCGGGATATAGTAATATAAGGATTGGACCGGTATTCTGGTCTCTCGGGTTCAAAGGGTTAAGTTCCACCCCACCCTATTGGAATATTTTATCGTTTATTATACCACATACAATACCATCTTTTTTGTAACAATACATTTTTCTTCTATTTCCAGTGAGTGAACCAGGGGCTGGTTTCGATTCTCGAGGCCTCGGCCTTCGTGCGCAGAAAAAGCTTCTTGGAGCCATGTCAAGCAAGAAAGTCGCGAAAGTGTTCATCGATGAAGACACAGGAGCAATTCTCGACCTGACTTACAAAATAGTAAGGGAACATACTGGAAATAAAAAAGGTGCAGAGAAAGTGCTTAAAAATATTATCAAAACTGTTATCAAGGTGGGAATTTTATTCAAAAATGACCAACTCGATGCTGAAGAACTGAGAATAGCCAAAGGCTTCAAAGACAAGTTCCACACACTTGCCCTGACTGTTGTTAGTTTCCACGAGGTCGCTTTCACATATGACAAAAATCATCTGAAAAAGATTCTTGAAGAGTGTCGGCAGCTTCTACAGCAACTTATCGGACGACATCTCACGGACAAATCAAAATCAAGAGTTGATAATGTTTTCGAAGTATTCTCGGACAACGAACTTCTTGAAGCAGTATTCCAGTCAGATGGGAAACATGAAGCGAACTTTGATAAAGTTATGAAACTAATGGATAAGATGCTGAATGAGGGACTTCTCTGATGCACAGATCTGTGTTTACCTGCCGTTAATCAATATCTCAGGACCTCTTTTACTTCTGCTTAGGTACCAGTTTTAAGGCCTTAGGGATGGCATCACAAGCTCATGTGACCTGTAATTGTAGTAATTTGTACATGCAAATGGCGATGTGAGCAGCGTGTCATCTGAGATTACTCAACATTTTCCATGATTTGTGACTATGGTTCA